>BTPG01000006.1:148431579-148931579 GCA_036245525.1 Semisulcospira habei
TGTAATGATTTTAACAGCTGTACGTGTGTGGTTGTTGCTCCTAAGTTTACAGATTGATTGAGACCGAGTTTTTGACCAACACCTGCAACAATGATTTCATTATTATAATTTGTTATTGTACCCATTTGGAGTTGAAGGTCAGATGGTAACATGTATAACCTGATGCCAACTACAAAGTCAACTTTTGATCTGGCATATCTTAAAACGTCTTGGTAACGCTGTATGCTTGATGGGAGATCAACTGTTGAGTTAATTGAATCTTCAAGATTTGCAAGAAACTGTTTTTTGTGCTTCAAATTTACCACTTCCATTCAAAATATTCGATTTTGTTAGTGATTGTGCTCCTAGTAAACACCAGACATATGTTCTGATAGACTCATTGACGCGCTCGACTCCCGCTTGAGTAAACCCGTCAGATTTATCTAAGACAAATGTGGTCCAGGCGTTTGACTGTTTCTGTTCAATTGAGCCTAACCACACTTCAGATTTTGATGAGAATGAAGTGTAACCAGGGTAATAATCTTGAGGGTATTGTCTGTGACTCATAGCATAATACAATGTACCCATGCCATTGTGATCATCAAGTTTTTGTGTAAAGTCATACTTTGTACTGATGTTAAACTCATTACAGATGCGTTCAAATGCTTTCATATCCATGGGATTATTAAACTGATTAAAACTGGATTCAGTTGGTAATGGTGTATGCAGTTCTGATAGTATTCTTCTAAGCTGGTAATACATGTGGAAACGATAGACAGACTTAATCAGTTTGTTTGGGTGATTCAAGTGGTCTGTGAATGAAACACCACAGCCTGTAGTTGAACACAGTATAGCAAAGTTAAGTTGGTTTTGAAACATCTGTAGTGGGCTTGATGACCACCTTTTTGCAGTTGAGTCATCTGTTATTGGAGGGTTTAGGTAATGGTCAAATGGATTTGGTACTTTTACTTGAAATAAATCTCCTTCAGACAAAGCTATATCAAGCTGATTTAGTTGAATTATTTTTTGTTCATAGGTTGGTGCAACATTGTATTTGGCATCCACATTAAATTGGTATGCATTTACAGTATTAATTGTTGGTGATTTAAATTCCATCCTTTTTTTTTATGAGATAATAAAAATGTTTATAACCTTAACAAATCTTGACACGAGCAAACCAGTGTGGTTAACTAATGGAATCGATAATCGTGATGGTAACAAGGCTGTGGCTATCCATGAAATGTTTTATACAGTAAAGTGGTTTAATGTAACGGATAATACAAGTTTTTATATGAGTTATGTTAATGCTGGTAATAGTGGCTTGGACACTAATACACACTTTATACCATCTGGGTATTATGACTTTTGTACTTTAGCTACATGGTTTCAAAATAATTTAAAAATTAAAGCAACTTTAAATCAGGCTAACTTGTTTGTTGAATTAGAAATTCCTACAGGCACTATACCTTTATTTTCAACTGAACTTGCATATTTACTTGGTTTAATAGATAGAAATACAATGCCTGTAAATTGGGTAATGGGTTTTACAGATAATGGTACTAGTGGATGGTATTATACGTCAGTTGTAACTAAAATAACTGGAACATATCCTGTTCATTTGTCAGTACACACATTTCTAAATGTTTATTTAAAAGAACTAAACACAACTGAGAATGTACACAATGGAAAGCCTTCAACTTTGTTGAGATGCTTACCTACTGGAACTGCCCCATATTGTGAAAGTGTGGTTGCTAGATTTCCTAATTTGCAGTTTAAGAAATTAGGTTCTAGTTTCTTTGAGTCACTGAGTATATCTGTAACTAATCAGGATGGTAAACCAGTTCTTATGCATGATTTTAGTGTTGTGTTAGAAATTAAATAAATTTTATTTTTGTTTATAAAAATGAGTGGTCTTGGTCCAAAGCCTAGAATCATACCAGTTGCATGTCCAGTAACAGAGTTGAAAGATTTGGCAGACGTACAGGATTTTGAGAAGGAAGGGGAAATTGGAGAAATATATGGTTTTGAACTTGATTCAAATGGCATGTACAAAAGGAAAGTAATTGTTGACATGAAAGATGGTGAAAAACAGATTCCTAAACTTGGTCAGCTTCGTGATGTTACTGTACCTACTCCACCTGTAAATAATGCACCTTACAACTTAATACATGTGGGAAATAAGTGGGTTGTTTCACCTGTACCGGCACCACCTCCAACAATTGACTGGGACATAAAGATTGAATTTATTAGTCCTTATGTATACACTGATGATGAAGGAGCCTTAGTGTTTCGGAAGGTTGTTAATTCTGGGCCGCTTATTGTAAGCCTTGTTCCAAGTTTTGCCCTAGACAACAATAGCAGAGAAAAACTGAAAGTTGAAAATTATGAGAGACGGCGGTATCTTCTTACAACTAGAAAGGGTAGATCAGATACTTCTGTTGTGTTTATGCCAGCAAGCTTAGTCGTGGCTAGAGAAGCGACAATAGTATTTGAAATTATCATGAAATCTGTTGCTACTGCTAAAGAGGCTCAAATTGCACAAGGAATTAAACTTACATGGAATGAAACAGTAACAGAATCATCAAAGGTCTTTATTGCCATTACAAAAAATAATGATGTTATTAATGTTTCAAGCAGTATTCCCACTGTCAAGGTGGTGGTTGACAAAACAACTTTTGTTCGTCTAACTTACATAAACCTTGAACACATTGATCTTGTTGCATTTTATTATGCCAGCAAATTGTATACTTTTGAAGAGTTGCAAAATGTAATTGCTGATTAAAAAAATATCTGTCATAAAAAATGGTGAACTTGTATCCACAAATACCACCTGAGCAGCTTGAGCCTATT
This sequence comes from Semisulcospira habei, assembly GCA_036245525.1. Lineage (NCBI taxonomy): Eukaryota > Metazoa > Mollusca > Gastropoda > Semisulcospiridae > Semisulcospira > Semisulcospira habei. Next base: position 148,434,409 of record BTPG01000006.1, read on the forward strand.
GAGCGTGATAAACATTAAAGGCAGATTCATTCCGTTTAATGAATATTACAGAAGCGTTGAAGTATTTGGAAGAAGAACAAGCAAAATACTCGAGGTGTAAACGCCGTTACAATACGGTTTTCAATTCTGTACACAACACATCAATGGCCATGGGGGTGGTTTCGGCCGGATTATCTGTAGGAGGTATAACTCTTTTTGCAACGGGGGTGGGAAGTGTCGTAGGAATTGCTGTTGAAGGTATTGGTCTTGTCACAAGTCTAGCATGCTTTGGTATGGAAGCTATTAACAAAAGATTTTATATGAAGTTGCAGAAGCATGAAGCCTTGAGTACGCTCGCAGCAGCTAAGCTGACGAGTATGAAACTTATTATTAGTAAATCTTTGGAAAATAATGAAATTGACGATAACGAATTTAAGAGAGTCCAGGATGATTTGGCCAACTATAAACAACAAAAATCTGAAATACAGAATAAGATGCGTAGTCAACCCGCGAATGTTGAAGAGCTAAAGCAATCTTTTTTAGAGGAAGGAAAGAAAATAGGCGTAGAAGAAACTATGAAAAAAGTTTACGGACTGTTAGGCAAGTAAAGATCAGTTTTGGTAATCATTCATTAATTCTGAAATACTCTTCACAAAGAGATGTCATGCCTTTTATGCCTGCTCATTTGACGCCATCAGCCCCACCACCAGAGTACTACTGAGAAAAAAAAGTTTTCTTGTTGTCCTTGTAACTTGGAAATTCTGTCCAAGTAAGTTGTGACTTGGGTTAAGAACTTACAAGTTCTTATGTTTAGGTTCTTATAAGTTCTTATTTTAAGTCACTTATAAGAATTTGTGACAACTAACTTGCAAGTACATGATAAGGTAACCTATAAGTTATGTGTCAGTTGAAAGTAACTTATAGGTTACTTTATCATGTACTTGTAATTTACTTTTTTTTCTCAGCGCGGGGGTGAAGTCCCGTTCCGCCTATCTCTGATATTCCTGTCCCTACTTGTAATGGTGTTTATTTCACTACACGCCTATTGAAAGCGAACACCTTCCTGGTATTCAAAAGCGGTCATGTGTTACACTAAATTACACAGTTCCCTTACCTGGGTACACAAATGCTTTCAAAAGGCCCTGGATAACGCTGGAGTTGATTTGGAAATGTCAGAGCTTTCAAAGGTTAGTGTCACAGATTTCACACCATATGAGAAAGAAGGATCTCAAACTATGAAAAATAGAGTACTAACCTGTGAGCCATTTCAACCTGTTAGGTCTCATCAGAATACCTAGAAGGTATTTATGGCTCCCCCTCGCGAGGTATGCCAAAGACGTGTAGAAAAAACCACTGCCACATTTAGCCACTTTTTTCTTCTTTAAGGAGACCTTTTAGCCTCTGTATGTCAGCTACCGCTGCGTCAAACGATGATTGTTGCTCACGTAGCTTTTCAACCATAATTTTAATTCTCTTTTTTGTCTTTTTCATGTTTTGAAAACATGTTTCCTTTCTATTTTTCGCTCTTGCTAAGTCTATGCGTAGGCGACTTTTAGCAAGAGTCTGTCTTTTGTCAGCTCGTCTAAAAAAGCTTGAGTGTACGTTTTTTCACCAATCTCCATTTCCTCAACATATTTGTTTTGGTGGCTCGCCATTTATGCCTGGCTATCGTTTGACCCTGCTTACTGTCCTACTGGTACGATGTAATCGGAAAAGAATGATTATTGGCTGTTGGTTTACTTTTATACCTAGAGTATTGCAAACGATTTCATAAGCAAACACGTCATTTGGAACATCCTAGACTGTGAGTCGACTTTATACCTCTATATCCCACAAAAGGGACCATAAGTCGGAAATTTTGAGTTTTGAGATATTTACACCATTACAATCTACTATCAATACAAATTAATTTGATGCACAAACTATTGTTGTAGATCTGTTATTAAGCGAGAAACATGCATTTACAGTTGATCACTCGAACTAACCCAAGATGACCCCCTGCACTCTTTTCGGCCTGTAGCTCCATTCGACCGAAAGCGACTTAAGGTCCCTTTCGTGGGAACAGGTTACTGGAGCTGTGAATCAGCAAACGCTGACGTGTAGCCAACTACGACATGTACGCTATTTATGGGACGATTACAACAGCAAACACGTGCTTTAGAACATTCTAGAATGCAAAACTGTCCCCCTTGTTTTGATGGGGACAGTTTCAGTGGTGTGGGGACAGTTTCAGTTGTAGGGGGACAGTTTTAGAATCGAGAATGTTCTTCACTGCTCGAGAAAGATTTTTCGCCTATGATGAGCCAAAATTAGCCAGCTGGCTGTTCCGCTTATGTACACTAAGCGGGTGTGTGTGTGTGTGTTATAAACCGGTGACGCGTGACGGTTTGACTAGGTATTCAGTACTATATACTGACTGTGTTGTAATTAGTCTTTGTTTAAAGCAGTCAATGACAGCATTAATTATTTAGGTGGGGTCGGGTATCTGCCTTAATAATCGTGTGTTGTCAGCTGATCAAAAAACGTAGCTTGAATGATTTTTGAAATGGAACTAGGACGGTTAGGCGATTAAGAAATTGGTGGTAAGTGCTGGAGCGCGTTAGTTTAAATACGGAGAGGATTAAATAAATCTATAGATTCTTAAATAGGATTCTCAGGAGCCCACATTATTATCCTCTGGGGGTAAAACTATTGGCGTCAGAGAGAGAGAGAGAAAGAGAGAGAGAGAGAGAGAGAGAGAGAGAGAGAAAGAGAGAGAGAGAGAGAGAGACACTATTTGGGCATAGAGGACTATTGTTTACCATGGTGGTATGAACAGAAAGTATTCTCAGGAAGGCCAACTCTGACAGCATCGAGTGGTGGGGTGTGGGGGTGGGTGGTGTGTATTTCTCGGGAAGATATTTTAACTAGCCTTTTGTTTCCAAGGGGTTGGGGCAATAATGCCTAATGGGAATTCCCACAATGACGCAAGTAGTCATTTCTCGAAAACAGCTGATCGTAAATGAGTCGTTTACATTGACAAAGGTAAAACTGTAAATGCCGATTGAATAATTAGCCTTTGTTTAAAAAAGTCAATGACAGCATTAATTATTTAGGTGGGAGTGGTGGATCTGGCTTAATAATCGCAGGTTGGTAGCTGATCAAAAAACGTAGCTTTGAATGATTTCTGGAGTGGAACTAAAATGGCTAGGCGATTAAGGTATTGGGTGTATTGGATGGCGTTGGGTTTGTCTAAATGGCTAGTTGATTACAATAATTAGTTGATCGATGTGGCATTTATCGATTTGATTGGTTTTCAAATCTTATATTCTCATTCTAGAATTAATTATTCTGAGAATGAGAATATGAGAGCCCCAGCCTACCCCTCCCCCAAACGTAGCTTGAATGATTTCTGGAGTGGAACTAAAATGGCTAGGTAATAAAGGTATTGGGTGTCTTTGTTGACGTGGGCTTGCTTAATTACCGTGTTAATTAGAATAAATATATTGTTTGGGGGAGGGGTAGGCTGGGGCTCTCATATTCTCATTCTCTGTTTGTATGTCTGTGTTAAACCACGAGCGGTAATACTGAGATTACGAGCCGAGGCTTGCTTTGGACATACAAGTTCTGGCTCTGACGCACCACCCATGGATTTGTATATACATGGCAGTGGAAATAATGACTCGAAGTCCGTTTCCTCGGCTGCATATCGGCATAACTAAATGTGCGTATTCAAATCGTTCCTGGCTGTTCTTTGGGGTCCTTTTTTTTTTTTTTTCATCCTTCTTTTCTTTTTCTTCTTCTCAAAAATTTTCAGGTGTTCAGGTTTTTCCGGTTCTTGTGCACAAAAACTGAGAAAGTAAAAAATAAATGAACAAAACACGAACACCTTCAATTTTCTTTTCTTGTTTAAGAATACAACAGGGCAATGTGAGCAGCACTCCTCTCGCCTCGATGTGTACTGGTCTCTGATTTTGGACCTTACGGCTGTAGCCGTAAGGTCCAAAATCAGAGACCAGTACACATAGGCCTATAGATGATCCTCATCACAGACACGTTCAGCTGCCGCCCGCTCTCTGGACTTAGTATTCTTTCATGGAGATACACTGTTTGATTTGCCTCCACCTAAACAGTCGTGAGCGTAACAGTGACCAGGAATAAGTGACAGCTGCAGCCGATTTTGTTCAGCAAAGGAAATAGATGCTGATGGGTCCCTGCGTCTGCAGGGGCTCATGTGGATCTACACCTCTTGCAGACGGAAGCGTTGGGTGCTGGACTGTTGTCACAATAGGCTAGGGGTAAAGAATGTTTCTTCTCTCATCTCCTGATTGTCCAGCGTGCCGCGTGCAATGGGCGTGTCTCAGTGTCGGCACGACGATTATATGAACTGAAGATAAAGCAAAGAGGCCGTCCCTTTACATACTGACGAGCGAAAGAAATGCGACATTTTTGGAATCGGAAACACTTCAGTGTTTCTGATGATTTCAAAAATGTCGCGTTTCTTTTCCTCGTCGGTATATTATTAATCAAGCGCACAGATAAGATAATGTTTATTTCCATGTGCTCCATCGTGAATACGGTAAATATAGTAATTGGTTTTGGCCGTGTCAGACAAAAAACACAGCGACACACCCAGTCGCGCACATGCACAAAATGATCGACATTCGCGGTTTACGATAAGAACTTAACAAAAATGACCAAGCACTATCTCTAAGATATTTCGATCCAGAACTCATCATAATTTTGCGTTTAATTTTCATGTCGTTCATCATTTTATTCCCCCGTCGTTTTCATGTCATATCTTTTATCCGAGCTAACGACTCTTCCTTTCATTGTCTATCGTATTTGTTTCTTTTCTTGATTCCTTCCTGTTCATATCATACCCTTTGTTTGTGACCGAAGCAACAAAAGTTTCTTTCATTTTATCTTAGTTAGTACTGTTTCTTGTTGTATCATTTCTCCTTCAATTTTTTTTTTTTTTGTGTAATTCCAACCAAAAGACGTGGGAGCTGGGTAGCTCAGCCGGTAGAGCGTTCGACTCTAGTTAATTGGATATGGGTTCGAACCAGGCTGGGGTCAAAATTTCTTCAGACCCTTTTCGGTGCCCCGTCTTTAAAATCACCTTCGTAGTGGACAAAAGCCATCAAGCCTGAAATGTTAAAACGTATCAGGCTTGACGCCTTTCGTCCACCACGAAAATGATTTCAAAGGCGGGGCACTGAACAGACGATCATTGCAGAACAAAATACAACCAAAACTGGAGCAAAAATGAAGGTCGATCCGTCTGCCGCAGTTAGCACCTGACGCGTTCACGTGAAAGATTTGCTGAGCAGGTTAAAGACAACTCATACATCGTACGCAAGGACCTCGTGTCACGGTTGTTCAGTGCTCTCTGTGTCGGGGCCAAGCCGCCATGGCCTAAGCTAATAACTGTGTAATCCAGACTAAAAAAGTGAAGACCAAGCGTGTAAAATGCAAACCAACAGAATCCCAAGAACGAAGCACACGTTTGGAAAAGACCAGTATAATATAAGTTGTGTTATAACAGACCTTTAGAAATCCGAAGTAGGTCAAAACTGCACGTGTTTCGACGAAAAGGGTGGATTAAAAGCCTGGACAAACATGCGATCGCATGTTTGTGCGGGCTTGTAATCCACTCTTTTCGTCGAAACAGTGCATTTCGACTTAAGTTTGAATTCGTCTATTGTCTTTTCTAAGCGTCTTTCTTTCTTTTGAGGACTTTCCTTGCAAAAATATTTTTTTTTAAGTGTGTTGACACGTGCTTTAGGACTGTCGCCTTCCGGCCCTAGGCCGTACTGTCCAAAATCACTTGAGACCGGCGCACTGACACAAATGTTGGCAGCTGACGAGTGATAAGAAAGCAGAGCATGTGCTGGACTGGTCGACCCCGAACTAGACACTACTCTGGAGCCAACAGTGAGGCGTTTACAACGAACGACTCCCGGACAACGAAATGACGGCGGAAAACCAGTGTGCACCAGAAGCACAATCAACACTCCGAACATCTCCAAGAGGCATAGATCCTCATGCGACCGGAGGGCTCATGAGGATCTATGCCTCTTGGAGATGTTCAGAGTGTTGTCTATGCTTGTGGTACAATTTTTAAGCTGAAACCGTTTGTTTCGGATGTTCATCCCCTCAATGCCAGTGGACGCAGATTGTGTTTTTTTGAAATTATTGTAATCCAGCGTGAAAGACCACCCAGCCCATTGAAGAAACGTGAATACAAAGTGGTTTCATCAAGAGATACAGAGGTCCTCAGGAGCCCCTGCAACTTGCGGGGTCTCAGGAGGATCTATGCCTCTTGCAATTGAAGAAGGGGGGGGGGGGGGGGCGTCACATCACCGCCAGCCGAAACATCTTGGCACGTGTTAACATCCAAAGCTGTGGGAAAACACACTGAGGTCGGTCTGCCCCCAGGACATCACGGTCCATCCATCTCCGAAGCTGGAAGTTAAACAGTTGACTAAGTAAGTACAGGGGAGAACAGGGTAAAAAAAAAACAACTCTGTTTCGACTGTTAAATACATTCGAGACGTGCCGCATACGGATACGCGGCAAACTGCCGCGTATTTGTATGCTGCACGTCTTGAATGAATTAACCAACTCAGTCCTAGCACACACGTTGATCGACACAATATTTCAAGCGCGGTGCCGTGACAGCTTGGCGCCTGGCATCACCCTTGAACTAAAGAGGTCGATCGCATCTGAAAATTCTCGACTGGTTTGGAAATTTAAACCTTACGGTAATTATAACTCATTTGTCAACCTCGGTGCGTTTCGCGCGTCTCCTTAGCCGGTCAAGAAACTGTGGAAAAATTAATGACACTTCGAAAGCACCGCCCCTCAGCCATCACGAACGACCCGTCTCCTGCATTATTCCACTGAAAGAAACAGAGTTCAGTAAGTAATTCAGTTCTGCTCAAGGTAGTCAGCACGCGGTGACCTTTTGTATCGGCTATTATCACGGGGCCTCAGTTTGAAGCACAGCCGACCACTTGGTATCCAAATCCAAGACACCCTTTCTATAATCTGCTATGTACTAGCTACAGGGGAAATGAGGATCGATACTAATGATAGTTCAAGGGTGGTGCCATGTTAGCTTGACACCTGTTCAGGCGTCAAGCTAACCTAGCATCACCCTTGAACGTTCACGGTCAAGTACGGTGTCAAATCTGAATAGGTTAAATGCGTTTCTGGGGGAGGAGGGGGTGGGGGGAGGGAGGCGGGACGCGTCCCTTTAGCCAAGAAATGTTGGCAAAAGATGTGAATCTACAGCTGTCTGCAAACACAGTAAGGTCAATGTCTGACGCGTGTCTCACAGTTGTCACATTTTGCACTTAACTGTCCACTTACAAGCCAACGGTTTTTGACCCATTCCATATTCATGATGGTCAATCTTCTTTTTTTATATGGCGTGATGTTTGTTAATTAACCCCCACCATCTCACCCCGCTTCACTCCTTCCTCCAATGTTCAATCTTCCACTCCTCCAAAGCAAATCAAACTGTCGGCACATCATCCGAATTGAGGAAAGAACAAAGGCCAACAACTTGAGTGTGCATGCCTGCACAGGAAGAAAACCACTGCGAGAAAAAAATGAACACGGCAACTGCAAGAGGTATAGATCCTCATGAGCCCCCGCATTGCGGATGCTCAAGAGGATCTATGCCTCTTGCTAAAAACCACTTCGTATCCATGCTCTTTTGACGACCAGAGATCTTTGACACTAGAGTTAGATTGATCTATAACAAAAAAAATTCACAGTCTGCGTCCACTGGCAGTAAATGAGTTAACTCATTCAGCCCCACGCACGTATTTCCCAAATTTTGGAGGCGTCATCTAACGACTATGCACCTAGTGCAGTAGATCGATCGACCATGATAATTCAAGGGTAGTGCCAGATTAACTTGGCGCCGACAGGCGCCAAGGTAATCTGGCACTACCCTTGAATTATCAGGGTCGACCCATCTCCTGCTGTAGTGCGTCAAGGCTGAATGGGTTAATCAGTGGTTTTCAAATGCTGAATCAGGACATGACCAGGTCGTTGGGCGAAAGTTTCTCATTTTCTCCCTTCAGTTAGTACTTGTATAGAAGTCAACATCACACTAAAAGTTCGAAACCCACAGCCTATTTTCCATTTATTAAAACGTGTTCTCACTCGACTGACAACATGTACACGAAAGAAATAAAACATTCTTTTTTAAAAAAAATAAGGCCTCCTGAACACCAATTTTCAAACAGTATCTCAAACAGCATATCATAATATCACATACTCTATCATCATCAACGCTGACAGCAAGACAAGACATTTATCTGTAACGAAATCTTAAAGGTATTGCCTGATTAGCTTGGCGCATCTACAGTTATAATGAGCTGTCCATTTCGCATCGACGCCATAAACTATCATGGTCAGTTCTTATGGGACTTACGAGCAGTAATTTACTAGATTGCTGCAGTCAAATTTCAATTGCAAGCAACACTGGCTCTGAAAGCGAAAGAGTCAATGGAAAAACTGCCGTGAAAAGAGGAAGGCAGGATAGGTTTTGTGAGGCCAGTGTTTGCACCTCAAATACATTCGACATGCCAATGGGATTTTGAAAGAAAAACGACACATTCCCTCTAGAACAGACAGCCAGCGACCCGTTCCATGAACTGCAAGGGCCGCAGATGCTCATGAGCCCCCTGCAGCGGTAAGGGGCTCATGAGCATCTACGCCTCTTGCTGGTAGAGGTTGGAATTTCTACATAATAATAATAATAATAATAATAATAATAATAATAATAATAATAATAATTAATAATAATAATAATGGCTACTTATATAGCGCTTATCCTTAAATAAGCTCTAAGCTCTACATCTTCAAATTCGAGGGTGTCGTCTGCGTTAAAGCGGGTAAGCCTGGACAACTTTCTGCTGAATGGCTGGCCCCGTTGAAGATCTGCGCACTGCACACACACACGGTAGATTGAACTCCTGCCCTGCCACTGGACGTATATTTTGTTTCTGAAGTCTTTGTTCAACCAACGACCAAAAGCCACAATCGTCCAAGGAACATCGGTACAAACTGGTCTCAACAAGAGGCATAGATCCTCATGAGCCCCCACGGTCGCGGGGGAACATGAGAGCTATAACTCTCGAAGTTGGATCGTGTTCACATTTTCCCTGCTGCAAAGAGGTTAAAGACTTTCAGCGAAAACCTTCCATCGACAACAGATCTTCATAATCCCCGCTAGTCAAGTTGCGGGAGGTGGGATTGGGGGAGGGGGGGGGGCAGATTAGAAAGTGTGCCGTTTGCCGGACAAAGATACGTCTGCTTCTCGGATGAACAGTTTATCGCACGTTTAATTTGTTGTAACGTTTAGGGTGTGTTTGATCTGAATATCTGCCGCCGCTAAATTTGTTGGATTGCCATTTCACAAAGCTTAAACAACAACAAAAAAACATTAATTTGTGCTTTGTGTTATTTATGGTGAAAGTTTTTCTTATTCAATTCTTTAAACGGCAGTGACCAGAATGACTGACGCACCAGTCTTGTTACATTAGACCAGCAAACCATTATTATTATTTGCTCTAAAACTCTAGTTCTTTTTCCAGTCTGTTACCTCTATATACAGCCTATGCGTACTTAAAACGCGTTTATAATTATGTTTATCAATATTGCAGTACTGATATTATTCTCGGTCAACACTGTACATTAATACGCTTTCAGTAACAAAACACGTTTCTCGACAGTTAAGCGACATGTGCCTGTCAGAACTAAACATTTTGATACACGTCTGCGGCGGAGATATTCAACATTCAACATCCAAAACTTGATCAAACCCCAACGCAACCTTAAGGCCCCGCCACACGGGCCGGTTGGGCGGTGCCCCGATTTTGAAGCCGATTCCGATCCGATTGCGATCGGATGACGTCAATTATCCGATCCGTTCCCAATAGGCTGGGAATCGGATGTCTAGAACCTGCTCTATTTTCCCGATCCGAATCGGTCCTGATCGTAAGCTTCAGTTTGAACCAATCAGAGCGCGTCAGTCTCGCAAAGCATGTCGTTTCAGCACGGTTTGCAAATGGCCGAACACGCCTGTTGTGATCAGTACCCCCGCCGTTGCCGCTGATGTTTCGCACGCCTCCCGAATATGATGCAAAACTGCTGATAATGCAAGCACATCATCATCACTGTCAAAACTAGCAGTCATTTTGCAGAACAGGTACGACTTTGATCTTCGGTTCAAACAGCCTAAACAAGGTCGGCTAAACAAGTCGGGTCGGCTAAACAAGTCGGTTCAAACTAAACGGGTCGGCTAAACAAGTCGGGACTTCAAATGTCAGTGTGGCAGTGCTCTCGTTTTTTAGTCCGGCCCGATTCGAAAACTGATCGCTCACAAACCAGATAGGTGAGGCTAGCGCTGGCAGAATTGTACAACCAAACCAAGGGGAATTACTCAGCGCTGGACAGACGAACAGTTAGATCCCCTGCCGGGCCCCGCCTATCAGGCACCCATTCGCCAGCCCACAGAGAAATACGCAGGTATAGAACAAGACGATCATCTACATCCCTTAAATCGGGAATCGGCCTCAAAACCGGGCTCGTGTAGCGGGGCCTTTACACTTTCTACCGTACTCTTTCCCATCCTTTCATCTGTAACCTGCTTCGACCTTTCTTTAAAAGAAACAGTTCTTGAAAGAATCGCCAGAGGTACAGGAACAGAGCTTTATCAAACAACTCAAGAGACTACTATTTCTATTAAATGTTGGATGCAGATCTGTGTAAGACGTTCGTTGAAAATCGTTTTAATTTCAGTCCAAAGATGCAAACTTCGGGCCTTCCCTTTGCTCTGCACCTTTCACTCACAAGCTGAAATCTCTGACTTCCTCCGTCTGAGGAGCACAGGTGGAAGTAAATGTGATTTGATCCTTAAAACAAGAGGCATAGATTCTCATGAGCCCCTGCCTGTTGCAAATGGAAGACTTGGACGAAAAACACCTTCACTAAGTCAACATTAGCGCCTCTTCAAACTTAGAGTCACGTGACGGAATACGTCACAGCGCCAATCCCAGCACACACACGACTGTCCTCTGGTCGAAGTAACAAACCAGGACCGTCATCACAAAGTCTTTTGAGATACAGCAACATACGGTATTTTCGTCGTGGATTGTAATTTCTTTTGACAGTCAGTTGTGATTCTTACCGAAACAAATGTGTGATTACCTAAACGATGAACGAGTTTTAAATTTGAAACATGACAGAGCAGAATCTGTGTAGGAACATCCGTCACACGATGAAAACTTCGTCTTGAAGAAGGACTAGTCAAGTCTTCCAAGCGATGGGTGAAGTTCAGAAACGCATGACTTCCCGTATCTCACCACTGAGGAAGCACAGATCAAGATATCCTACCAAGGCCGCTCCTCCACCTGTTGGTGTAACTCTGTGAATCAGCACTTTGTTTAAAGACTGTTTGCGGGGGAAAGTTGCAGAAAGGCGAAAGAGAAGACATTCTGTTGCAACAGCTGTTTGACCTGAAAGGAAAAAACATCCATGATGGATCATTGGCGGTGTGTTTTAGTGTTCTTGGTTCTTCAAGGCGTTCTAGAGGTCATGGTCCATGGTGTGGACACAACAGGTAAATTGAATAATGCAGTAATGTGAAGCCCAGGAAAGTGTATACTAACCAACATAGCATATTTCTATTCTTGGAGTTAAGTCTCCTTAAAATCATCCGAGGTATGCTGTGTACCCATGCGCAGCAAAGCAAAAGCAGCTTATCTGAATGTGACATGTTTCAATAGATTAAACGTGTATAATGGCACATGATAATGACTTTCCCAACTTTGGGAAACGTGTGTTAAAGACTGCGCACAAGAGGTGGAATATGGCCATGAGCGTTCAAGGGTAGTGCCAGATTATATTAAGCTAGTTAGTTAGTTAAGCTAAAGATAATTTAACATTACCTGCAGCGTACCCGAACTGATGCGGCACGTCTCGAAGGCGAAACGTTCATAATGGCACGTGATCTTGACTTTTCAAACTTGGCAAGCGTGTTTTAAGAATGCGCACAAGCGGTGTAACATGACCATGAGAGTTCAAGGGTAGTGCCCGATTATCATCAGCTAATTTAACATCACCCTCGAACTACCATTGCCAATTCATCTTCCACTGTAGTGTATGAAAGTAAACGTATTAATTAACACAATCAAAATATACCGCATCCGGATATGCGGGTTTATACCACGAAGATCAAATTGAATGCCCGAGTGATCAGAAGTGGATCAGCTGCTGAGGATAATTCTCACTAAAAGCCTTCCCGACGGCGAAATTTATTTTTATCTATTCCTGCAAGTCAACTTGACACCCCCCCCCCACACACACACACACACACACACACACACACACACACACACACACACCCTGCCGCCCCCCCCCCCCCCCCCCCCGCCCCCGGCTCCCCCGTAACCGATCTCCCTGCCTCTAACCCATCCATCCCCACCCTCCCTTGTCCTGCTTTCACACTGTCAAGACTTGCCACAGTGAAGGTCTTATAGTTCCTCCTTTCCCGTTTTACTTTCTGTAACCCATTTAACCCCAAGGCCGCATTTCCATAATTTTGGAGGTGTCGTGATGCCGGAGAGGGACTGACCATGATAATTCAAGGGTAGTGCCATATTAGCTTGGCGCCTGATGGTGCCAAGCTAATCTGGCACTACCCTTGAATGATGGAATGCTGTAGTGCGTTGGCCGGGCTCAAACCATTGCTTTTCCTCGTATGTCTTTTCAACCAGTTAGTTTCTGTTTCTTTTTTCCAACAAATCGCTTGCTATAGAACGCATCTGTCTTTCGTTTTCCTGTGTTAATTACTTACTAGCTTTCTATATTTCCTAGATGTTTGCAAGTGTATGTTCTTTTCTATTTTTCTGATTCATTCGTGAATACAGAAAGAAACAAACACTAAACTCAGTCCAAACTTTTCTCCGATTGGAGAAAATGTACTTGCACTATTTTTTTTTTTCTCCATTTTAATATTCTTTCAGCCAACACACCCCTCTTGCTCATAAATTGAAAAGGTGTTTAATAAAAGCTCTCATACAGAGCGTAGTGCGTACAGCTTTGACAAACGGCACTAAAGTAAATACACCAGTTGTGTAGAGAGCTGTACGCCTAGTTCTATTTATGCCAAACTGTTTTCAATCACGTTTGAAAAGTGTTTGCACCAATCCCATTCAAATCAGAAGTGATGAAGATGTCCGCAGTGTATCATACATATACGCCTTTCAGGACACACGCTTAAACTACGATGGCTGTATGCATTAAGAGTACATTTTTTTTAATGGGACTGAATGTTACCAGCAAGAGACATATATTCTTATGAGCCTCTGCAACTGCAGAGGCTCATGAGAATATATGTCTCTTCAATGCAGATTGGGAGGAAGGGAGGGGGGCTGTTTACGGTGAATTTTAGTTTGCGGTAGACTTCTGAAGTTAAGGAATCATCCTTCTTCGTCATAAAAACTGCAAGAATTGTGTCAAGGAAGGTGTATAATTTTTAACGCAAGTGCGACATAAACTAAACGTTGCCTTACCGAGGACGGGCTTTGATTGCTAACAAAACAAAAATACAGCGGGTTCTCACAGTTGTCTTGCCTCAACGCAGTCTTTTCTGTGTTCTTTTCACACGGCTAAACATAATTTAGGTATGAAGTTTAGATGTCGTAAAATTTAAAAAAAAACACAATTTAAGTAAGCCCTTTTCCGTACAGCATTGATAAAGGAGATAATATTATTGTGAACTATTAACCCGGTCAGCCCGACGCACGTATTTCCCAAATTTTGGAGGCGTCATCTAACGACTATGCACCTGTTGCAGGACAGGAGATGGATCGACCATGATAATTCAAGGGCAGTGCCAGATTACCTTGGCGCCGACAGGCGCCAAGCTAATCTGGCACTACCCTTGAATTATCATGGTCGACCCATCTCCTGCTGCAGGGCGCCAAGGCTGAATGGGTTAACCCATTTCGTGGAGAAGGTCGCTTTAGCGTTTCATGCTCAAAAACGACTACAAAACGGTTTTAACCCCTTCCCTGTCACAGTACGTGCATTGTTGTTTCTGAAATCTTTGTTCATTCACCGACTAAAAGGCCAAAACCGTCAAAGAAGCATTAATACAAATTGGTCACATCAGACCCAGCAATCGCGGGGGCTCATGAGGGTCTAGGTCTCTTGCATTTGGCTCGTGTTCACTTTTTCTCGGCAGTGAAGGGGTTAATTTCCATACCAGTCTTCAACATCGTCGCTAAACGTACAGCTGCAGTTTAATTTGGTCTTAAGACACATTTTTCCTTTCAAAGTAAGGTACAAACTCGAAACTGTGACTAAAATATAAAATTTGTAGACTAGAAACTCTGGAACAAATGTGTAAAACGTGACGAACACCTTTCTTTCAAAGTATAAAACGTACTATTTTTACAACTCAGTGTATTTTTTTTTAATTAAATGTATTAGGTAGTCTTGAAAAATATCATTTTATTTTTACAACAGTATCTGTGCAGCTAGCGCAATCCCCCCCCCCCCCCTGCCCCTCCGCCCCCACCCCCTCCTCTAAGCCTTCCCCCTCTCAAACAAAAAGTTATAGTTAACTCTTTAACTCGCAGAAGTATGGAATGGAAATTATTTAGTTCTGGAAGTTTAAGAGTTAACTCATTCTACCCCAACACCAAAATCGTTAAATTTTGCCACTGTCCTCTCAAGACTGCATTGCAGTGCAGGACACAGATCGACCATGATAGTTCAAGGCGCCAAGCTATTCTGGCATCACCCTTGAACTATCATGGTGGATCCTTATCCTGCTGTGGTGTGTCTGGGGTACAATGAGTTAAATGGCGTGGTGTAATCGTTTGGCCTTGAGCGCTCTTGATACGCATAACAGTACTGACAATGTCCCCTAAACAAGATGAAATCGTTAATCCTTGACCCTGCAAAAACAACAAAAACAGCTGGAAAGGCCGGTCAACAACTGCTAGCTCCTGTTGCATCCCAATAACCCAGTACGCACAAGAAAAACGGACCTATATCGGCCACGATTGGTCCGACGTCGCCCCGATGGATAGTGCTTACTGCGAAGGGTCCCCCTCCTTATGCTAACACGGCAAACTTGACTGACTGTTAAAATACAGGTGGCGGTGATCTCAGTTTGATGAATGTTTGACAGAAAGGCGATTGCAGTGACCTTTGTGGGGCCAACTAAATTCCCTCCTCGAGTACACACTCACTCACTCACTCACTCACTCACTCACTCACTCACTCACTCACTCACTCACTCACGCACGCACGCACGCACGCGCGCGCGCGCGCGCGTGCGTGCGTGCGTGTGTGCGCGGACACCATGTACGAAACAGGGTTGTGCAATCTTTAATCCCTCCACTGCCAGGACATGACAAACACTATCTAACTGCCACACTTGACACATTTTCCTTTGACAAATAAGATTGCTTGGCGTTCATTTTTTTTTTTTTTTTTTTTTCTCCCCCGAACATCAGTGTAACCAACTGTGACCGCCTGCAGGGAAGGATGTCAACCGATGAAGTGAACTTGATATTCCGATACGAATGGGCATGCCGATGATGTGCAAATGAGAGTAAAATTGATAATCGAGCCGGCGTTGCGATGGATTTTCGCTGTCTACCTTTCCTATTGTACACGTCATTCAGCAGTCGCACTTAACTGCCAAATGCTGAGCAAACACAAAGAAAAGTAACCAGGAAACGCAAAATCAAATTAGTGACTGGCCAAACCTTTAAAGTAAATTACACTCTGACTGCCGGACAATGAAAAGCCATCATGAGCTCTGTTTGCCGACCCAGCTAGATCCCGCAGACAGAGAACAAAGAGAAGCTGCAGTTAACCCATTCGAGACGTGCCGTACACGGATACGCGGCTACTTCCGCGTATCCGTATACGGCACGTCTCGAATGAGTTAAAACACATCTTCCCTCTCCATGTTTCAGATCCCTCAGGCGTTCTATGGTCTCATGCGTCCTTCTCGTTTGTTTATGAACGGTCTGAGACGTTTAACTGAAACCATCGACGGAATCCCTTTCTCGTGCAAGAGCGGCATAGATGCTTATTCACGAGCCCCTGCAGCCGCATGGTTCTCGTGAGAATCTATGCCCCATTGCTAGCCGCGATCTGCTCCAGCTGCTCCTCAAATGGAGTTTTCAGTGGCCAGACAAAGCGCAGTAGACGTTTAGTTAGGACACAATTTAGCAAACAGTTCCTTTACAGGGCTGTGGCCTTTTGCAAACTTAAGGGGGCTGGAATTTGGTATCAAGGCCTCAGAAAGGGAAGGGATGAACTGTAACATTTCTATTCTTTTCTTTTTTTTTTATAAGAAGTGCAGGAGACATAGCGTGGGACGATTAACTTAACCCTTATCACATTCTCAATTCAAGAAGAATAGGGTTCAAGATAAACATCTCTAAGTTTATCAGCAACAGATCATTGCTGCCTTCTTTTAAGTCCCTGCAAAGTGTCGTGAGGATCTATGCCTTTTGGAGATCTGTAAATGTTTGAAAACGTCTAGCACACACAGGCTGTAATAAACAACCAACTGCGAAAGGCATAGATCCTCATAAGACCCCGCACCTCGCGGGGGCTTATGAGGATCTTTCGGCCTCCTGCAGAAGGCAGTCTTATCCTGAGCCTATTAACATCTGTCCTCATCAAGGAGAGACCGGGGAGGCCGAAATCTACAACAGAGTAGCACTGAATCGCTATTGAGACCGATGCAAACACTCCCTGAAACCAAACAGGCCCAGTGTGTGGAGCTTGAACTGAAACAGTTTGAGAATGTTTCCGAACTGAGAAATAGAAGGGGAAAAAAAGGCCAGCGCAGTCTTTCCCTGTTGTTCTCGGCATGGACCTCAAATAGAACGGGTGAAAAAGAACAGAAAAAAATATGTGTTGGGCTGTGATTGTGGACCCAACGGCTCCACGCCGCACGTCCAAAATCACAGACCGGTACACATGCTGAGACCTGTGTTGCCGCTGGTCGTATCCAACAGACCATAAGTCTATTACTATAAAGCTAACAGACTTATGCAACAGACTCGATACTGAAAGCAACACCTTTTCTTTTTTTTTTTTTTTTTTTTTTTGCATGAAAAAGTGGTCTTAAAAGTCGGTTGTTTGGTTGTACCGGCATTGCTTAACGTCCCGACAGCAACAAGACTTTCTCAGGACGTGCCTGCTTACTTACTTACGCCTGTCACCCCTACCCGGGTATAGGCCGTCGACGAGAGACCTCCAGCAACTCCTGTCCTGTGCTTCTCCTTCGATTCTACTCCAGGTGGTTCCCAGTCTCTTGATGTCTGCTTGGAGGTCTCGACTCCAGGAGTTTCTCGGCCTACCTCTTTTCCTCTTTCCCTGGGGGTTCCATGACAATGCCTGCCTAGTGATACTGGAAGCTGGCTTTCTCAGAGTGTGACCGATCCATCCCCATCTTCTTCGTCCAATTTCATTCTCTGCTGTTATCTGTTCTGTTCTCTCCCAGAGTCTGATGTTGCTGATCTTCTCTGGCCAGTGGATTTTCAAAATTCTTCTAAGGCAACTGTTCATGAAGGTCTGTACTCTGTTGACTGTGGTTTTTGTCAATCTCCAAGTCTCTGCTCCATATAGGAGAACTGCTTTTACATTGGAGTTGAAAATCCGGACTTTGGTGTGTTGTGACAGCTCTCTGGAACTCCACACTTTTTTCAACTGGAGAAAGTCTGCTCTGGCTTTACCAATTCGTGCTCTGACATCTGCATCAGTGCCGCCTTTTTTGTCTATGATGCTCCCGAGATAGGTGAAGGACTCCACCTCCTCCAACGGGGTGCCAGCAAGCAAGACTGGATCTTCCCTGGTTGCGTTCAGCCTCATTGTCTTTGTTTTCTGTTTGTGGATGGTGAGGCCCACTAGGGACGAGATGTCAGCAAGCCTCGTGGTCTTGTCCTGCATTTGTTGATGAGTGTGGGACAGTAGTGCCAAGTCGTCTGCAAAATCGAGGTCGTCAAGCTGTGTCCACAGTGTCCACTGTATTCCACTTCGTCTGTGCTCTGTGGTCATCTTCATGACCTAGTCTATGGCCAGTAGGAAGAGGAATGGAGACAGCAGACACCCCTGCCTGACACCAGTTCTGACCTGGAGTTCCCTGGTGAACTGCCCTTCATGGATCACGCGACATGTCATGCCATCGTAGCTGCTCTTGATCAGGCGGACGAGCTTTGTGGGTACACCGTAGTGTCGTAGGAGTTTCCACAGAGTCTCTCGGTCCACGCTGTCAAATGCTTTCTCATAATCCACAAAGTTGACGTACAGCGGGGAGCTCCACTCCAGAGACTGTTCCACGATGATGCGGAGAGTGGCGATCTGGTCTGTACATGATCGGTTCTTCCTGAATCCTGCTTGCTGGTCTCTCAGCTGGGGGTCAATGGAGCTCTTCATTCTCTCTAGGATGATCCTGTTGAAGACCTTTCCTGGTACTGACAGCAAGGTGATTCCTCTATAGTTGGAACACTTGCTGAGGTCGCCTTTCTTGGGAAGCTTGATTAGGTACCCCTCCTTCCAGTCAGCCGGCATCACAACCTCTTCCCAGATCTTTCCAAACAGTGGGTACAGCATCTCCACCGTTGTCTCTAGGTCTGCTTTCAGAGACTCCGCTGGGATGCCATCTGGCCCTGCTGCTTTGCCGTTTTTCAAAAATGCCACTGCTCTTCTGATCTCTTCCCGGCTGGGTCTGTCACAGCTGATGGGTAGGTCGGTCTCTGCCGGCTGGATGTCTGGGGGGTCGGGTGGGCTAGGTCTGTTCAGTAACTCTTCAAAATACTCGACCCATCTGTCGAGTTGGTCTGCTCTGTCTGCAATAGGCTTGCCTTCTTTGTCTTTTACTGGTCTTTCTGTATGGCCATACTTGCCCGACAATCTTCTGGTAGTGTCGTAGAGCTGTTTCATGTTGCCGCTGCCTGCTGCCTTTTCTGCCTCTGCTGCCAGGCTGTCTGTGTAGGCCCTCTTGTCTGCCCTGATACTCCTCTTCACCTCGCGGTTGGCTTCCGCGTATTCCTCCTGTGCCCTTACTTTGGCTGCTCTCGTGCGACTGTTGTTGACAACTGCTTTCTTCTGCTTCCTCACTTCTATCTTCTTCAAGGTCTGTGCCGACAGCCAGTTCTTGTGATGGTGTTTCCTGAACCCTACAGTGTCTTTGCAGGTTGAGTTCAGCGCCTCTCTAACTGCCTTCCACTGCTGCTCTATGGTGACCGCCTCCTCTTCATTTACTAGCTCCTGTAGCGCTTGAAACCGGTTGGACAGCACCAGTTTAAACTCTTTTCTAACTCCAGTTTCTCTCAGGAGCCCTACATTATAGCGCTGTCTTCTTGTTGTCTCTGTGCGGCATTTCTTTAGCTTGAGCTTCATTCTTAAGGTAAGCAGATGGTGGTCTGAGGCGACATCTGCTCCCCTCCTCACTCGAACATCTTGAAGGGATCTTCTAAATTTCTTGCTAATGCAGATATGGTCTATTTGGTTCTCTGTTGTATGGTCAGGTGAGACCCAAGTTGCTTTGTGTATTCTTCTGTGTGGGAAGATGCTGCCTCCAATGACAAGTCGGTTTAGAGCACAAAAGTCTACAAACCTCTCCCCGTTCTCACTCATCTCCGAGCCTAGTCCCTGTCTCCCCATCACCTCTTCGTATCCGGTGTTGTCCTCCCCTATTTTGGCATTAAAATCGCCCATGACGATGGTGATGTCTCGCTCCGCACATTTGTCCACGGCACTCTGGAGTCGGTCGTAGAACTCTTGTTTCTCTTCCTCGTCACTGTCATTAGTGGGCGCATAACACTGGATGACGTTCAGCTTGAGCTTTTTCTTGGTTCTAAAGGCTGCTGTGATAATTCTTGGCCCAAGAGGTTCCCAGCCCATCAGCGCTCACTGTGCCACTGGTGACATCATGAATGCTACTCCTTCTGTATGGGGGGCATTCTCCTCTTCATGACCTGAATACAGAATCATCTCCCCACTTAACAGCCTTTTCTGGCCAGACTGCGTCCATCTGGCTTCACTGATACCTAGCAGGGAAAGGTTGTACTTTTGCATTTCCGCTGCTATCTGGGCGGCCTTGCCGCTCTGGTACATGGTCTTGACGTTCCATGTGCCCATGGTTGTGTCCCTGGATAGAGAGAGGCGGCTCGGTCCTGTGGCTTCCGAAGACTTCCGGCTTTCACCACAGGACGTCATAAGTCTTCTGGTAGAAGAACCTTCCTCCTCCAGGAAAGGAATTACTGTTAGTCTTTTCGTCGGCGTTTTTGTAGCTATTTCCTTTTTTGCAGGGTGGGGAAGCTACCCCCACGCCCAACCCCCTTACTAGGAGGACCAGGGGTTTTCTGTCGGGGTCACCTTCCCTTAGACCATGTTGGTTCACGGCACCTTATTTCATTCGGTGCACCCCTCTCACGAGGGACCCCCTATCCACCACCCAGGGGACGCGCCTCAACGCCATATGGTCCCAGCGCGAGGACGTGCCTGCACTGCTTGCGAAAAAAAACAAAAACTAAACAGACTATTGAATGTATGTCGCCAGCCGGTCTAATACGCTAAATACTATTATGAAACCTAAGATCATTTAGCAACATACATCCAATATCAAGAGCTACAGGGAGCGCAGACAGTAGGGAGAGCCTTTTAAAAAAGGAAAATACAGGTGAATGGACGGTGACCAAGGGTAGATAAACACATGCCCGAGGAATAGAGGGGAAGACCCACCCTGTGGGGCTGACCAGGGTGACTCTGGGAACTAAAAAGTAGTTAACCCCACCCAAGTCCCCCAGGGCAGACCCGGGTGAGGTCTTAGAAGTCGGACGGTTGCTCTCTCCAGAGAAGTCTTGAGGGCAAAACGTGACACCTGTCTTTACTGATGTAGTCAAACTTTTTCAGTCCCGGACAGGCCGCTTGCCTCGCGCTGGGACCATATGGCGTTGAGGCGCGTCCCCTGGGTGGTGGATAGGGGTGAGAGGGGTGCCCCGAATGAAATAAGGTGCCGTGAACCAACATGGTCTAAGGGAAGGTGACCCCGACAGAAAACCCCTGGTCCTCCTAGTAAGGGGGTTGGGCGTGGGGGTAGCTTCCCCACCCTGCAAAAAAGGAAATAGCTACAAAAACGCCGACGAAAAGACTAACAGTATTCCATTCCTGGAGGAGGAAGGTTCTTCTACCAGAAGACTTATGACGTCCTGTGGTGAAAGCCGGAAGTCTTCGGAAGCCACAGGACCGAGCCGCCTCTCTCTATCCAGGGATACAACCATGGGCACATGGACCCCCAGGGAAAGAGGAAAAGAGGTAGGCCGAGAAACTCCTGGAGTCGAGACCTCCAAGCAGACATCAAGAGACTGGGAACCACCTGGAGTAGAATCGAAGGAGAAGCACAGGACAGGAGTTGCTGGAGGTCTCTCGTCGACGGCCTATACCCGGGTAGGGGTGACAGGCGTAAGTAAAAAGTAAGTAACAGGCCGCTTGGCACTTACCATCGGCCGCGCGGCTTGAACATTCGCCCCTAGGGATGTATGCTCGAGCTGATGGGTGGTTGGTGCCAGACTTGACCTCACTGTTGATACTTGATGCTACCGTTGCACCGATTAGCGCGCGCGCGCGCGCGCGTGTGTGTGTGTGTGTGTGTGTGTGTGTGTGTGTGTGTGTGTGTGTGTGTGTGTGTGTGTGTGTGTGTGTGTGTGTGTGTGTGTGTGTGTGTGCGTGTGTATGCATGTACGTGAGCGGCAGCAGGCACGAGTGAATGCGAATGTCATACAGTGACGTGTATGTATGTAGGCGTAAGTTTTGTGCTACGTGTTTTGTGCATCGTCATTAGGTTGTTGTTGTTGTTCTTGTTGTTGTTGTTGTGTTGTTTTTTACGTCATTCTAAATTTTCTCTATACAGGATGACGTCTTTTCTTTCTATCGTGTGTTCTTTTCTGTTCTACGTTTGTTTCCATGTCACCTGAAGAAGGATCTTTGATCCAAAACGGCGGTCGTTCCTTGTATCTAATTTAAAGGGTTTTCAACCTCTATCTTCTGTTTTCCTTGACACCTGTCTTTAATCCATGTAGCCCCGAGTCCCTACAGCAGGAGATGGATTGACCATGATGATTCAAGAGTAGTGCCAGATTAGCTTGGCGCCTTCAGGCGCCAAGCTAATCTGGCACTTCCCTTGAATTATCATGGTCAATCCATCTCCTGCAACCGGTACATAGTTGTTAGGCAACACCTCCAAAATTTGAGAAATGGGACCTTGGGGCTAAAAGGGTTAAAGATAATCATTTACGTGGCTACATCTACCTAAATGATGGCGTTTAGCAACAGGTGATCTCCGATCAGGGTCGTCGCTCAAAACAGACTCTGCTATAAAAGCAACATCAGCTGCAAACAGGGTTACTAGAAATACAGAATGTCTGCAGCCGGAAACCCTCGCTTTGTGTTAGCATATACACGACCGGATATGATGTAGGCATCTGATCGTAACCTTGACACCCTAGAAGGTGTGGATCGAGGCGTGAACTATACTGGCACTACCCTTGAACTATCATGATCTACGTGCCTCCTATATTTATGTGCAGTGTTGAACAACTCCAAGGAAATCGATAAACTGAATGTGTTGACTGCTTGCGCTCGCGCACGTGTGTGTGTGTGTGTGTGTGTGTGTGTGTGTGTGTGTGTGTGTGTGTGTGTGTGTGTGTGTGTGTGTGTGTGTTGGTCCATTATTATGGGCCTTGCGGCTCCAGGCCGTCAGGTCAAAAATCACAGACCAGAATACATTGTAAGACGTGCTTCTTCAGCTCTTGTTTTGCTGTTGTTTGTTTGTCATTTACTTTGACTCCTGTTTTGTTGTGCGCACGCTCAGCCATTTGAACATATATACAAACAGTAAAATTCGGGTATCACAAATCGCCAAATTTTCATTTGTTATATCCGAAGATTCTTATCAGCGATGTACTTTACAAAGAAAGAGTGTTGCTGTGTCCGACTTTTGTCACATCCGACCTCGTTATAGGGGAAGTAGACTGTAGACACTGGTCATCGCTAAAATGTGATCTGTCCTCAGAGTACAAGGCGTCAGCGTGTTACGGGACGTATCAGAACTTCCTGGAGATTGACTGTACTCCCACAATGCGTGTGGAGATAGTGGCCATCAGGAACGGCGCGAAGAAACTGAACAACAGCTGTCCCCTGCCCACTGACGAAAACAACTACAGAGATGAGTGTTGCAGATACAGGTATGCTGGTACATTTAGTTTTAAGCTTTCGGTACAAAACGGCTGTCTACTGGATGTCTTAGAAAGAAAACTATCCATATATAATGTGTAAATTATCGAATTCCAGTTTTGGTGCATATTTCTGCATCACAAACGTAAAGAAGTACAAACAAGATGGGATGAACCATAACCCACATAGTCCCTTCTATATGAGATCTGTCCTCGCTGTCAAGGGTCTTGTTACGATTGTGGTCGTGTTATCCTGTGAGAGCATACATGTGTTAATCGTAGGAAACGATCCGATATTTATTTGAGCTATCATCGTTATGATTCATGTACCTTTTTAAGTAACATTTTCTTTCGGTCGCGCAGAGCGGAATTCACTTCGTTATGATACGTTAAGTTTAGTCCAGAACGTTCTAGAAAGGTCGCGCTGTCTAGTGACCTCGTATGTGTGACGTCAGTAATTTAGCGACACTTCGCAACAAGTTGTTTACTGTGCGCGCGAAGCCGTTTTCTTGTGTGTTATGAAGGATCGTGGTCGTTCTCGAAGTTTCCGACTAGTTTGCGATCTGCCTGCCATACTTTTGTGAGATGTCATTTTACTAAGGATTTGGAGCTGAAGTGAGCAGCCAAATTTGTGTAGCCTATTGTAGCTTTCTAGAAAGTTCGGGATTTTTTAAAATATTTTTGAGTTCCGGTTACGTACTAGATTATTTTGATTGGTTGCGTTGAGTGATTTTCTTGGATTATTCTAGAAAGTGTCTTAATATAAAATGTGGTGCTAGGAGAGCGCCAACATACATTGTCTTGCATTTGTCAATTGTAGAGACACACAGTTATCGTAGGTACGTGGCCCGTATAGGGTGTACATTGTGAGAGATACAGCGTAACAGTGTGGTGTACGTTGTAGAGAGACTTTGTGTCGGCAGTGTGGACATTTGCAGAAGAGACTTTGTATCAGTGTTGGTGCATTTGGAAGTGCATTGTGTGGAGATCGCATCGCTGAATTAACTTGTTGGAACTGTTACTCCAGTATTGTCTACACCCTTAAGCCACGTGTGACGGATTGCAGCTGAATGAAGTTTATTTAAAAGAACCTTACGTGCGTGCGTCTGGTGTGTTTATCATACTACGACTACGACCCCACCACGTAACATATTGGCACCTCCGACGGGACATCTTCAGTTGGTTCAGTGGAAAGAGTAGCAGGAGAAAACAGCCAGCAGTGAAAAGCAGAGATGGCGACATCGGAGATGGAGACATTCCTGAAAATTGGAAAGAAATGTGGACTCGAAGGAGCTCAACTCCTCGAGTTTGTAAAGGAGAGAGAGAAGGAGAGATTGGAGAGAGAAAAGGAGAGAGAGGAGAAAGAAGAAAAGAGACGAGAGAGAGAAGTAAAAGAGAGACTGGAGAGAGAAAGAGAAAAGAGACTCGAAGAAGAAAAGAGACTGGAGAGAGAAGAAAGAGCGAAAGAGCGTGAAATTAGAAAACTCGAAATCCAAGCAGAAGAAGCAGAAAAACAGCGAAGAGAGGCAGAGAAACAGCGAGAAGAGGCGGAGAGGCAGCGACAACACGAAATTCACCTGAAGCAGATGGAGATAGAGGCACAGAGCAAGAGAGTTTCTGAAGCAACAGCATTAGCCAGCAGAGAGCAAACAGCCCGTGCGCCAAAGCTTCCACCTTTCGTTGAAAACTCAGATAAGATGGACGCTTACCTAGAGCGATTCGAATAACTGGAAACAAGAAAATTGGGCTATGAAACCGAGTGCACTTCTAACTGGCAAAGCGCTTGAATTTTACACCCGCTTACCAAGAGAAGAAGCCGAAGATTATACGCAGTTGAAAGCCGCCCTGCTGAGACAGTACGACTTCACTGAAGAAGGTTACAGGCGACGATTTCGAAACTGCAAGCCTGAAGAAGGAGAAACACCCGGCCTATTCATTGAGAGAATCAGGAGCTACCTAGAGAAATGGATAGAGCTGGCTGGTTTAAACAAAGAGTACCAGGACTTGTGTGACCTCATCATCAAAGAACAAGTCTTCAACGCATGTTCTAAGGACCTGGCCGCCCACCTCAGAGAACAAAAAGACCAGTCACTAAAGGCCCTGGCCGACTTCGCTCAAAGATACCTTGACGCCCACAACATGAAGTTCGGGTCCAGTAAGCCGCAGCGTGTGTCTGCACCAGCAGAGGAAATCCACAATGTCAGAGAGACTCCAAAATACAAGCCGGTGGAGAACCTGACATGTTTTCTCTGTGGAAAGAAAGGTCACAAGGCGATACGGTGTCCTTCTAAAGATGTTCCCCGAGGCGACAACATCAGAAGATCCAACCAAGATCGCGGGATAGCAGGCAGAGGCAATACCACGTCTCAACACAGAGCCGCCGCTGTATTAGCCAATGATGTGACGTCATCTAGTGACTTTGAGTCTAGAGAAAAACGAGTGACACCAGAGCCGATTGAATCTTTCAGAAAGAATGGACGCATTCCAGTAGGAGATGGGGCTACATTTTTACCAGTCTCAAACATCGCGCTGCCTGATAATGAAGTGCCGAACATGCCGGTGGTGTCAGGATTTGTCGGCGACACACCAGTGAGAGTGCTGAGAGACACCGGTTGTAACTGTGTCATCGTGAGAGAGGATTTAGTAGCAGAAGACCAGAAGCTACATGAGTGGACAACCCTCGTCTTGGCCGATGGAAGTGGGAGGGTCACCCCACCT
Organism: Semisulcospira habei; assembly: GCA_036245525.1. Lineage (NCBI taxonomy): Eukaryota > Metazoa > Mollusca > Gastropoda > Semisulcospiridae > Semisulcospira > Semisulcospira habei. The sequence continues at coordinate 148,460,382 of BTPG01000006.1, forward strand.
GCCAAGGTCAGTGTCAACACCCCGTACCTGACAGGAGAGGTGAAGGTGTTGTGTGTGAAGACCCCAGTTTATGATCTTATCATCGGAAATGTTAACAGTGCCAGAAACCCAGACGATCCAGATCCGAAGTGGAAACCTAAAACCTGTGCAGTTACTACGAGAGGTCAGGAAGAGAAGAGCCACCATACCATCCCTCTAAGAGTGACTGACAACACACAAGCAGTAACGATGATTAGAGACACGTTAGAGGAAGAGAAGCGCAAGGCGCTGGAGCAACTGCAAAACCAAGTAGACGTGACTGTGGCCAGAGAGCGAGATGAGCGGGAGGCGGAACAGCGAGCAGCCATCGACCACCTGCAGCAAAAACAGGCGCATACGTTGGACAGTCCGCAATACAATACCGAGCGCCGCCACAATGATCAGATTGGGTCGCCGAAAAGCGAGGGTCGCGAGCGAGACGGAGCTCCTCTGAGACAGATGTCGGAGCTGCAGGAGGAGAAGGAGAGGAAGAATCAGGAGACGTTAAGAGTCCAATCTTCGGAGTTTGAGCATCGAATTGCGCCCGACTCAGAGACTGCGGATATTGTCCAGCATGAGGTTGGTCCGAAATCGAATGAGCTGCTTCGCGACGAGTCGTGTCGTCTGTTTCGCAACACGAGAGAGGGACTGATGGAGAGTGTTGGGGGGACGCCGGACGTGGTAGTCTTCGGTGATTCCAGTTCGCCGGTGGGCATCATGAGGGAATAGGAGAGATCCGGTTTGGGGTGTACGGATTGTCATACTTTGCATGGGGCAACGGTGTTTGACCCACGACCGGTGACCCTTGAACTGTGAACTGTAACTTGTGATTTAGTGTTGTTCCAGGTGAACTTTTATTTTGACTTTCGTTTTATCAAGGGTTCGCAGAACTTTGGAGCGGATAACCTGAGCAGAGCAGTTTGAATGAACATTTCTGTGTCCAGAACAATTTATAGAAACATTTTGGTTTTCATGACATTTTAAAGGGACATGTCTTCGCTCAGGACTGTTTAAAAGGAACTGTGAGACGATTATTTTGATTTCATTTTGATGTGAAATTCTTGTTATTTGTGGTTTTGTGTAGGTTAATACAACCACAACCGTATTTTTGAGGTTTGAGCAGAAATTTTTGTGAAATTTCATTCTAAAAGAGGGGGGTAATGTTACGATTGTGGTCGTGTTGTCCTGTGAGAGCATACATGTGTTAATCGTAGGAAACCATCCGATATTTATTTGAGCTATCATCGTTATGATTCATGTACCTTTTTAAGTAACATTTTCTTTCGGTCGCGCAGAGCGGAATTCACTTCGTTATGGTACGTTAAGTTTAGTCCAGAACGTTCTAGAAAGGTCGCGCTGTCTAGTGACCTCGTATGTGTGACGTCAGTAATTTAGCGACACTTCGCAACAAGTTGTTTACTGTGCGCGTGAAGCCGTCAGCCGTTTTCTTGTGTGTTATGAAGGATCGTGGTCGTTCTCGAAGTTTCCGACTAGTTTGTGGTCTGCCTGCCATACTTTTGTGAGATGCTCTTTGAAATACATTTCGATCAAAGCATTTCCTAAAGTTTCAGGCCTGTACGTACACAAACACCGGGGATATTCGTGTCTACAGAGACACACAAACACACACACACACGTGCGCGCGCGCGCTTCCCGCCAAATGTACGTTCAGCAGCGCGGCTAGCTTAGCTAGACATGACGTAATTTCTATTGTGTTACTTCTTTGTCAGAATTCGGGGTCCCCTCGCCCAGCACATCGTGTGCGGCATTCTACCGAACGTGCTCCGACCAGACCCATCTCAAAGTTCACCGCATTTTCAATACGGTAGACAAAACAAACAAAAAAAGAAAGGCAAAGCCCTTATGGCTCACGTGTGTGACTGATCTACATGTGTGTTACCTTTGTGACAATAAGTAAAGGACTGGCTTCTGCATCAGCAAAGTCCATGTTTGCCCAAAGTTTAAGCATTTTTCACACATCTGTTAATCTCCCCCTTCCAGCCCCCCCCCCCCACCTCCCCCCCCCCCCCGTGTCCCTTGACCTTTGCGATGAGTCGACTAAATTAGTATACAAATGAAGATTTTATCATCAGCTACCTTTGTGCCAGATTTGAAAGGTTTGCAAAAATATTGATAATAACTACAATTCTATCAAAAATTGGCATTTTACACACACTTATGCCGATCTCTTGTGACCCTTGACCATTCCGAGGGGTCATCCACATTAGTATGCATAGATAAGTCTTATCATCAGGTATCTCTGTACCAGGTTTGGGTTTGAAGTTGCGAACGGTATTTGAGAAAAAAAAATCATCTTTTGTCAAAATATGATTGTTTTTTTGTTGTTGTTTTTACGTATTTCCTAAGCTACTGTGACCCTTGACCTTTCCGACGGATCAACCAAATTAGTATGCATATAAAGGTATCTTTGTACCAAGTTTGGGTTTGAATTTGTGAATAGTATTTGAGAAAACAATACATTTTGTCAAATTTTAGCTATTATTTACCTATTTCCTAATCCCTGTGACCATGACCTTTGTGAGAGGTCACTCAAATTGGTATGATTAGAAAGGTATTGCCACAAAGTATCCTTGGGCCAAGTTTGAAGACTGTGGCTTGAATTGTTTTTGAGAAAATGCCAACGTTAACGTTTACCACGAACGGCGGGTGGACGACGGACGGACGACCACTCATAATATAGACTCACTTTTGCGTCGCAAGTGTGCCAAAATGTGTCGATTTCGCTTGCATCACAGCGTCCAAGCTATGTAATATTTCAGATAATTTCATTTTTTCCAACAGTGAAGGCGATTGTATCATACCGTCCGCCAGCGCGTTCCCTACGGAATGTCATGACGTCAGCTATTGCAGACCTCGAGCCACGTGGGTTGACACGTCTAAAAACTGCAATGGCAAAGTATATCCGTCACAGACGCACTACCTGGAGATCACATTCAGATGTGTTACAGGTAAAATATTTAAAACCTTTGTGCATGTAACCACGGGTACTGTTTACAGTACCGGTGGCAGCGTGGACGAGGGGGTTATTTCGGGTATTCTTCTTATTACTTCATAACTTTGTCTTCAAGAAAAGCAATGAGCATACGCAGTAAAATACAGTATTTTACAGACAGCGAAACCTAGTTCTGCAGCTGCCTTTCTATTTTTATCCATGGTCTAATGTTGCAATAATATATCAGCAATAAGGCTTATTGGATGAAAAATCCAATGGCATTTTTACCTAAAAGAGAAAAGACCACTGAATAAAAAAAACACGTCTACGGTGGTCATTTTTATACGTTCAGCGTGTGGTCGTATCCTACAGGTTCTGCTGGCTGTAAATGTAGGTATACCATACGTTAACATACGTCGATGACACGGCGGATTGATCTGTGATAGCAACTACTCTCGTTGATTAAGTAACTCAATCGAGACCTGCCGTATCCGGACACGCGGCATAAAGCCGCGTTTTCGGATGCAGCACGTCTGGCATGTGTTAATTGGATAAGATAATTAAGGAAGGGATAAACCCATTTAGCCCCCACGCCCGACAGCAGGCGGGAGATGGATGGACCATGAAGCTAATCTGGCACTACCCTTGAATTATCATGGCCCATCCATCTCCTGCAACTGGTACATAGTCATTTGGTGACACCTCCGAAATTTGGAAAATGTGGCCTTAGGGTTAAATGGGTTAAAAAAAAAGTTAATGTCTGCTCTGAACTATAAACGTACGGTAGATCTTATGATGTCGTCTCTACTCACCGTTTCTCATCTGTTCCCTTAAAAGAAATCACGACGACCACCACCACCACCACCTCGACGACAACGACACCCACAACAACAACGACAACGATGACATCTCCTACTTCGATCATCGTCGACAAGCCAGACGTCAACTACACGAGTGACGTGACGGGCCGGACACTGAGTTTCGAGCCCTCGATCAACTGGACCACGGCCGTTCCGAAAACCACTACGCCTCGTGCAGCCCAGACGGGACATGCGTCCATTTCGCAGAATGAACCCTCTAGCTCCGATTCTTGTGAGTAAATTTTTGTTTAAAGCCTAACCCATCTACTGCCGAGAAAGATTGATCATCATCCGCCACTGCAAGAGGTATAGAATCTCATGAGCCCCCGCAAATCTATGCCACTTGCTGAAATCACGTTATGTCCTCTGACGGACGGAGCTCATTGGCGTTGAACTAGCAGAGGTTTCAAAACACAGTCTGCGTCCAATAACACGGAAGGGGTTAACCCATAACGCCCTGAAAGACTACGACAGGATGTGGATCGACCATGATATTTCAAGGTTGGTGTCAGAATAGCTTGGCGCCTCTAGGCGCCAAGCTATTCTGACACGAACCTTGAAATATCATGGTCGATCTGTCTCCTGAACTGTGATATAGACTTCAGTGGATATCTACAAAAATTGATAATTTCGTCCTCGGGGCGTCAGGGGTTATTCACGTTTAAGGCAAGCGTCGGAGTACTCTGGTGGCGTGGTTTGTCGCTGTGGTCCAGAAATATAGTTCAGTGTTATGTTTAGTACAGTTCCGCCAAGAGAAGGCTAATGACAGTACAACACAACGAAAGTCTTACTATTCACAGGACTTACTCTTGTTTGCCTTCACAGGGCAGACGGGATCTCAGCGTTCGGGAAAACCCTTACTTGCTTCAGAACTTACCTTAGAGTTCATTTCGCTATCGCGCCAAAAACGGTCTGATTTAAAATGCATTTCAACTATTTTCTTTCAAGTATGACGACCTTCCGCTCACTCCATCCACAACTATGCTCCAAAGGCGGATTCAGGAGCCGTGGAGAAAGTCCATACAAATCTGGCTGAATCCTGTGAAAACGAATCCGGTCTAATCAAAGAATATTGTATCTAGCACAATACAACCCAGCCAGATCTAATTCAGACTAATAAAGTCATCCAGTCCAACCCCAGTCTTATCCTGGAAAGCACGACCGGGCACTCATTCGAAGAAGGAGTGGCCGCCCGTGTTTTCTTTTAAACACTAGTCGACCCCAGTCAGTCCAGTTCGCCTCATTTCATTCCAGTCTACACTGACCAAATCAGCCTAGCCTAGTTCAGTCCAGAAAGTCGTGTCCAATCACGGGCAATGTGACATTGTTTGTGAGTTCAGTTTAGATCAACTCAAGTCCAATCTAGCCTAGACCGATTAAGTCCACAAGAACCGTGTCCAACCACAAGAGCAGGAACCGCACACAAAGTATCTCCACAGAGAGCGGTTTCGAGTATGTGTATGTGTAAATCTATACGGAGGCTCGAAGCCGATATCAAGGGTCATAACTAATTCTGTAGTCTAACCAAACAACAGGGGGCAATATTAGTTTCAAAATTGCTTCAAAAACACGAGTGTGTTACATAGTGTTTTTCAAAGTCTGATTTTCAACTCAAGCCACCAGTACTTTCAACTGATATTTAACCTATTCAGCCCTAACGCACTACAGCAGGAGACGGGTCGACCATGATAATTCAAGGGGCCAGATTAGCTTGGCGCCTATCGGCGCCAAGCTAATCTAGCAGTGCCCTTTAATTATCATGGTCGATCCATCTCCTGCAACTGGTGCATAGTCATTAGATGACGCCTCCAAACTTTGGGAAATACGTGCGTCGGGCTGAATGAGTTAATTAGAATATGTCTTTCTCTTGCAGTCACGCCAGCCATGGTAGGCGGTATGATCGCTGGTAGCGTCGGCCTGATGCTGACCATTTTCATCTTTATATTCTACTGGGGCAGGTACGTCTCGCATAGTTATAAGCTTAACTCATTCGAGATATACCGCATTCAGATACGCGGCATTAACCCTTTTAGCCCCAAGGTCCAATTCCTCAAATTTTGGAGGTGTTGCCTGACGACTATGTACCAGTTGTAGGAGACGGATTTATCATGATAATTCAAGGGTAGTGCCAGATGAGCTTGGCGCCTTCAGGCGCCAAGCTCATCTGGCACTACCCTTGAATTATCATGATCAATCCATCTCCTGCTGCAGGGTCCCGGGGCAAAAAGGGTTAAGCCGCGTATCCGAATGCAGCATGTCTCGAACGTGTTAACCATTTCAGTGCCACTGGTCACAAATTATGAATACGCATCCGCCTGGTTGTTAACCAAAGTTGTGAAGTCTTCGAAGAGCTCAATGTATTTTGTTTGTTTGTTTTTTTCCCGCCGTTGTCAAACCTTCGACTCATAATCTAACACATTATCGTATTGGCTACTACAAGTCGTACTTTCTGAAGTCCTTATTGGCGGTTTAACTTATGATAATTTTCAACCAGTGCGCTGGTCTGTGATTTTGGACCTTTCAGCCAATAGCCATAAGCTCAAAAATCGCAAACTAGCACGCACTTATCCACATCATCATCAAAATCGTCTTGGCATCGTCGTCATAACTATCAATGCTAGCCCTAATCTATTATTACGCATGAACGATGATTAGCTTGCGAGTGTTATGAGATGATAGGCAGTGCCCTCCTTCAGAAACAAATTCACCACCCAATTGCAAGAGGTATAGATCCTCATGAGCCCCCGCAGCTGCGGGGGCTCATGAGGATCTATGCCTCTTGCTGAAATCACTTTGTATCCACGTTCCTTTGACGGCTGGGGATTTTTGACGTTGAATTTACAATGATTTCAAAACACAGTCTGCGTCCACTGTAGTGAAGGGGTGCACGCTGCAGAACCTCGGCTCCAGAGAGTCCAAATTTCAGCCGCACGTCTGGTCATGAAAGCGAAAAAGTCAGACCATGTGTCCCCTGATGCTCTCCACTGGTTGCCAGTGAAGGAGAGAGTCAAGCACAAAGTCTTGTCCATTTGTCATGTTTCTCTTTCTGGCACTGGACCCACTTATCTCTCAGAGCTCCTTCACTGTTATATCCCTTCGAGGCAATTGCGCAGTTCGTCTGACAATAAAATGCTTCGTATTCCTACAGTAAGGACTAAAGGATTTGGGCAGAGATCTTTTTCTTACCAGGGTCCATCAGCCTGGAATGATCTTCCTAAATCATTGAGACACAGTGAGTCTAGTGCCAGTTTTAAACACAGCCTTAAAACCCATCTGTTCCCATCTTGATTATCAGTGTTCATGTAATTAGTCATTTTCTGTTCTTCTGTGTAATTGTACATGTGGCTTCTTGTTTATCAGTGTTCATGTAATTAGTCTTCTTTTTTTTTTTCGGTGTAATTGTACTTGTGGCTTTGTCACCTTTTTGTGTAATATTTTCCTTGTTCATATGTACGGCGCCTAGAGCATCTTACCATGTATATGTGCCTTATAACTCTTCCTTATTATTATTATTATTATAACCTCTTCCACTCTTGTTCCAGAAAACGCCAGATCCGAACCATCAGTTCCAGCAAGCCGCCGCAGAGCAGCGTCTGGGATTTCCTGCTTGCCAACACCATGTCCGTGCGGGCGTTCCGCGGATATGACAACTTTTCCAGTGCCCACACCACTGCTTCCCTCAGCTCTGAGGAGTCGGGGTCCCCCGTCATTCGCAAGAACGTCTGGCTGCCCAACATCTCCGTGGACAGCGGTCGCGGGGAAACGCCAGTGGTTACTTCCGACGATAACTGCAGCATCGTTACAATAGAGAGGGTCGCGGCTAACAGACTTTAATAAAGTGTGAAGTTGGGTAAAATCTCTGGAACCGCCAAGGAACCCATACGCTTAACCAACCAATCCATTCCTGTGAATTAAATAAATGGAACATTTTCAGATTGAAGCCATAAAAACCATCAGCTTCAAGAACTGACTGACATCAACAATATACGCCAAGATTTGTTTCCGCCCAACCAAGGCAAAAGACAGCAAGTCCATAATTTTCCGGTATTATGATTATGTACAATGTAAATCTAGCTTTTCACAAAATTAGACATACTCACTTTTGCCTTCAGAGGTATGTTGATGTGAATTAAGACCCGCAAGAGACATAAGCTGTCATGAGCACCCCCCCCCCCCCCACCGCCCCCAACCCACAGGGGTGGGAGGGGCTAGGTAGCTCAGGTGGCAAATGTTGGAGATGATGATGATTAACTCATTCGAAACGTGCCGACTCCGGATACGCGGTATAAGCCGCGTATCCGGAGGCGGCACGTCTCGAACAAGTTAAGCTCTAGGGTAGTGCCTAACTGGCTTGGTGTTACGATGGTGATGACTTTGGATGATAGCTGAAACATTGCTACGGCAGAGCGAATGCCAGCCCACACCGTTGATGTGGATGGAGGATACAAGCAAAATGTTTCTCTCCGTTTTCTGGCGGGCAAACCAAACAAGAAAGTACTGCACAGACCAAAGTTCTGGGCGGAAGGACAGGTACGCTGATTGAATGGTCAGCGCCTTCCTAAAGTTTGGTCCAGTCACAGCAACACTTTCAGATCGTACAAAACGTGTGTACAGGCTAGACACTGAGCGAGACTTATCATGAAAAACTGACTATGAAACGCACGCTCTCCATCCTCCTTAGGTTTTAATCCCTTGAATAGTTACGCGTCCTTTCCGCCAAGGGGTATGGTCATTAGTAATCAACGGGATAAAAGGCTGAACAAAAACAGTTGTCTTGTCCTTTTTGGTAATAGCTTTAGACCAAAGCGTGTTTTCTGTGTTATCCCCACAATTCCTGCGATTTTTGCATGGATTTTCCGACGTTTTATTTTTCAGTTTAAAAAAATGGACCATGTCAGCCACCCTCCGGAACGTGACCAGAAATGACCCATTTATACACGTGAACAGACAATATAACACACACAAATGTGACGGCAACTGCCGATACCATCAAAGTTTTGAACGACTATCAACAATGAACGAGATCGAAATTACGGCGGACAACCAGCTTGTTCCACAAGAATAGACAACATCCGAAACATCCGAAGGGCTCATGAGGATCTATGTCTTTTAGAGATTCTGGAGTGTTGTCTGTCCGCCGTGATTTCGCTCTCGTTCGTTGTTGCGAGTCGTTCGTGGCAAATGAAACCTAACTACCTTTCGGCCAAAAGTGCGTATAGTGACGCTTTTTTCCTGCAGTGGTATCGTCGGTAGCGGTCAAAGCGTTAATTGTACAAGTGAAGCTGGTGTAGGTTGTGGTAAGACGGAGGAACTCAACTCACCTGGAGTACTAACTTAACTCATTCTACCCCAACACCGAAATCCTTAAATTTTGCTGTTGTCCTCTGAAGACTGCATTGCAGTGCAGGACACAGATCGACCATGATAGTTCAAGGGTGATGCCAGAATAGCTTGGCGCCCATAGGCGCCAAGCTATTCTGGCATCACCCTTGAACTATCATGGTCGATCTTTATCTTGCTGTGGGGTGTCTGGGGTAGAATGAGTTAAGCCATATGTCTGGAGACGGAATTAGCTGACAAAAATCGGTTGGATAAAAAGACGAACTGTCACGTGTGCTCAGAAATGGAACATACGCACAAGTACACAAATAAATATGTGCTGGTCTGTGACTTTGCAGCGTATGGCACGAAGCCGTAAGCTCCAAAATCACAGGCGAGCATACACATGTAACCCAACGTACAAATGATGACTGACTGCTGTTAACGATCAGTCCACAACAGAAGCTCTGCAAACGTTGCGTAAAATCTGCTTCTTTTCTTGTGTATATAAGTCAAGAAGTGTTATTTCTTGTACCAAGAATTCTTTATGTGTGGGGAGAAGGTAGGAGTAGGGGTCGTCATCTTAACTTTTTCTTTATTTTCCTTTTTTTCTGAGGGGGAAGGGGGGAGGGGTTAAGAGGGCGATTGTTCTGCTCTATTACTTGTCCTACACATTGCATTTTTTTAATTTGTCGTTTTGTATTCATGAAATTTATTCGATGATCTCATCGAAGTGTGCTCCCTAGAATGCATCTGGTGATATGCCCTGCCATACAAGAGAATTAACTGCACAGCTTCATAAGTACACTTTTCTTACAAAGTTGCTGTGGAAGTGTAGTATACATTAACTGCTTAGAACGCAGTTGACAGATTTTACAGCACAGACTTAAGTCGAGAAACGCGCTTTGACGATGCACAAATAATATTGTGAATGTAAGCAGAAGAGCGTTTCTCGACCCATGCCTGTGTTGTCCACTTCAAGTCTGGACGGTACATCGTTTAACAGCGGGTAGACCTATTTCTTGTTAACGTTCTCAAACGATCTACGCTAAATCCCGTTTTATCAATGTGTACATACTTGTTTCATACTGTTTTGACATTATATACATTATTACAGCGTAGTTTGATGTCATATACTCGCCAAATTCTCCGTCCTAGCGGTTAAAATAAAAGCTATTCAAATTTTTTTTTAATTCGGGAGTTTGGGGCTTTCTTCTTTTTTTTTCTTTGTTGTTGTTATTGTTTTTGTTGTCTGCGTGTCGGCATGCGGAATTTTATCAAATTGGGGGATTTTACCTTTGCAGAGACAGGGGATTGTACACAATTTGTTTGGGAACAATTTTTATCCGCAGGAACAAAAATATTCAATAATTCGAAAGGCATATATATAATTTTATATATATATATGTATATATATATATATGTATATATATATATATATATATATATATATATATATATATATATATATATATATATATATATATATATATATATATATATATATATATATATATATATATATATAATGTTTTCCAGTCAGTAACGTGATATTTTGCAAATTCGTGGAGCATTCGTTTTCCGAAAAGGGATAGGGACTTTGGCGTAATTCAGAAGCGTTTTTTGCCCGCAGATAAAAAACTGACGCATACCTGACATCAAACTATGCCGTGTTATCTAAACATAGCTTCTCTGCAAAATAACATGTACGCCAAATGCGCCATGTACTGACGAGGATCTCTCTGTGCTTTTGTTGGGTTTTTTTTCTATCAAAGGTCCGAAGGGAATATAATTCATGGCTTGCCGACCAAAAGAACGCGCTACTGAAGAATCCCACTGGTTGTCTCCCTCGATTCGTGACAGTTGATAGCGGTGACAACCAGTGGCCAAGAATGACACAAAGACAGAATTCATTAATCCCTTTGTGCATGCAGCCACCGGTACTGTAAGCAGTACCCATGCCGAGGGCTGCATACACATGGAGACTGATTAGAAGAGACTGAGCACATCACTAGAGCTATCGTGACCGCAAGACATGAATTGCGTCCCTTTTGGTCTCTAAATGGGACTGTTTCATGTTTTTCATTATGACTGTATATCTTTAATATTTTTGCATGTAAATAAAGTTCATGAGAAAATGTTCATAAATTAACACAGAATAAAGAACAAGCGGTATTGCATTTGAACTTCTGTATGATTTCCTTGCAAAATACAAAATAACACTAAATGTGTTTTTCTCCTAGTTTTGCGCACAATATTTGGTTGGTCGACTGATTGGTTGGTTGGTCGGGCTGGTTAACTCATTCTACCCCAACACCGAAATCCTTAAATTTTGCCCCTGTCCTCTGAAGACTGCATTGCAGTGCAGGACACAGATCGACCATGATAGTTCAAGGGTGATGCCAGAATAGCTTGGCGCCTATGGGCGCCAAGCTATTCTGGCATCACCCTTGAACTATCATGGTCGATCCTTATCTTCCTGTGGTGTGTCTGGGGTAGAATGAGTTAATTGGTTGGCTGGTTGGTCGGGCTAGTTGGTTAACTGGCTGGTTGATTGGTTAGCTGAGGATTTATGGTATAAGAAAAACAAATTTCATGTCTAAACCATCACAGGGCTGTCAGTAACACATGAAGTGATATAACAAACGATTATTCGGGAAATTCAATTTATAGCTCATCTAAAAAAACAAACTAAAACCAGACGCATAAGACCATAAGTTACACTGTACAAATAGAGAATAAAAACAGACACACACAGCAGACGATAAAAATATTTCAGCAACTTGCCAAACCGGTTCTTGGGCACACTACGCGAAAATTCGTCGACCCCACCGCCGTCACTGCACACACCGAGTTTTACAATAAGTAAAGCGTTACCTTGATACGGCGGGGTCTGAAACATGTCCTCTGGATAAGAAAGGCTTACAGGAGATGGCAGGTCACAGCCACAAGTTCTTCCATAAATTATATAAACTGTGCAGTGATGTGTCACCACACTGGTTGTCTCCCTCGATTCTCTACACCGGTAGCGAAATAAGGGAGACAACCAGTGTAGCGAGCTACATGACAGTCAGGGATGGAGTGCAGCCTTTGAAATAGCGTGTCTGAAGTGCAAACAAGAAAATGAAGTAGCATGTCATGTTTGAACAGCAAAGTTGTGACATAACCTTTCAAGAGCACAACTAAAAAATTAAAATAAAAATAATGTGTGCAGTAGATTAATTAATAAGCGCAAACGGCCGCATCCCCAAATACCACCAAAGTGTTCCTTTGCTGCTCTCTGCAGGACCAACGAAACGACTATCAGTGACACTGTGAGTTGCGGTCACCTTCGAAAAGAGGCCATATTCCCACATTTGACTGAACAAACAATTGAAAACCTGTGACGAAAAGACCCTGTGCAAAATAGCCATGCTTGACACAATATGTAGGTCATGTTCTTACAGGGACATGTCTCTGGCCTGCAGGCTTTGCTGTTCCGTCTTCCATCTGTCAGGGAGTACAATAATTGTATACCTTTCAACCGCCTTCAAACAAACGTGAATAGGCAGCGAGTTCGTGTGTAAATATGTACACGGAAGCCCGTTTAATCCATATGCCTGTCTTTTTCATCTATAAGAAAAATATATCCTCATGAGCCAATGCACCCGAGAGGCTCGTAAAAATCTACGCCACTTGTGAGGAGGGGTATGTTCTGTCGACTCACACCTCCCCTTCTCTGACGGGAGTAATCGTGAATAACTAAGTATGTGACTAAGTCTCTTCACTACCCACCCTGCAAAAATACTGGAGACTGCGGGGACCTTGACAGGCTATGTCAAATCAAAGCAAAGGCCACTCATGTTGCAAGAGGCATGGATCCTCATGAGCCCCCGCAATGCTCATGATGATCTATGCCGCTTGCTAGCTCGATTTATATCAGTGTACACAATAGAGGTCGGAGTCTGGCGAGTTTAGCCTGAATGGTAAACACCAAAGCACATGGGTTGGAGTGTAAACATACCAGGAAGGAGAATCCAGAGGTAGATGGCAGTGGACCATGTGATAATATTTCGAAAAAGGTTGAACGTCTGCTTCTGAGACTTTTCTACCGTGGAAGAGAGTGGACACTGATGTGAGATATGTTGACATTCAAGTGAAAGAAAACCTACTTTTGCGATAATTTCATAGGCAAGGACGTCCACGTTTTGAGAAGACACAGACAATGCAAATAAGAAAAGGCAATACTATCTGGTCTTAGCTCGACATATTTGGAAAGTGAAAACAGTGTGTGCGTTCTACATCGCCCTGTAGTAGTTAAAAGGAAAATGCCTACAGGAAAAGGCAGGAACATATGTTGATGTTTATTGACAGTGCGTCAGCTCAATTTCAGACCTTTTTATTTTTTTAGTCACATATGAAATCTAGTGAATTTTTCATGAACGCGTAACCTCGGATTACACTTTCTCCGTTGGGTTCTTCTTTGATTAGGCTGTTTTGTGTAAATAGTGTAAGGAGAGGATAATGCCAAGGCAGCCATGAAACACCTGGTACCTGTTGTTTTTGCAATCGTCTGTGGTTTCGCGACTTCTGTCAATGGTAAGAACACTGTCACTGCGGCGTTCTTTTGCTTATTTTTCCCTTATGCCAGTGTGCAGAAAATGATTTCGTTACTGTAGCTGTGCACCGGTAGTGCAGCGCATCTCGTGTGTGTGTGTGTGTGTGTGTGTGTGTGTGTGTGTGTGTGTGTGTGTGTGTGTGTGTGTGTGTGTGTGTGTGTGCGTGCGTGCGTGCGTGCGTGCGTGCGCGAGTGCGCGCGCGTGCGTGCGTGCGTGCGTGCGTGTCCCTGATCGAACCAACTAATCTATATCTCATTCTCACGTCTCGTTGAGCTTATTTTAAAAGTGTGTACAATGTCTTTAGACATCGAGTACAACACAAAATGGGTGATCGTGACTATTACATAATGTATAGGTCGTTTGCCATCGGAGCGCATAACGTGTTTCGCTAATATCTCCGATCAAGAACCACTTTTCTGTAACAATCTTAAAACAAATTTCATTCAGTGACAGTTTGCCTAATACGATTTGCTTTTAAGAAGCTCGAACAATGTGTCAGTTTTGTTGTACAGTCATAACAATTCATTTTACATCCCTAAATGTGCCCTAGATATATTAAGCCCAGTATAAGAAAGACACATTTCGCGTGAACTGGCCAAATTTGCACACCTGAAACAGCTCAGGCATACATGAAGTCGGCATGTTTGACCTCGGTAACTGCAAGAGGCGTAGATCCTCATGAGCCCCCGCAATTGCGGGGGCTCATGAGGATCTACGCCTCTTTTTAATTGCGGGGGCTCATGAGGATCTACGCCTCTTGCTGCCTGTTCTTGTCTTTTCATCAATTTTTTACGACTGTACAGCGAAATGGGCAAATCATACGAGATCAGTAGAAAATATTACATATTAGGTCAGTTGGCACTAGATGATATTTGTTCCGAAAAAATGTCACAGAAAAGTGTTTCCTTGCGGAGATATCAGGTAAAAACCGTTGTACGCTCCGATGTCAAACGGCCTATAGCGTATAATACGCTTTACGTCCCCACCCCATAAAGGTTTCCCTTCTTAGCTTCTTTGACACATGTATTGATATATTGTATAACAAGCAAATTAATATTTATCAACTTGCTTGATATACTTTCATTCCCAAAATCCTTTTGCAGGCCCAAACTTGATTCGTCAAACCTTACATTTGTCAAAAAGGAAACGCGAAATATGATCATACTGCAACAAATACTGATAAAATACTTCTCAATGAACGTACGCTCAAAATTTCTTTTCCATACACACTCATGAACTGCGAGCAGACGCCAGTAAACGTGCGAAACGAATCGCTGCATGAGTGAAATTGACAAGACGCCCACGAACGATAACGACAACCCGATAAAAAGGCAAAATAAACAAACCTGGTGGTATTTTCCGTGATTATGCGTGATCTAATTAGGAGTAGAAAGCACTGGGGGGATTTCATAAACGAAATCTGCGCGCTCAGTCGATAATCCGAAACACAGTCGTCTGTCAATCACTTGTTTTGTCTGAACACGCAATAAGCCGCAAACTGAAGGACGTCAGGTAACGTTTTGTTTTGGACTGGGTACATAAATTATATTGAGCCAAATCTTGCTTGATATAGTGCCAATAACCCGACAGATATGATTACTTGATCCAAATCAAAATGTCCTCGTCTGACGTGACGACTCGGATATTTTGATTCCGGTCTCGTAATCAAATCTGCCTGTTATCGGCACTATATCAAGCAAAATGGGGCTCAATATAATATAATACCGATCAATAACTTGAAGGAGAGAGAGCTTGATGTGGAGGAGGAGCAGAGGGGAGGTTATTGTGATGAAAAGTTTAAATCCCCACAGCAGATGTGTGGGCGACGAATTAAATTTTCTCCTCAATAACCTTTTCTTCATACACTTGTGAGACTTCATCATTGTATCATTGTACGAAATACAAATTCCCTGTATCTTCTTTGTCAGAAAAAAAATACCTCGGTGTGAAAGGTTGGGGGTTAGGGTTGACAACGACAATCAGTTGTTTTGTATGTTTCACTGTTTTCTCCAGGAGCTATAGGAATCTACAATTCCAGTGAGGCATGTCTACTGGGCAGCGGAAAGACTAACGACTTCAAGATCGATTGCTCCAAAACTTCCAACCTAGGTCTGATCTCTGTCAGGCGCGTCCTGCACGGCTTGACTCCACTGTCGATGAAATGCATAGGGTTCGTATTACATTGTTGTGTCCGTAGTGTATTATTATTATTATTATTATTATTTTATTATTATTATTATTATTATTATTATCATTATCATTATTTCGTTCATCAGTTTTAGTCGTGTAAAGAGCAGTAATCATCTTTTATGCAATCGGTGCGTGTTGTAATTGTTCTTTCTAAGTGTGTTTCTTTCTTTGATTGGCCTTTCCTTCAGTGCCTAAACAGACGATGTGTGCGCTGGTCTTAATTTTGGAACTTACGACTCTAGGCAGTATGGCCCTAATCATAGCACCAGCGCACCAGGCATCAATTCATGACTGCCCGCTAAAACTTACACAGGGATGGAACAACTGTGATAAAAGGGAATACAGGTCGAGTCATGGTATTCAATTCAAAATGGCACATAAAGTACAGGTCGAGTCATGGTATCTTGAAACCCCAGTACGCGCGCGAAATGTCATCGGGCTGACACAGGCACTTCCTTCCCAGTGGCTAAAAAATTAAAAAAATAAATGCGGGGAGGGGTTGGGTGGTGGGGGTGGGGGTGGGGTGGAGCAGGCAAACGCGCCAAGCGTGTGTGAGAGCCTCTTGCATGCACCTTCTCACCAAGCGCCGAAATATCGATAAACGTTGGGATTGGGGGGGAGGGGGGAGTGTTCCAAACTACCGAAAAAGGGACTTTTGTGTAGCATTTTTAAAAGCTGTTGGTCTGGGTAGGGGGGAGGAGTGTTTCGGAACCTCTAGGCCCATCTCACCTCCAAAATCTAGATACTGTATATAAACAAATTCTAATCACTGTAATCATTGTTTCTACACTTTTAGGTTTGCCCCCGCCTCAAGCTGTTGCCCTGGTTATAACAAATCACGAGATTGCTTATTTCCCACTGACGATGGCGCCGCACTTTTGAGGCGCATTTGTGACGGTAGTGACGCGTGTTACCCTAACCTTCAACAGGCCAAGGTCGGGGACGCGTGTCCTCCAAGAGACAGCGGCAGCCTCAACTACTCCACGACTTATTCTTATTTTGCTTTTGTGGAGTACAGCTGCATTGGAAGTAAGTATAAACTTATGCCCTGCTAAAGCGTGAGACAGCAAGTCTATTTTGTGAATGGCAGACTTCGTCTATGTTCCTTTTTCAAAACTGAATTTTGTTCATGGCGAATATGATATCAGATCGTCTCTCAATGTAACAGATCGTCCTTCAGGGTCATGGATAGAGGTTATGCTGAGGTCATGCGTAAAGGTCATAGACAGGAAAAGATAAGAAGAGGGTGCATTAGAAAGGCAGAATGTGTATATCCACACATTTTGTCAAAAATGTGGAACCTGAATCTCCCAATAAAAATTCAACGAGATCCGAGCTAGAAAAGAGCGTCTTCAAATACGTCGACAGAGGCCACTCACAGGTAAGTTTGCCTGTACAATGGGAACCCCACTGCAAGAGGCAAAGAACTTCATTAGCCCTCGCAGATGCGGGTATCCGTGATGATCTTTTCCTCTGGATAGCCCCCTACATATCCATGTTATTTAGATGGATGTATAATGATATCGGGCGTTGAATATGTCATGGTATCAAAGACACCTGACCATCGCACGTTTACAAACCCAATTTCTTTCCCAACCACAGCCGAAAGTATGGTGGATGTATGTGCTAGCACCCTGAACATCACCGCCACCGAACTCTACCTGGAAACGAACATTTACCACACCAACACCGAACACTTCAACCAGACTTGCTCCTGCGTCGTCAGCACCCAGTGCGGGCACAATCTCATCTTCCACGCCTATGACCTTGGCCTTTCCAAGGACGCTCAAGGTCAGTGCCATGAGACGGTGGTGTTCAGTGACCGCCGCAATGACAGCATCTCCGCCAATCTCACCTGCAGCGACAACGGTGCGGGCGTGAAGATAAGGGAGGTGGGGGTGGGAGAAGTGGAGGGAAGCGTTTTCGTGTCACAGAGCAACATGGTCGATTTCGGGCTTCAGCTTCTCGGCATCAACAATGGGAAGATGCTCATACGTGCCACGGGTAAGTGGACGATTATCAGAGAATGGTTTGTGGGTCACCCTGGCAGTCTCCCTCGATTACTAATCACCCAGTGAGTAAAGCTCCTCCGGCCCACGATGACTGCAGTGGGCCTACGCACGGCTGTGCGCGGGCCCACTGCGGACGTCGTGGGCCCGAAGTCATTTTGCTACTGGGGCAGCGGTAGTGAATCGAAGGAGACCACCAGGGTGATGTATTGGTGAGGCCGAACGGCAAGAGGCGAAGATTTCATTAGCCCCTGAGGTTCTTGCATAGTGAATGAAGTAGCTGAGAACTGCGTGGTTTCTCGTTTTATCCCAGTATCTGGCGGGAAACAGGTACAAACTACCAGTTTCCCATTGAAAAGGGGATTTCAAAAATATATTTATGTATTCCACATAAAAATTAACTTTCAGAGCCACAATTTTTTAAAAAATCAACACAATATAGTAGTACACTACCTTAGCGGCAATATTTTCTGTGGGTGGCTGTTATTGCCATTTAGTCTAGTCATCAGATGTCTTAATAGAATCCCACGTGCAGATTAAATGATGTGATGACGCTCTGTGAATGCAGACGATCTGTTCCTGGTCCCCATGATATTTCATTTCAATGAAGGTCAGAAACTATTCGACCGATGTTTTCCCCCTTCGGTAATCAATTTTAGCATTTTCTCTTTCAAACTAAATATTAAATTTTCCACGAAAGACGGGAAGTGGAATATGAAAATCCATTTCCCATCTCCTAGTAAAATTAAATGTGTTATTTTAGTTGGACTAAAACATACGATTGATTCTGCTACAGCCTCTAGAGGTGTCCCTGTTGAAGTGAGATGTGGGGAGGCGCGAGACCAAACCCCTCTGCAGAACCGAGACTGTTTAGCCATCACTACAGAAAGCACCACTACTACTGCCGTTACTGACACTACAAAAGTTGTCGCGACTACTCAATCCAGTACTGTGGCCGGGATGTCAACAACTACGAAAGTATCAGGTACTTTCATTGAAGTCGGACCTAAGGACACATCAAATCCGTGTAACTTTACAATCTAAGAGTTTTATGCAGAGATCATTATTACTGTATTAACCCTTTTCATCCTGATACACTACTGCTTGAAATTAATTTGAGTATGATAGTTCAAGGGTGGTGCCAAAATAGCTTGCCGCCTCAGGCGCCAAGCTATCCTGGCACCACCCTTAAACTAAAATGGTTGATCTATCTCCTAATCAGTAATGTAGCCTTAACAGCACAATCAATCTATCAATCAATCTATCTATCTATCTATCTATCTATCTATCTATCTATCTATCTATCTATCTATCTATCTATCTATCTATCTATCTATCTATCTATCTATCTATCTATCTATCTATCCCGTAGTCTTGCCGACCGTTGGGGCACCACTGATAACTTGGCAACCAGCTTCCTCCATGCCTCTCTGCTCCCTGCCATTCTTAGTTTATCGCCCAGCTTCAGTCCTGTCCACTCTAAGATATTGTCCTCCCATCTTTTCCTCTGACTTCCTCTCCTTCGCCCTCCTTGCACAGTGCTTTGATTGTTTTGGCAAGCCCTGCTGAACGCGTGACATGTCCATACCACTTCAGTTTGCTTTTTTTTACAATGGCTAATAGGTCTTCATAGGACCCGATGGCTTGCCTGATTCTGCTTCCCACTTCCTCGTTTCGTGATGTGATCTCAGTATGAAATGCCAAGCAGCCTTCGAAAACATCTCACTTCAGTGGCTTGTATCCTCCTTTCAAGGTCTGCTGTGAGGGTCCACAACTCACAGGCATACAAGAACACTGAAATGACTAAGGAGCGCATCAGTCTGATCTTGGAGCAGAGTGTGATGTTTCTGTCCTTCCATATGGTCTTCAATCTTGTCAGTGCTGTTGTTGTCTGCGCAATCCTGGTCAGTATTTCTGGTTTTGATCCCTCATCTGTCACAATGGCTCCTAAGTATTCGAATGTATTAACTGTTTCCAGTTTTTGGCCTCTAATCATGATGTCAGTGCCAATGCCACTGGTGTTATTGGTCATCAGTTTGGTCTTCTCTGCACTAATTTCCATCCCAAACGCAATGGCTGTACTGTCCAGCTTTTCCACCAGCTGAGCTAGCTCCTTCTCTGTTCCTTCAAGGCCATCAATGTCGTCCGCAAAGCGCAAGTTCGTGATTGTTCTGCCTCCAATACTGACATTTCCTTCATGACCTTTCAGAGCATCTGTCATGATTCTTTCCAGGAAGATGGTGAAAGAGTAGGTGAGAGCAAGCAACCTTGTCTGACTCCGACTGTAGTCCTAAACCAATTTCCTATTTTGCCGTGGAAGCAGACTGCGCTAGTGGCCTTGTTGTAAAGGTTTTCTATGACTTTGATCAGGTTGGCATTGATGTTGTATAGATCTATGGTGGACCAAAGGGCTGCATGCCACACCCTGTCAAACGCCTTCTTAAAATCCACAAAGACATGATAGAGGTCTTGCTGGTGCTGGAGGTATCTCTCACATAGAACTCTCAGGTTGAAGATCTGCTCAGTCAAGTTGTGCTGCGCCCTGATCTGAAGCCTGCCTGTTTCTCAGCTATGATTTCCTCTGCCTGTGACTTCAGCCTGTTCAGTAGGATCTTTAACATGACTTTGCTTGGGTGGCATATAAGACTGATCGTGCGATAATTCTGGCATTGTTGTAAGTTGCCTTTTTTCGGGAGAGTTATTATAACTGATTGGGTCTATGGTGTGGGCCAATCCCCTGACTGCCAGATCTTATTGCAGATTGTTAGTAAAGCGCTTATCGTGTCTTCTCCCCCTTCTTGTACTAGCTCTGCAGGGATGTTGTCTGCTCCTGCTGCCTTTCCTGTTTTAAGCTACTTCACTGCAGCCTCTATTTCTTCTCGGAGGATGGGATAGTTGCCACTGTTAGTCACTGGTGTGGTGACAAGTATGCCTGGGTCCCCTGTAGCTTGGTGGTTGTACAAATCTGAGCAGTACTCTGTCCATCTCTTCAGCGTGTCTTGGTCTTCCGTAAGACAGTTCCCTCACTATCTTGAATGATAGAGAAGCGTCCTTGCTTTACTCTGGTCAGGTCTTTCACCAGCTGGTATGCTTTTTTGCTATTATTTTTGTTCAGAATTTCTTCTACGTGTTTACACTGGTCTTTAATCTACGTCTTCTTTGCCTTTTTCATGCTTTTCTTGATATCCTGGTTAATTTCCCTGTACTGTTTAGCTCCTTCTACCTCTGATTTCTTTTCTTTTTTTAATTCTCGACGCTTGTCACATAGATCAAGGTCAGCTGTAACCTAAGTCACAATAGGAAAATTTAAAAAAAAAATTTAATCAGCCTCAGAATGTAATGGGTTAATCAATGCCTATTGTTGCAAATGTTTACTGTTTGCAAACAAACATGCATGTATACTGAAAACAATTAGATCAAGGGATAGGGCAGGGTGGTGGTGGTGGAAGTGGGAAGGGGGGGGTGGGGGCGGGGGCGGTGGGGAGGGGGCTGAAATCTCACTCATTAGACCCTGATGTATCTTGTGCATCATAAAACTATATGCAGTTAGTCTCAAGGGCGCGTTAACCCATTTAACCCCACGGCCGCATTTCCGAAATTTTGGAGGAGTCATCTAATGACTATGTGCTAGTTCCAGGAGATGGATCGACCATGCTAATTGAAGGGTAGGGCTAATCTGATACTGATTACCCTTGAATTAACATGGTCGATCCATCTCCTGCTGTAGCGCGTTGGGGCTTAATTTGTTAAAGATGATTTAACACAATATTCGCAAATACGTTTTTTTCCCTATCAAAACCGGTATCGGGCGTCCGTGCAAACTCACTGTGCAGTTTGTTCAGGGTGCGATAGTTCACTTAAAGAAACCGTAGTATTTTATTACACAAAATGGCGGGAGCAAGCTTCAGCCATTTTGATGTAATAAAATACTACGTAGCAAAACGTCTTCAAGCCCACCACAGCCGCAGTGGGCCCGCACACAGCCGTGCGCGGGCCCACTTCGGCCGTCGTGTGCCTGAGGACCTTAGCTTACTGGGCTTTGCTTGACCAAAACAGAAGTATTTTCCCATCCTCTCAGGAACCACGAAAGGCTTCAACACCAGCCAGACCTGCCTAACGGGTCGCGATTCGAGCCCTTATGTCGAGATTGACTGCTCCAAAACCCCAAATGTGGGACATATCTTTGTCAGCCGAATCTTTCAAGGCACACCTCCGAACTCCACACACCGCTGCGGTATCACCTCTCCGGCGTACGACTGTTGTCCTCGTTACGACAAGTCACGTGACTGCCTCATCGCCACCGAAGAAGGGCTGGAGAAGCTGAAGGAACGTTGCGATGGGCTGGAAAAGTGTTCTGTGCGGTTAGAAAGAGCGGCGGTGGTAAAAGAATGTCCAGCAAGAGAGGGAGGGAGTGTCACTTATCCACAGTATTCGTCGTTTGCCGTGGTGGAGTACACTTGCATCAACAGTGAGTTGAGTAGTTGTTTGTTTGTTTGTTGTTTGTTTGTGAGAATGATACTCTGTCACACTGTACACTGTGTGCAAATGTACACTATGCTACAAAGGCCTGGTCCGCCAATGCTGTAATGCACCTCTGTCGAGGCTGTCCAATGCCGCGCTGTCCGAAGGATCACTAAATACTTCAGCCCCACATCCAGCGCACCAGTGCCTTCGTTGAAAGCCTCGACCTTCAGCCCCTCAGAGAAAGACGCCAAGTAGACAAGCCTGCATTGATGCACAAATCATGCAGTGCCTTGTGGGCATCACGCCCCCTACTGGCCTTCTCCGTACCTAAACACGAACTTCCCGTGGACACAACAACAAACTGCTGGTACCTCTCAGTCAAGAACTGATGCCTAACTCCATTCCTTCTTTCTCTAGGCCATCTGTCTCTGGAACTCCCTGCCACCGGAAGCCACCTCCCTCCCCACCTTCATGCACACTGATGAAGGTTGGGTGAGAGCAAAATGCCCTCCCCCCCCCCCCTCCCCCCAACAGAAACCAAATTGTAACCTGTTTTTACTGTAGCACCCGCCCCTTTTAGCCACATATCCAGGGTATGTAGACAGGACTACGGTGTGGAAGGCGGGACTACGTCCCCAAAACCCCACTAGGTTGCAATTTATGCTTGTATCTGACAAAATAAAAGTCGATATTGTTTGCTAGCTGCAAATAGATTGGCACCCCTGCAGCTCTTTGCAGAATTTCGAAAGCTGGCGGGAAATTGTCATAATTTGAAGAAATCGGTGACCTTTTGGTGTATCGATAACATGTCCGATTCATTGGGACAGATTCTGCTGCAAAACAGCGTCCACACCACACTAAATGCACTTGTCAACATTCTTGCGGGTTGTACAAGTGGTATTCTATGTTTAAATTAGGGAATTTTAGTCTCTTTCGAGCTGAAAAGGGTGCCTGATGTTGGGACTATGATGTGCAGGAATGGTCGCGGTTGCGCCGAGATGGCCTATGGTGTGAAGAATGTGGGACTACACTGTGCAAAAATCGCTGCCCCCCAGCCTACGTTGAATTGTTACACTTATTCATTATGTAGCTGTCTGATTTTAATACACCAGTGAAATACTGTCAATAAACTAGTTGAAATTCCATTAAAATGTCAAGTAAAGATACATGCCGGAAAAAGAAGTATGACAGAGGCAAAGGAAAAGTGTCTGTTATGACAGAATGCGTTTTGATTTGCAAAAATACCCCGGCTGGAATGTTGACTATTTTAGATGAGGCTGATCAACACAAACATTTGTGGGAACAATGAACACAACACACGTTACGCCCAAGTCATTTCAGTTGCATGCAATGGCTTATGTTACTTATGGATGTTCATTGACTAACCCCTACAGTAACTAACTCCTATTTAGGTCCCCCTTGAACTATATGACTGTTTTTCAAATTTGCACGAAATTTCAGACAGAAAGTCAGTCTGAAAACCACTTTATTCAAAATTTGTTCGAAACATTTTTATATAAATCCACATACCTATTGACATACCTATTTCTTGATCTCTTTTACCTTGACCTTTCCGATGGGTCATCCAACTTAGCATGCATGGGAAGGTCTTACCATCAGGTGTCTTGTACTAAGTTTGGGCTTCGGGTTGTGAATAGTATTTGAAGGGAAAAAAAGGTCTTTTGTCAAAATATTGCTAGTTTAGACGTATTTCCTTATCCCTTTGACCCTGACCTTTCAGAGAGGTCACTAAAATTGGTACGTTTAGAAAGGTCTGTCCTGGGCCAAGTTTGAAGTCTGTGTCTTGAATGGAAAATACCATCGTGAAAGTTTACGACGGACAGACTACCACTGGCCCATATCATAGACTTACTTTTGCTATCGCACATGAGCTGCGCCAAGAAGTGCATGGTGAACCACTTAAACCCGGCAGAATATTCCCACAAAAAGAAAACGAAGAAGAAATACAGTTGGATTTACAAACCTTGCTTCTTTTTTAGCCGTAAGTAACTATGGTAATACGACTAACAGCTGATGTTAGTCGTGCTACCAAAGACACGAAGATCTGTGGGTATGCTCATTCTGTGTCTCAGTTCTAATGGTCACGTTGCAAGCTTCACCTAAAGAGATGTATATTAAGCTGAACAGCTTGCAAGCTGTGAAACAACAAGATATTCTGTATCTTTATAGTGATGTACTAAACCAGATGTAAATCGCAACACGACTAACAAGATAACTGTCAGTCGTGTTATGAGACTGTCAGTTGTGTTACGGACAAATCTTACCTTTTTATTCTGACATAAATACAATATATTCCCCCCATAGTTTGAGGCTTTGAATCGTCTTTCATCAGTTCACCATTAAACAAGATGTGATGAACCATAACCCACAAAGTCCCTTTCGTATGAGAGAAGTCCCTTCTGTATGAGAGCTGTCCTCCCTGTCACGACCTGGTCTTTGACCTGATCCTGTTGTTGAAATATCTCCTATTGAACAAGATGAGGATTTCATCCAAAAGTCTACCGTATTGGTTGGAGCTCACATGTGTTTTTCTTTTAGGAACATTCACAGTTGTTCATATTTTTAAGTTTATCCTTCTGGTCCATTTCCCTCCTCTCTAAACCATCCTCTGATCAACACACACGCTGGCACACACAAAAATGGACAAACGGCGCTTTCCGCCATTAGTACGCTCTGTGGCTGGAGTAGCGACAGGAATTCTGAAGAAAAATAGCACGAGCAGCAAAATGACGTCACTATAAGCTTGACGTCATGGCATCGCTAGTCTCACAACGCTATGTACACAGTGACGAAATTGATGTTTCACGTCACTCATCCGCAAGGCACGCAGCCTCTTCCAGGGCTGACTGTTCTTTCAACACAGCCTTTTCTAGGGCTGACTGTTTGATGGGAGTATATAGTGAATCCAAAACTTCCAAAAATGAATTAATTATTATTCAAAAAGTTGAAGAGGTACAAAGCTAGCTAACGAACTCATCTAATGTCTTTTTTCCAAACTAGCTATATCCAAAATTTCAAGTAAATATGACAAAAATTACGGACTCTAATCTGGGTCAACCGACTCTCAATAAACGGTCTTTTATGTCTTCAATGAGACATCCAGTTACAGCATGCTTGGAGGCTCTCATAGCCACACCTTAAATAAAGTTTTTTCGCCATGTTTCAAGCTTGTGTGTACAGCAGTGATCTGAGATTCTCGTGTCTACATACATACATACGCGCGCGCACACACACACACACACACACACACACACACACACACACACACACACACACACACACACACACACACACGCACGCACATACGGCCTTTCGCGCCAAATGTACGTTCAGCAACGAGGTTAGCGTAACTAGACATGACGTAATTTTTATCTTGTTACTTCAGTTGTCAGAGGTTTAGGCCTGCCCGCCTTTTGACATCCTGGACATGCTATTAAATTCGCGTATCATCCTAAAAAGGTCACATCTTAGTATGTTTTTACTGACTTTGTTGTTTTGCAAATATAATTTATTTTACATAATACACATTATTCGCCTAAATATCATATTATTTTGCTTTACTTCATGTTAATTTTTGTTTTGGCATTTGGAAATGTCATGCTACTTCAAACAAGATAAGTTTCCTGTTTCTGTCGTGTGCACGGTGTAGTCCCAAATCCTTTACACCGTAGACGATTTCTGAACAACCGAGATCGTCTTTTGCACATCATATAACCTTTTTCATTCGAAGGACACTAAAATTCCCTAACCTAACCACTTATTGTCATTAGTACAACCCACAAGAATATTGACACGTGTATTTAGGGTAGTGTAGACACAGCTAAGCAGCCTGGCCTGACAAATCGGACATGTGATCAATCAAATTGTGCACACTTAAATCTCGCCGATTGCGTCAAATTATGACGGTTTAAATATTTTTTTTTTTTTAAATATTTTTACGTTTTTGGGATTAATTTTACAAATTATATGGGTTAATCTTAAAATAATTGAATCTTTTTTACGAAAACCCCCCACAATCTTCACGTTAATAATCGCATGATTTTTCGTATATGCTATTTACATAAAAACGCCAGAGAGAGAGAGAGAGAATGACGTCATATTTAGAGTATTATGTCAGTGTCTGCGTGTTGTCGGAGTTGCCTCTTTTACGTCACCGCCACTGTCTGACTTTCTCTAAAAGTAAAGGTTTTTTAGTGTTTTTATTCTTTTCTGAAAACAATTAATTTTTACTAAAGAAGTTGAAAGGATACAAAGCTGGCTAAAGAACTCATCCAATATCTTTCTCCAAACTAGCTATATGCAAAAGTTCAAGTAAATATGACAAAAATTACGGACTCTAATCTGGATCAACCGACTAACTATAAACGGTTGTTTATGTTTTCAATGCGACATGCTATTACAATATGCTGGGAGGCTCTCTTAGCCACCCACTTAAGAAATAATTTCGCCAAGAGTTTCAAGCTTGTGTGTACAGAAATATCGGGGATTCTCTTGTTTACATACATACGCACACACATACATACGCACATGTGTACGCCAAATGTACGTTCAGCAGCGAGGTTAGCGTAACTAGACATGACGTAATTTTTATCTTGTTACTTCAGTTGTTAGAGGTTTAGCCTACCCGCCTTTGACATCATGGACATGCTATTAAATTCGCCCCACCGCGACCCGTCCTAAAAGTCCCTTCTATAAATAGAAATAAAAATCGAAATAAAAAGGTCCCGATATAATTCTTTTAGGCCGGACAATATCCTAAAATTTCAGGCTTGTCCGTCCTCAAACGCGGGTTCTAGTCGCTGTCACACACACACACACACACACACACACACACACACACACACACACACACACACACACACACACACACACGCGCGCGCGCGCGCGCGCGCGCGGCGCCATTTGGTGCCAAAAAGACGTTCTGTAGCCCCGGCAAGGTTTGCGTAGCTAGACGTGACGTCATTTTTATCTTGTTACTTCTTTGTCGTAATTTCTGCACCGCATGCCAAAAACGTTATGTGCATGCTCCGGAATGCGCTCCGACCAGCCCCATTTCAAAGTCTACCGTATTTTTTTAAATACGGTAGACAAAACGTCATCTCATCCTGGTCTCGAAACGTGTAACACAAAAAAACTATACTTCTAGATGTCCTCTCTCGCACACCACCACAACCCACCCCTTCCACGCTCCTTGATCTCCCTTCATTTTCAGGGGCGGACCCGGGGTGTGGGGTGGATCCTAGGGGTTCCGGAATCCCCTCCAGACCACACTGTTTTTTTAATGCTTTTTGGGGAGTTCGGACCCCCCCCCCCCCCTCCCTATTATATTTGTTTCGACACACACACACGTCCCCCCACCCCTTATAACAAAGTCCCATTTGGACACCCCCCCCCCCCTCCCCCTTGTCCCTATTTTATTTTTGGAGAGAGTTTCGACATACACACCACCCCCTCCTCCCCCACCCCCCACATCCACCCCCACCCCACCCACCCCCAGTTGTTTGTTTTATTTTTCGGCCACTGGAAGAAGGTCTAATTCTGGCGATTGTTGACCTATTTCCTGACCCTCTGTGACTTTAACCTTTGAGAGATGTCGGTGAAATTCGTATGTTTAGAAAGGTCTTGTCGCAAAGTATCATTGCGACAAGTTTGAAGACTGTGGCTTGAGTATAGTCTACGAGAAAAGCCAGAGTTACAGTTAACCAAGGACGATGGACAGACGACCACTGGGTCCATTACACAGACTCATTTGTACTATCAAACGTGAGCCAAATACGGTGTGCACTGAGATATCAAACTGCCTGTATACTCTTTGCAGATGGACTCTTGTCTGACGTCTGCACGATCGGAAACACCAAGAGAGGTGCAGAACTATATCTGGAAACCAACGTCTACAATCATAATACAGGGCATGCCAACAAGACCTGCCCTTGTACCATCAGCACGCAATGCGGGCGTCGCCTCGTCTTCCACATCTACGACCTTGACCTCGTCAAAGACACTCAAGGTCAATGCAAAGAAACAGTCGTGTTGGCCGACTACAGCAACAGCAGCATCTCCACCAACTTCAGCTGCAGTGATAATGGTGTAGGGGAGGGGCACCGGACTGTGGGGGTGGGGGAGATGGAGGGGAGTGTGTTCATATCCCAAGGCAACGTAGCAAACTTCCAGCTTCAGTTGTTGGGCTCAAACGAAGGGACAGTTTTGATAAGAGTCACTGGTGAGTAATTTCTGAAGTTTATACAAATACATTAAATTTAAACAAGTAAAGTGTGTTATTCTGTGATGGTGGACCTTACGGCCCTACAGGCGTAAGGTACAAAATCACAGACCAAACACACATGACCTCCTGTTGAAACCTAAACCGGAACAAACTATGTAAAGAAAAGGCTCTACCCCTCCTCCTAAGAGCATGGAGAAGAAATGTGTGCTGATATGTGATTTTTGGGCCTCATGGCTCAAGAGGTGTACGGTCCAAAATCACAGACCAGAACATAAAGTCAGTTTCCTTTAAAATATATGTCACTGCCTGCACCAGCTGAGAGAAATAAATAACTAGCTCGACTGCGACAAGTAACAGGGGCGTTGCCTGATTAGCTGGGCACCAAGATATCCTTCCTCACAACTATGTTTGTGATCGTGATGGTCCTTCATCAATTTTCTGATACAGTCAACTCTGAAATAGGGTTATTTTACCACGAAACGGAACCCAGTAAAATTTGCCATACAGTAAAATAAAAATTAAATATTTTTTTAAGCACAGAAAACAAAATATTAAAAAAATTAAATAAAAAATATAAAAACTTCAGAAAAAAATGAATCATTTTGACTTTCAGCACAAGTGCTGAAACAAAATACAATGACAGCAAGTTTTGCAAATAACTTTAGCTTTTACTTGAATCGGCGTTTAACTCGTTCAGCCCCGACACACCACAGCAAGACATGGATCAAGCATGATAGTTCACGGGTGGTGCCAGAATAGCTTGGCGCCCATAGTCGCCAAGCTTTTCTGGCGCCACCCTTGAACTATCTGCTCGATCTGTCTCTAGAATTGCAATACAGTCCTTCAGAGGTCAACTTCAAATTTTGGGGATTTCGGTCCTGGTGTAGAATGTGTTAACTAAACAAAATGTTTTTAAAGTGATAATGTGCAAATGATGTAAGAGAGCTTTCACCTGATTCACTGTCTAAATGCCTGGTTTGTGTTCTACAGCCACTGAGGGTGCTCTAGTGGAAGTCAGGTGTGGGTCGACTGCTGAGCAAGATGTCTGGAAGGAACATCAGTGCCCTACAACACCCGCGACAACTACACCACTCCTGCAGACCACAACACCTGCGCGGCTGATAACCACCCCACCAGGTGAGCACAGCGTATATGTGTATTAACCTCTTCACTGCTTGGGCATGGCAAACACTGCTTCACTGCAAGAGGCATAGATCCACATGAGCCTCAGCAGTGCAGGGGCTCATGTGAATCTATGCCTTCTTGTTGGTCTCATCTATATCCAGTGTTCTCAGGTGATGGGGTTTGGCGGTCAATCTCGGGCGAATTTCACTTTCAGGGACAATCCATGGCTGCTGTCAGTGAATGGGTTAACACACAGAGCAGCAAGGCCGAGATCCCCAAGCTACACAATACTTCAGGAGACTGATCGACCTGCAAATGTATATAGTTGAGTTAAGGGTGGAGCCAGAATACCTTGGAACCTCTGAGGGGAGTCGGGGATTGGGAGGGGGGACGGGGAGGGGGCTGACTGCCTACGTGGGGGAGTTGATAGATAAATGTTGATGGTTGACTGTAATCACCCCAGAAAACCATTCAAGAACATTTGTAAATGTTGTATATTAGAGAAATCACAGAGTCACAAACATTTTGAATTGCAAAACAATCATAAAAGCAGTCACATTTTGGATGGCGGATCATTTGCCATCCCCGATGAAAAACGATCTGCAATCCAAAACATTGCAAATACACAGTGTAAAAACAAAGGAGATTTTCGTTTTTGTCAATAAGATTAAGAACTCTAGCAGAATAATGTTTTATTTCATTTTTACCAGTCATTCAAAAAGTTCTTACTGTATGCAGTAGAGCCTGTTTTTATTAACCACCTTTTTTGCATGAAAAAGTGGTCTTTACCCTTTTAGCCCTGAGTCCCTACAGCAGGAGATGGGTCGCCCATGATAATTCAAGGGTAGTGCCAGATTAGCTTAGCGCTTTCAGGCGCCAAGATAATCTGGCACTACCCTTGAATTATCATGGTCAATCCATCTCCTGCAACTGGTACATAGTCATTAGACAACACCTCCAAAATTTAAGAAATGAGACCTTGGGCCCAAAAGGTTAAAAGACAGGTGAGAGAAGTCTTGACTGAAGAGCAGACAATGTCACCTGTCATTGAAGACCATCATTTAGGTGGCTGCAGCCACCTACGTTAAATGATGGTCTTCAGTAACAAGTGATCTATTACAACGTTTACTCAAACAGGTTCTTCTATTTTCGCAATTATGCATACAGACTATGAGAGCTCAACAGCAATAGAAAGTGGTGGAGTAAGAGGAGAGCCTAACACGCTGGACTCTGCTGTAATCGCTGGCGTAATCGTCGCTGCTGTTATCATCTGTCTTGTCATCCTCATCCTCGCTCTTCTCATCTGGCGAAGCAGGAGGTGTGTGGTCTTCAAAGTACACTTTCAATGGCATAGGAACCTAGGTGTGCGTGTGTGTGTGTGTGTGTGGGGGGGGGGGGGGCAGCTAGGAATTGTGTGGCATACCTTCTCTGGACATAACACGGCCCGAGAGCGGCCCCACTAACCATAAAGCATACTTGGGCGATATCTTCTCCTAGCTCATAATGATGGCTCAGCAGTGCTCCTGTTACAAGCACAGAGAAAAAAAATTGTTTTGAGCTTATTGGACATGATGCCCCTGCTCAGTATGCACGGTCCAATAACTTTATTTGCTTAACCCGTTTGCCCAGTGTTTTTGCAATCTTCGTTAATTCGACACTGAAAGCCTAGCTGTCTCAGGAACATGATTCAAAGTGGTGTCAGCAAGAGGCATAGACCCTCATGAGCCCCCGCAGTTGCGGGGGCTCATGAGGGTCTATACCTCTTGCAGTTGGGAAGTGCTCAAATTTTCTTATAACTAAACGGGTTAATCCACCGGTCGTGTGACTTTTCAGGCAAAGAAAAACAATATAGATGATACAAGGAAGATGCACAACTCAGCGGGTACTCGTGAGGATCTGTGCCACCTGCAACTGGGTGGTATCTGCTATGCACTAACAGTAAAAAGCAAAAGGCATTCATGCTTTCTCTTTCTCACCTATTCCACAGACACAGAGAAGAGGAGCCCATAACTGAATCTGGCTTTATGGGTGGACCAGGGGATCTACCAGCCACTCCAGTAACTCCAGTACGTGTTGATTCCCATGTCTATGCCAGTATCCGCACAACATACGGCTATCCAATGATGAATGGAGACTCGAACAAACAAGTGCTTCACGAGAGTCCCCATGAGAATTATACCTCTGTTCTGACAACTGCAAGGGGTGGCCCTGCAGCGATGTACAATCCTGCCTATGAGAGACTCATTGTCAACATGGATTTAGCGCAGCCCCAAGGAGCAGTGGGAGGTTATGAGAACCCAGTGTTTTTCCACGACAATGATCTGAACCAGTTTAAAGAAGAAGAAGGAAATATGTAGATTCAAGATTGAGAGGTTTAATTACAACTTCCACTTAGTTCCAGGTACTAAGCTACGTTGTCACTGCTCTTAACTCATTTAGCCTTGACGCACTACTGCAGGACTGAGATGGATTAACCATTCCAATTCGAGGTAGTACCAGATTAACTTGGCGCCATCAGGTGCCTAGCTAATTTGACACTATCCTTGAATTATCATGGTTGATCCATTTCCTCCAACTCAGGTACATAGTCATTATGTGACACCTTCAAAAATGGCCTTGGGGTTAACCCATTCAGCCCTGACGCACTACAGCAGGAGATGGGTCGACCGTGATTATTCAGGGGTAGTGCCAGATTAGCTTGGCGCCGACAAGCGTCAAGCTAATCTGGCACTACCCTTGAATTATCACGGTCGACCCATCTCCTACAACAGGTGCATAGTCGTTAGATGACACCTCCAAAATTTGGGAAATACGTGCATCGTGCTGAATGAGTTAAATGTGCTAAACAATTATGACCGATCCATCTCCCTCTGTAGCATTGTAGTAAATGTGTTAATCCCTTGACTGCCAGCAGCTGGAAATTTTCTGACACCCCAAAAGTAAAAAAATAACTTTTGAATAACCTTAACTGAGGCAGTGGCACACATATAAATGAGGCCAGAAAGAGGCACAGATCACCATGAGCCCCCACAACTGTCAGGGCTCATAAGGACGCATGCCTCTTGCAGTTGGGTGTTGCTCGTGGTCAACGGGGCAGTCCGAAGGTTAACTCATTGTAGACGTGCCGCATCCGGATATTTGGCATCAAGCTGCGTATTCAGATGCGGCACATCTCCAATATGTTAAAGAGCTGTCAAAGCAAAAATGTGTTGACTGAACTTGGCTATGGCGCTGTGTAATGTGTATAAAATATTTACTCACTTTTAGTCTTCTGCAGACCTTGGATGATGCATATGGTTCCATTGTTTTCAACTGGCAGCTTGTTCCCGATGTTAATCCAGAAACCGTGGCATGAATTGATGCGATAGGCCAATGGTCCAACTTTAGCCCAAGGGAAGCAGCTGCGCTCTATGCAACAACACTGTATACTGATGTGTTAAGCTATGTTTCCATATTGCGACAGTGACACAAAAGCGGTGGAGACAATGACAAAAATCGAGAACATAGAAATAAAAAAAGAGTGTTTCCATAGCATGACAGGCATCAGCAGCGCAACAACATTTGATCACTTAAACAAGCGATGCAAAGGAGATATCGCTGCTATATTGCAGTGGACGTAGTTTTCAGTATGCGCCAAATTGGACCATTTCTCCAATTCAAAATATGGCGCAAAAACACTTTGTTGTGCCGCTAATGGAAACAGACAGCGATTTTCTGCCTGCCAGCAAACTGCTCTTTTGTTGCACAGCTTTTGCTTTGCGATATGGAAACACAGCTTTACATGTTATGTGCATTACATGAGAAGAGGGGCGAGAAAGTATATATAAGATTATATTATTTATACTATGTGAACATTTGATGAACAGAAATCCAGGAAGGATGCATCTGATTATCATGACATGTATTCCTACCCATAGAGTATCTGACATCCAACCCATGTCCCAGTGTTTTGTAAACTGTACACAGATGTATGATTTTTAACCCCTTAACCCTTATCATTCAGAATACACCAGTGTGTGAAATAAGTTTGACTAAAATAGTTCAAGGGTAGTGCCAGAATAGCTTGGCGCCTCTAGACGCCAAGCTATTCTGGCACCACCCATGAACTAAAGTCATTGGTCTGTATCCTTATTATACTTTAATGTAGCTTGCATATGGCAGTATACAAATATGAAGCTTTTAGCCTCAGTATGATATGCGTTAATTACCAGTGGTCACTGATTGTGTTTCTCTATCTGTGTTTAATCATCATCCAAGAGCCCCAGCTGTCCAAAGGACATGGATACAAAGTGGTGTCAGCAAGAGGCATAGATCTTCTTGAGCCCCTGCAATTGTTGGGATTATGTTGATCCATGTCTCTTGCTGCTGGGCTTGTTTTTGTTTTGCTCAGCAGTAAAGGAATTAACCATAGTGAATTGTATGATAAAACACTGAATTCTATGATAAAACACAATGCCAAGGGAAGCAATTTATTTAATATTGTGTATCCAAGATTTACCATAGGCAGCGCAGAGTATTTATACAGGAAATGTGTTGTACTATTGGACTTGTTATAACTCACAAAGTTGGCTGCAATATGCTTCTGTGTGTGTGTGTGTGTGTGTGTGTGTGTATGCACGCGTGCGCTCAATCATGTGTGTACATGTACTGCTAAAAAAAAACAGATATTTCATGTTGCAATGTAATGTGTTTGTGTGTGTGTGTGAGACCGTGAGTGTATCCTGCTAAAGAAAATGACATTTTATGTTTAATGTACATACTGTGATTTCAATTTGTGCAAGTATTGAAACTGTACATATTGTGTGAGCAATTAGACAAACTGTATGTAGCCCATGTAAATGTTGTATGCATGATAAATACATTCACTGAAAATTTTCAATAACTAAAAATCATGCATGTATTTCACCAAGCTTTATTATCAAAAACAATTTTAGCCAGGCAAAGGCAAACATTTTACATTTACATTTTAAGAAAAGGGCTGGCAATAAAGCACTATAAGCAGCTGACCCATCATCAAACTATCACTGCTTACGTGTTCGTTTATTAACATTTACATTTATGCTAAACCTGCCGCGAATGAATCAGTCTTGATAGGTCAAGGGTAGAGCCTGATTTGCTCAGCACTTATACAGACAATGAGCAAATCAGGCACTATCCTTGAGCAATCACAGTCCGCATATACAAACTGTAGGTAGTGCTTAACAGACATTTTCAGACAAAAAGTGAGCCATAGGGCCACAAACTTTAACAATGCATGTAACACATCCTGCAAATATGGTGCAGCTTGATTTGAACCAAACTGAATTGAACTGAAAATCATTTCTGTCCATTAAACCTTAACACATTTAGCCCCACCGCAGGCGATGAACTGACCATGACAATTCAAGGGTAGTGCCAGATTAGCTTGGTGCCTGAAGGTGCCAAGCTAATCTGGCACGTCCCTTGAATTATCGTGGTCACTCCATCTCCTACAGCTGACACAGTCATTCAGTAACGCTTCCAAAATTTGGGAAATACGTCCACAGGGTTAAATGGGTTAAACATGTAAATCTGTGTACATGAACATGAATCAACACCTGCAAGCAACCATAAAAAAACTCGAGCTGTAAGGTCCAAAATAACAGACAAGTACATATACAATTGGCGTTAATGTACAATAATGACTGAATCTCATAATCTAATGAAAAATGATAACCCATTCAGCCCTGAAGCACTACAGCAGGAGATCGGTCGACCATGATAATTCAAGGGTAATGTCAGATTAGCTTGGCGCCCACAGGCGCCAAGCTAATCTGGCACTACCCTTGAATTAACATGGTCGATCCATCTCCTGCAACAGGTGCATAGTGATTAGATGATGCCTCCAAAATTTGGGAAATATGTGCACCGGGCTGAATGAGTTAACAAAAAGATGGATATCACCACCAGGTTTCTACTTCTATTTCACATGAAGTGGTCCTCACAGGGGCTCTATTGCCCAGCCCTCGCTGTAAATATATGGGTTGCCTCTGGCACCACCGAGTCAGATATCAACAACAATATATTCACACAAAGAAACCTAACTGAATCATTAACACATAATCATAAAAATTGTACTCTTAACTCATTCAGCACGACTCACGTATTTCCCAAATTTTGGAGGGGTCATCTAACGACTATGCACCTGTTGCAGGAGATGGATCGACTATGATAATTCAAGGGTAGTGCCAGAATAGCTTGGCGCCCACAGGCACCAAGCTAATCTGGCACTACCCTTGAATTATCATGGTCGACCCATCTCCTGCTGTAGTGCGTCAGGGCTGAATGGGTTAAAACTATTTAGAATTCAGAGATCACATTTGGGAATACATGTGAGAAACTATCAACGTATGCAGACGGCATCATGCATGCATTCATGATAATGAAACTAATGAACACAGGAAAAAATGTCCTTTAGTTAGCAAAAGTTATCTGGACGATCTAACTTTTCAGAACAGTTTTAATATAGGCTTTAACATGTATGATGTAGCACTTACTTGTACAGCAAAATGCCAGGACAATACAAACACTGCACAGGCGCTTTTGTTGGTGCCACCTAACGATTATGTACCACTTGCAGGATATGGAACGGCCATGATAATTCAAGGGTAGTGCCACACTAGCTTGGCGCCTTGGTACCAAGCTAATCTGGCACTACCCCTGAATTATCATGGTCGGTCCATCTCCTGCTGAAGTGTGCCAGGACTAAACTGGTTAACAACCTTGTGCCAGCGGGAGCGTTAACAGTACTGATGGCTGCATGCAAAAAGAGGTTCACAAGATACAGGGGTTCGTAATATGTGCGACAATGGGAAGTTTGGGGTTGGTTCAAATGGTTCACATAAAAGTATGCTGGTCTGTGATGTTGGACCTTAAGCCAAAGGTTGTAAACGTCCAAAATCAAAGACCAGCACACATAAATTATGATGGCAAACATCTATAATACAGCTTAAAGATGTCCATATTTTCATTTGACATCAGAGAGAAGAGAACAAAACTGCATCGTGTTAAAACCTGTCCTGTTGCTTTTCCCACCAGCAAGGATGACAGACACACAAAATACTGAACCACAATAAAATCTTGAATTTTGGAGTTTTACTTTAAATGACTATTCATATATAATTTTGCTATCCATCCAAATGTAGCAATTATGTAAATTACATTTTATATAATGGCACTAAAGACATAATCTTGAAACTCGCAAATGATTGGCATCCATTACAGTAACACAAAAGTAAGTGAACAAAGTCTACATACACATGAAACAAGACATAAAAGTGACATGTAGCTGTTAAAGAAAGGGGAGAATTTAAATAATCTTTAGGGAAATTGCCTTAGCAATGGTACCATATATCACTGACAAAGTCAGGACTAAGAATACTGCTTAACCCCACTGCACATGCAGACACCTGTACTGCAAACAGCACCAATGGCTAGTTGCAAAAGGGGGTTAAAAGTCTTCCAGTAGCACATGTACATTGTGATACAAATGACAAACTTTTTTATAACAAAGCACACACAACACAATTACAAACAGTACAATTTGGTATGGCATAAAAGAAAGACGTTTACATGTACAATACACAAAATACTGCTTAATCAGCATTAACCATACCCACATCCTGTGACCAAATTAGTTAGAACCATCTCCATCTCTCTTCCTTCCCATCCCACCATCGTTAACTACTTTTTAGTTCCCAAGGTCACCCTGGTCAGCCCCACAGAGAGGATTTTTCTCCCTTTTTATGGGGCTTATGTTTCTGACTTCTCTTGGTCCATTCATCTGTATTTTCCTTTTTTTTAAATCTCATGTGTGTTGCTAAATGGTCTGCTGCACCTAAGAGATGGCAAGTTATGTTTTGCATTTAATGCATTTTTTATATATTATTTCCCTGTACATATTTTGCAATTGTAATGATTTCTAGACTACTCTTTTTGTAAACTTGTACGATAAATTAGCATGAAGGTGCAGCGTTCGTAGCATGTCTTATGTTTATTTAGCATATCAGCCAGGCTGGCGATACACATTCAATATTCTGTTGTTTTGGGTTTTTTTTTGCAGGCACGTCCTGAGAAATTCTTTTTGCCGTGGGGATGTTAAGCAATGTACAATCAACCAACCAACCAACCCTCCTACCATCACCTCCTGCCTACCTCTACAACTTTTTCCTCCAATGTGCCACAAACAAGCAAAATAGAGAAAACTGCAAATTACATTTTATACACAATTCACAACTTTTTGTTTTCACCGGGTATTCGGTACAATCCTGCACAACTGGGCATGGTGATAACAAAATACAAGCTACTCCTGACACACAGTTACTTACACTGGTTACCTCCCTTGGTGTATGCATCAGGGGAGGTAACCAGTGTGACAATGACCACACCTCCTCATTCAACAAGCTGCTTTAAGAGAGTGAACTCTTTCAAACTTGGGACCGAGTTCCTAAATTGGGAGGCATCCTGTGATGATGAACTGTGGTTGCGGGAGATGGAAAGACCATGATATTGATAGTTCAAGGGTAACACCAGACTAGCTTGGCACCTAACAGGGAGTCAGTGATGAAAGAGTTAAATCCAAAATTATCAAAGCAAACCATCCATCGGCGGACGGACACTGTTAGCACAAGCACCGCTAAAAGCAGCACTAATATGATCACTCATAATCAATGATCATACAGATTTATTACCACCACTTCAGTCAAAAATTCCTGGACAGATTTGCCGTGAAATCAACCCTTCCTCATCTGCTTACCCCAAGACACAAGGATGACCAAATGACACCCAGGTGCCATGGCGCCTAAAATCGTAATATAGCAAGATCAAATGTAGGTCATTTTTCACAAGACAAAAAGCATGCACCATTTGGGTGCACGATAAACTGAAAGATGAAAAAAGGCTGCTTCATATCAGAGCACCTTGCTTTATGTTTGCCCTTCCAAAGTTCTACAGATTTGCAAGAGACATTCCAAAGACCCTGTAGCCTCAAAGGCTCAACAAAATCTGAGCATTTTACTGACAGAGAATGGCTAAAGCTGTTCCTCAAATTGAGGTTTAGTTTGTGTTACACATGCAGCTGACTACATGGAGACTCATTAGAATGTACATTGATCTAACCAACTAATTTATAGGACCCATAGACTGATATAGGACCCATAGACTGATAAGAGCCTCGTAAGCTTTTCACCAAAATGAACTTACTGTCTTTTTGCCTTCACGGGGCTTAGCTTCTACTAGTTCTATGGACAAGCAATTTCTGCAACCATCCTTGGAAAAGCCACAAATTTTATCACCACTGAATGAAGAACAAAGAATATTCATCAAAAGTGCTACACATACTAACAGCACTAAAGCAATCAGAGCCTGACAGTTACCTGTTTGCATACATTATTGTAACTATGGAGATGCTAACAGCATAATGACAAAGAATTTTAAATACATGTACATACATATTCATCAAATACAGCAACAGACACAAAGCCTGGTGCAAAATATATAATCACAACTGTCGACAAGTAGCAATGTTCATCAAACAGGAAATTGTACAAAACGTTTGAGAATTATGCAGCTGAAAGCATTATCATCTGCTTCTTTTCACCAATAAATGACCATCAAAGAAAACAGAAATCACACTATTATGAGTTTCTAGGTCTAAACAGTTTGCTGACAGAACAGCATTACTGACCAACCTTTTGCACAAATGTGTAACTGTAAGCAAATTTTAAAAAGAAACAGATTATTGAAGGAGATGGGTTTTGCAGATTTTTTAAAAATCAAGGGGATTGGATTCTTACTGAAAATGCTTCTGAAACAACACAGTCGATATCAAGGGTGGCCCAACACTGGCAAACAACAGTTACAAAAGCAAACATTTCTACAAGTGTCGCTATAGAACTTCTTTCACAGCTGTGAAACCCCAGTGACCCTGGACCTTTGCGATGAGTCAACTAAATTAGGATTAGGAAGGTCTTATCATCAGCTACCTTTTTGCCAAATTTGATTGAAAAGTTTGCAAAAATGTTGATAACTAAAATTATTGGCATTTTATACACATTTATCGACCTCTTGTGACCCTTGACCTTTTCCAAGGGGTCATCCAAATTAGTATGCATAGATTAGATAGGTCTTACCATCAGGTAACTCTATAGCAGGGTTGGGTTTGAAGTTATGAATAATAATTGAGAACAAATATTTCTTGTCAAAATATTTCCTGAGCTCTTGTGACCCTTGACCTTTCAGAGGGGTCATCCAAATTAGTATGCATAGATAGGTCTTACCATCAGGTATCTCTGTAGCAAGTTTGGGTTTGGAATTGTGAATATTAATTGAGAAAAAAACATTTCTTGTCAAAATATGGCTATTTTTTTACCTATTTCCTGAGCTCTTGTTACCCTTCACCTTTCCGAGGGCTCATCCAAATTAGTATTTACAGAAAGGTCTTACCATCAGGTATCTCTGTAGCAAGCTTGGGTTTGAAGTTGTGAATAGTATTTGAAAAAAAAAAAAAAAAAAAAAAAAATCTTTTGTCAAAATGACAATTTTGAAGCTATTTCTTGAGCTCATGACCCTTGACCTTTCCAAGGAATCAACCAAATTAGTATGTATAGAAAGGTCTTACCATCAGGTATCTTTTGTACCAAGTTTGGGTTTGAAGTTGTGAATAGTATTTGAGAAAAAACATCTTTTGTTAAAAATATGGCTATTTTTTACCTATTTCCTGCGCTCTCGTGACCCTTGACCTTTCTGAGGGATCAACCAAATTAGTGTGTGTATAAAGGTCTTGCCATCAGGTATCTTTGCACCAAGTTTGAGTTTGAAGTTGTGAATTAAATAGTATTTGAGAAAAAATAAATTATGTCCAAAAATAACTATTTTTGATATTTCCTGATCCCTGTGACCTTGAGCTTTGTGAGCGGTCACTGAAATTGGTATGTTTAGAAAGGTCTTGCCACAAAGTATCCTTGGGCCAAGTTTGAAGACTGTAGTTTGAATAGTCTCCAAGAAAATGCCAACATTAAAGTTTACTTTTGCTTTGCACATCAGCCAAAAATGGTAAACTGCAGTTGTCCTCAAATGCATTGTTGAATTTGTTCATGCAGACCCACCAAACACATATGAGGCTCCATTATTTCACCTAGGAATGATCAAGCACAGCGGGCTCAGAAAAGTTCCCCATCCAGCCTGTTCCACTTGCACGAGGCATTGATTCTCATGACCCCTTGCAGTTAAAAACTATGCCTCTTGCTGCATTATGGCTAGTGATAAACCCTTTCAAATTCAGATTCAAAACAACACTTTCGTCTGTTCCTCAAGCAGAGCGCACACATGACTGATAAAGTGGAGTCCAGTTAACACAAAACATGCCTTACATGAATTTCTGGTTAACTTGAAACATTTTTGAATTCCCAGCAGACAGCCCTCTTGTTCCTATTACAATTGCATGGTTAACACAAAATGTTTAACACAAAATTCCTGCTTAACATGAAGATGATTTTCTTTCCCCAACAGAACATTTTTTGTTGGTGTATTTTCACCTGGTTAATACGAACCACCATCCGAAGGACTGAGTGGATGCCCTCTTCTATGTAACACTGCAGGCAGAAGCTTTGTTTACAGAAGTACCCACAAACTCAGTTATGCAATAGCTAATATGCCTGCACGACCGCATGTTTGCTTTCACACCTCAATCCGATCTACATCGCTGATGGCCAAGGCTATCCATTGTTTTCAACCACTAATGCTCAACAGGCGCACTCACATGTATCGTATCAGTACACATCTAAAAGGATGTTGACACATGTCCGCCACAGGTTCTGTACACTCACTGCCTAGCAAGCGGGAGGGGGGTTGTAGTGGTGGGAGAGAGGGGAGGGCTGGACGTTTTTCACATAGAGGCCTGTTTCTGAAAATGATCGGTCAGTGGTAAGCAAAGCAAATTAGTCTAGATGAGATTCTTCCTTTCCCATTCTTTATTCAACCAAAGACAAAGACTGACCATGTGATGTCCGGCAGGAGTGAGCAACATGGGGGAAACTGCCATCTGAAATGATAGTGTTTCTGTATTCTGCCGATCTTGTCCATTCATTCATTCAGTCAGTCATTTTTAGCACTCGATTTTTCATTTCTCAACACGCCGATTTGTAAGCAATAGACACCAAGTGCCACAAAGAGAGAAAACAGCAGTTCCAAGGATTGCGACACTGATCAATGCGAAGCATTTATAGTATTGCCCGTACACATTGGTACATGGCTAAAAATATCACACTAGCTGATACACTGCATGTGGTTAAAATGGAGTTGTTTATCGGATGGATTATTGTTTTCCCGTGGGGATTGTACATTAAATTCACGAGCTGTATGCATGTGGTCTATTGTTTTCCTATTGAGAAGAGAGTAAGCAGGTAAAGTACTTTGCACTTTTAAACTCCAGGGCAGGGAACACTCAGATACACATCTCCAACACACTCTCTTTTTCCAGGATGTGAACAATTTTTAGTCTAAATTGGATAACACAAAATTCGTTTCAAACTAATTTTCTCTGTTTCCAGAAATTCATCTTAAGCGGACTGCACTGTACTTTGCTACCCCACAGCAACTAACTTGCACACCTTTTGCATGAAGCCACACGTACTGTAAACACTTAAAACAGTACTTGTGACTGCAAGGACAATGGGATAACCCAATGTGGTAAACATGAACTATAAACTCATTCTTAGCACAACAAGCTGATTGCAACTAATTGCTGTTAAGGTCTGTGATAAGCAAATATCGCTTCAAGTCTTCAGGCAGCAGAATCTGCTGCACAGCATGCACCACATTGGAGCGAAGATTCCGTCGCACTGTCAGTCGACACAGGTGTTTTAGGCTGTGCGGACGGCAGTAGAAGTCTTTATACCACCGAATAAGCTCAGCAGCTTTGTCTATTTCCACGTTAGCCATGCGCTGCACAGCAGCTGGGCTCATCTTGAAACCAGCAAGTGTTAGAAACTTAAACACATCATCATAAAGGTCCGTAGGAAAGTTCTGTATCACGTACAGTACTGCAGGTGAGGCCTCACCATTTGCGGCCTGAATGGTCATCTTGGTGATTTTGTTACGGCTGCTGGTGTGGATGGTGAAGAGGCAGCCATAGGTGAAGTAAATGTCAAACAAGTTGTGGGCCATATAATACTTGGAATAAGGGTTCTCTTCACAGTTCACTGGCCAAAGATCATTTAGGTTGATTCCATGACTCAGTAACTGCCAGTAGCATTCCGTCTCCTCGTACAGTACCAGATTCAGAGAAATATCACGGCACAGCTCAGGTGCTAGACGAAGTGCCATTTCACAAAAGAGCACCAGCAAATCTTTGGGAGGTGCTCGCAGAATCTTGAAAGCTGCCTGCAAGACCACAACGTATGGAAGCTGAAGGGGGCCGCGGCTGGTCATCAATGTTGCAAGAATGTGCAAATACTGTGTATTACGTGAGTTGGCCAGACTGTGAAGTGCAGTGATGCATGCTGACAAGATGTCCTCCTGCTCAAGCATTGACCCGATTGTTTCCAGCAAAAACTCCACCATGTCCTCATGTGCCAAGCATGTGGCAAGTGACAAGGCTGTGTTACCCGCGTCATCAATGATGATGTTTAAATTCTGACCAGTCTTGGCCAGTTCTTTAAGCCCTGGTAGATCCCTGTTTTGGACAGTCTGCCGCAGCTGTGTTTTCCATGCCACCTCGTCTGCGGCCATTTTGAATCAGTCCCTCACATAGCGTTCTGAAAGTGTAACAGCAAAGTATAACCAATGGATTTACCCAATTTCTTGTTGCGTGTCTGAACGTTCCATGCAGCATGTGGAACAAATCTAGACGCTTAAAATTCTGTTTAAAAACTGTTGTCACCAAATCCTGACTCAAACCTGAAAGCAGAGTGTGTGTCTGTGTGTGTGTGTGGACTGTATGTTGTCGTGTTTGTGTTTACAAACATGCTAAAAACAATGTCTGTTTTGATTTCTGCAACGCGTCAGCATAATCGTCTGCCTCGTTCTTTTTTTCAATTCTGCCCTCAAACCAGTGGTTTCTTGTAGCAGCCCATACTTATATAATCTACATCGAAGACAAAACTATTTCGCACGAAGGGAGATACTTACTGTAGCTAGTAAGAAGAATAATTTATTTCACATCGTAGACTACAGGTTTCTGGTGCTGTGGGTCAAGGTCAGATTCAGGAGTACTTATTATTTTTATGCTCAATCCTTTTCAGTGCAAAAAGACTCTAAATATGTGTGCACAGAATTCATGTTATTTCAAATTGATAAACAGATAGATTTTAAAAAGAAGTATTGAAACAGGTGTCAGACACACCAGAAAGAAAAATTAAAGTCCTTCCGTATACGTACTA
The DNA here is from genome assembly GCA_036245525.1 of Semisulcospira habei. Taxonomy (NCBI): domain Eukaryota; kingdom Metazoa; phylum Mollusca; class Gastropoda; family Semisulcospiridae; genus Semisulcospira; species Semisulcospira habei. The sequence goes on from BTPG01000006.1 coordinate 148,504,558, forward strand.
CTGAAAGACCCTTCAAATTAATAATTCTATTTACTACAACATATTCAAAAAAATCCTATTTTGTATCGATCAGCTCTGCTTATAACCGAGAATAAAAGCTCGTAATTTCTGATTTTATTCGAATGCTGCACGTTTGTCAAAGTCCGGGTTATTTGACAGTTATTATAACATATTTTGTATTGAATAAAGCTTGTAGCCAATCGACGTAAAACCTTTCTACTTCCGGTACATTTTCGTTTCTAAGGCAAACGCGATATTTGCACATCTACGAAGGTTTGTGCAGTCTCTATCATTTTGTGTGAATGGGATCTGTTTGCTTGTACAGGCAGCCAAATTCCAATTTCGGTAATAATCACAACATGTGTGTAACGTCTGTTGTTGTTTTTTTTTTAATCCCAACTTACATACTGAGCGATACTCACGACTAGAGCTGAAGTGGCCACTAGAGTATACTTTTTAGGACACGGTACCCCGGGATGTCAAACTGTACCCGAGGTACACTGTCTTGTGTTAAACTGTACACGGTGTAAACTGTCCGGTGTTAATTTATTTCAAGCTTTCAAATCTCGCTTTCTACTTTAGAGATCTCGCTTAACTGACGTGGTGCGGACCTGCCGGTTGTGCTGAGAGTTAGCATAGATCTACATTATCCCACTCAGGGCTTAAGGGCTCATGTCACTCTTTGAGACATCAAAAGTTCTTGAGGGTGTATTCTTACATGTGTATGGTGCTTGCTGAATTTCGATTAATGGTTGGAAATGGACAAACACATACTGCTACTCATTAGTGTTTTTCAGCAGGTTCACGCAGAGCTTTTTGGCTGCAAATGGTTATGATAATCTGTTGATGCCTACACTGGTGAATGGCGTTGGCTGAATGATCATATATAATAACGAAAGTCAAGCTATCACAAGAGGAATATATGTTCCTGTGCTACCTTTCCTGTGGAGTATCAGCTAGAGATATAAAGAAAGCAAAGTCAATGACACAAATGCCCCCCACACCCCACCCCCACCCCCCATAAGGGGTTAAAAAATCCCTTCCCACCCCCCAACCCAAAAAAAAAAAAGACCACAAATAGAGCAAAAAAAGCCATTTTTTCACCCCCCAAAAAAGATAAAAATTTTTAGATGAAAAAAATAGATGATAAACCCAAATTTCCAAAGGACAAAAAGAGAGTTCCATACGCAGATCATAGCATCATTTGTGATGGGGGGATATTAATGTAATGTGCAAATGGGTCAAGTACTTTTGTTTGAAAGAACTTTGTTTCTGATACAGCTATAGAGAGTTGCTTAAGATCAACTGTTTTCTCATTGTATACAAGTGCTACATTGTATTTTGCTTCATTATTAAACAGAAACGGGTTTGGTTCAGTATTTTGTTGTGATTTAAATTCCATATTATTTTGTTCAGTAGAAAAATAAAATGAGTTAATAAAATGTTTATCACTTTATCAAATCTTGACACAAGTACAAGATTTGTTTACATCTGTAAATTACCCCCCTCGGTGCCCACCAACCCATTTATATATACACATTGATTCTGTGTAAAACAGTGGGTGAATTAAAGGCACAACCACCAACTGGTGACTGTTCAGTAAACATGCAGCACTGGCAGCATGAAGCGTACACACTGTCGGTCAGAAATTGGAGGAAGCTCTACACTGGATAGTGGGCTTCCTCTTTATTGAAGAAGAAGACTGGTATACTTTCTATGTACCCCAGATATCCGTATAACCCTTTCAGTGCCAAGAAAATCACCCAACTGCAAGAGATATAGACCCTCATGAGCCCCCGCATTCATGGGGGCTCATGAGGATCTATTCCTCTTGCTGAAACCACTTTGAATCCATGTTGCTGGGACAGCTAGGGTTATTTGACACTGAATCAACAAAGATTGTAGAAGCACAGTCTGCGTCAGCGGGCACTGAAGGGGTTAAACTCTAAAATTTTACACACTGAGCTGCAGCAGTGTCTTTGCCACCTGTGCTGAACTGTCCTTTATTTGTTTCCAGAAAAAATGGCTGCCTTAACAGAAAACAAAAAGAAGGCACCAGCGGAGCGGTCAGTGTCTGGTGACATTGATGTTGGGCACCCTGATGAAAGTACGCAGGCATGATACTGCACATATGTTTCAACGTTTTTGGTCTGTAGGACTATTATGACACCATAAATAATATGTTCTGAATTTTTTCAGGGTTGCATTCATGCAGTAAATCCACGTTTCCATGGAAACAGGAATATGTACACAGGTTTAAGTAGACAAAGGGTTAACCACTGTTTCACTGCCCCTCACTTGTCCAGTGTTCCTCATACTTTCAAATTCAAAGGGTCATAATGACTCGCTACCCAAAAATTCTGGGAGTCATTCAGAAATTGTCATGGGTAAATGTTAAGATTCATCAAACTTCAGTAAATTACTATTCGGGACCTGAATTCAGAATTAAAAAATAACGTGATGTGCATCTTGCAAACAATTACAAACAGGAAGAATGTACCGTTGAAAATATATGCAGACTGATTACAGTTTTCAACAGCCTTATACTGAGGCGCTGTAGGTTGTTGTTTCGTTCTTCTGTGACATCGTCAGAATCACCAGACGAATGGGTACTTCTCTGTAACTAACAACCAAGCCAGAAGCAACATGTTCCGTTTGATGTAGGACTTTCTGACTCTTAAACCACTGGTGGGTGATGTCGTGATGTATCAACTTCTAGTCTTGAGCCTAATCAGCGAAAATGTAGAACAGAGCGATCTCATTCCTGTTCTTGCTGTTTACACAGAAACTGGCAAGAGACACTACTGTGGATAATTGGGCAGTCATCTGCTACACTGATGAATCGCACAGTTTTAGCACAGAAAAAAAAACCACAAACGTGTGTGCGGTGCTCTGATGCGTAGATTCTATTTTTCTGGGTCATTTCTGAATTTGTGTGTGTACTTTATGCACTATAGTGCATTTTGGGGAACACTGCTTGCCTATCATACAAATGTATCATTAAGCAGATTTAACCCTGGCTGTCAGTAGCATTTTTCACACACAAAATAACAACCAAATAATTTTCTGTTTCCAGAAATGATGGTTGAAAGTGTGCAAGAAGATCTGCAAAAAGTCCTAGCAGGACAGCCATTACCTGTTGACGTCATAGATGTTCAGCGGCCAAACGCCAGTATGTAAAAAAAACTTTTTTTTTAACCATATTAACTCCTTTGTGCATGCAACTACCAGTACAGTGTCTACATGTGCAGGAGAGTTTAACTCATTCGAGCTTTAAGCCACATATCCGGAGATGGCACATCTTGAATGAGTTAACCAGTCAACTGCCTGCATATTGCTGAGTCAGCAGCAAAGTGATGACTGTCTTTTAGGTGCCTCTAGATGATCTTGCCTAGCCAGCAAGATCATGTAGAGGCACCTACTAGACAGTCATCACTTTGCTGATGATTCTCATCTGTGTACAGGCATCGCCCTGATCCCTCCACAGCACATGCAGTGCTTTGCCACTTTGAAGCATGCTCTGTGGATGTCCATTCTCGGATGCTTGAAAACAAGCTGAAGCTAAACAATGGCAAGTTAGTGGCTGTGCTCTGCAGCACAAGGTGGGCAGCATCAAAACACTTCACAAGTTCGGTTCATGTGGGGGATGCTGAAATCTCTCTGTCAGTCTGTGTGAGGTGTCTTTGATTGATCATTGACAGTGAGCTTCCATGGCTGATCACATTAACATGATTTTCATGCCAGGGTCTATTTTTGTTGTTCCTATAAATAGGAACAACTTTTAAATGGGGCACAGCGGAGCATGTTCCATGGCAAGTGTGTCCACACCCAGGATATCAGGGAAGACCTGGTATGATGCGTCTGTAAATAAAGTAATAAATGATGTCATGTTGCCCTGACGCCAGCCTGTAGAATGTACATTTGGTGTGAAGTGCTGTGAGTGTATATGTATGTATGTAAACACTAATATCGTCTGTGTTTTGGACCAACAAAGCTTGAAACTTTGAGATTCAAGATTTTGAAAAATAACATTATCCCAACATTTGAGTCTATATTGTTTGTTATAGTTGGTTGATATTTTGCATATTGCTAGATTCAATAAGGGCATTAAATGAGTTTGTAAACCAGCTTTGTTCCTCTTCAGCTTTCTGAGTAAAAATGAGTTCAATTTGGAAAATAAAATGTTTAGAAAAAATCCTGCAGAGTGCACAGCTAGTGGCATAAAAAAAATTAGAGTCATTATATATAAATATACAGTAACACAACAAAACTCTCTCTCTCTCTCTCTTCCCCATTCAACGCTCATAGCCAAAACTTGCAAACACACGCACCCACCCACCCACCCCCTTCACACACACAAAGCACACACACTGCGAAACACTGCTTTGTAAAGCAAAACCCTGCCTTGGTTCAGAATTGCATGACTAGAACAAATGCCAAAACATAAGACTAACATATTTTATTATGTAAATGATGTCTGTGTATCAGGCTCGTGTTTCATTCGTCAATAGGTGTATAGTATGATTGCAATGTGTAGTATGAACTATGTTTCTACACATCCTTTTTCTCAGAAAGTTCTGATAAACGTCTCTTTGAGAGACAATGTTGACTTACACTTACATAATACTCAACTAAATTTACACAAAAGAATGTTTTTCTATCTGGCTGTTTGTGCTTAAGATGAACAAGATCTGAGGTTTTTGACAGTTTCTGTACCAACTGTTTTCCTCTGTAAACGGGTCAGATGTAAAACAAAGTTTTTCCCTAAGCATATGCACATTTGTATGTTGTGAGGTGACTGTCATTCATGGTAAATATTGCAATTTTCCTATGAGAGGTTCAGGATGGATAGTTTTTCAGCTGATATCCATACTTTGAATACTTCAGCTCATAATTGGACTTAATCACACCCTGAAAGCCGCAAAGAGCAGCAGGCTTATGTATGCATTGTTTATGAAAAATCAGTCGGGTATGAATGTGAGGATTGCCCTTAACGAGGTTCAAAGACTGTCCACTATTTTTGGCTCACGTGCGAAGCAAAAGTGAGTATGTTTTGGGGCCAGTGGTCGTCTGTTTGTCCGTCCGCTGTCGTCCGTGGTAAACTTTAATATTGGCATTTTCTCGGAGACTATTCAAGCCACAGTCTTCAAACTTGGCCCAAGAATACTCTGTGGCAAGACCTTAAAGTTATTTTGCCCAGGATCAAGCATCTTAACACAGTCAGAAAACTGTCTGCAACAGATACTGCTGACAATATGTGTATGAGTCCTTTGTGTACTATCTTAGAGCTTTATGATGTATGTACAATGCCAAATGTCGAAATTCATCGTTTGCAGGGTGTATTGTTTTTGTACCCGAGTCGCGGATTTATCGTCTGCATCAGCCTGGTTTTGAATTAATATGCATATTTATGAGCCTACGTCACAAGGCAGAACCCGGCCGACTATCAGTGTATCGCAGTGCTGCAAGTCACGAGGTCAGCGGTGTGGTGTACACGTGTCGGTGTACACATGTACTGATGTTCTCCGGCATCCCTTTGACGTCATTTTCCACGAGAGTGTAGAATAAACTTTCCATACTCGCTATGCTGTCAAAATCACAATGCAGGTTCCGCTTGATCTGCTAATATTTACTAGTAACAATCGCCATGCTGCATCGTGCACCGCGGAGGGCGTGGCTTATTCGACTCTCCGCGCAAAGTGACTGAGCAAGTGTCCACGGTGCCTAGTTTGACCTTTGATCCCTTATCCCTCAGAAACATGAAACAGAACATTGATATTTATACCCACTTTCTGCACTGCATTCAGTTTCACATCTCACACATCAAAGTCTACGTAACTGAAAGCATCATTGAAAATGACAAATGCACCATCGCAGCAGAATAACTACCTTTGTGAATCGAGTGAATGAGAGCCCGCACAGACAAAAACGTGTCACGACCAGCGATGTGCAACTTTGATACACACCATAGTTTCAGATCCTTGCAGTGTAAAATCTGATAACTAGCTCGTAACTATATGATAAAACAGGTTTAAAATCTTGCGAAATCAGTAAGAGAGAAATTCTACTGAAGATCATGAATTCTGGAAATCACTAGCGCTCGCGGAACTATAGGAAGATTGACAAAGACTGTAGATTACTTACTGATTCACAGAGCAGGAAAGCGACAAATTCCAGATGGGCGGTCAAGCCGGCCAAGCTCTTGCATTGCGTGTTGCCACAAGTCCATATTCCCTTGTCCGAAGTCAATTCTACTGTTACGTGGTGGGGTTGTAGTCGTAGTATGATAAACACACCAGACGCACGCACGTAAGGTTCTTTTAAATAAACCTCATTCAGCTGCAATCCATCAACCGTGGCTTAAGGATGTAGACAATACTGGAGAAACAGTTCCAACCATATTTTAATTCAGCGATGTGATCTCCACACAATGCAATTCCAAATGCACTAAACTGATACAAAGTCTCTTCTGCAAATGTCCACACTGTCGACACAAAGTTTCTCATACACAGTGTCTCACACAATGTACACCCTACACGGGCCACGTATCTACGCTAACTGAGTGTCTCTACAACTGACAAATGCAAGACAATGTACGCACAAACTTCCTAGCACGATCCTTTTATAATAACAGGCTTTCCAGAAAGATCGCGGAAATTCGTATAACAACCAATCAAAACAAACTACGTAGCTAAAACTCCTAAATATCAATGAATAATCATTACACTGGAATATTCGATAAAAATCTGGCTGCTATTTACCAGCCGCTATGTTGACAAAAATACCGGCGCGCAACGATGTCACACAAAAGTAGGCCAGACAGGTCACGACCTTGCCCGCTATATTTGGAAAACACGCGATTAGTGCATTAGTACTGAACGCTAAGCTACACGCGCGCAGTAAACAAATGAATACTCGAGCTGCTTCTAGACTCTTCGTGACTCAACTCCGTGCGGCAACAGATAATCAACACCGCACTATTCATAAATGAAAGTGAAATTCACTGAAAAGGTACGTGATTCGTAAACATGATAGCTCAAATAAATATAAGATGGTTTCGGTGTTCGAGGAAGAAGTTTCCTACGATTTATGCATGACCGTTCTCACAGAACACCACAACCACAATTGTAACATCTACTTAGGGGTATCTTGTCTCACTGCCTCTTTCTTCTCTTCAATTCCGAGTCTGTCATTGTTGGCGTGAATCGATGATACTTTCTTCATTGTTCGCTGGTTCATCCGCCATCTTGTCTCTGATTGGTTATAATTGTGCAGATGACCTAAGGTCGTAAAGAATAGTTATGACATCAGCTACCATCGCCTATCAGAAGCAATCTTTTCATGGTACCCGTCACAAGATTCCGGTGGGCTTCTTTTCACTTTGAACTGACGAAAGAAAGCATTTCGTGGGACAATAGGGTGGTCACTGTCTAAGTGGGTATGTATACTGAAGCCCAGTAAAAGCTTTTTGCGAACTGAAGCCTTCAAAAAGTTCAGTTGTGCACCTTTTACAAACATGAGTGATCTCTCACAAAGGTCAAGGTCACAGCAGGGCTCAGGAAATAGGTAAAAGATAGCTATATTTTGACATAATTTATTTTTTCTCAAATACTATTCACAAATTCAAACCCAAACTTGGTACAAAGATACCTGATGGTAAGACCTTTCTATGCATACTAATTTGGTTGATCCCTTGGAAAGGTCAAGGCTCACAAGAGCTCAGGAAATAGGTTCAAAATAGACATATTTTGACAAAAGATGTTTTTTTTCTCAAATACTGTTCACAACTTCAAACCCAAACTTGCTACAGAGATACCTGATGGTAAGACCTATCAATGCATACTAATTTGGATGACCCCTCAGAAAGGTCAAGGGTCACAAGAGCTCAGGAAATAGGTTCAAAATAGCCATATTTTGACAAAAGATGTTTTTTCTCAAATACTATTCACAACTTCAAACCGAAACGTGCTACAGAAATACTTGATGGGAAAACCCTTCTATGCATACTAATTTGGTTGATTCCTCAGAAAGGTCAAGGGTCACAAGAGTTCAGGAAATGGGTCCAAAATAGCTATATTTTGACAAAAGATTTTTTTTTTTTGTAAACCTGATGGTAAGACTTATCTATGCATGCTAATTTGGAATACCCTTCGGAAAGGTCAAGGGTCACAGGCTGGCAAATGTGTGTAAAATGCCAATTTTTGATAAAATTGTAGGTATTGTCACCATTTTCGCAAATTTTTCAATCAAACTTGGCACAAAGGTAGCTGATGATAAGACCTTCCTGTGCATACTAATTTAGTCGACTCATTGCAAAGGGCAAGGGGGGGGGGGGTTTGACAGATGTGTGAAAAATGCTTACATTTTGAGAAAACATGGATTTTGCTGGTGCGGAAGCCAGCCCTTTACCTATTGTCACAAAGGTCACACATATGTATACTATATCGGTCATCCACGTGAGCCATAATGGCTTTGCCTTGTCTTCTTGCTTGTTCAGATGTATCACACTCATAAATCTCATTACTTACTTACTTACGCCTGTCACCCCTACCCGGGTATAGGCCGTCGACGAGAGACCTCCAGCAACTCCTGTCCTGTGCTTCTCCTTCGATTCTACTCCAGGTGGTTCCCAGTCTCTTGATGTCTGCTTGGAGGTCTCGACGCCAGGAGTTTCTCGGCCTACCTCTTTTCCTCTTTCCCTGGGGGTTCCATGACAATGCCTGCCTAGTGATACTGGAAGCTGGCTTTCTCAGACTGTCACCGATCCATCCCCATCTTCTTCGCCCAATTTCATTCTCTGCTGTTATCTGCTCTGTTCTCTCCCAGAGTCTGACGTTGCTGATCTTCTCTGGCCAGTGGATTTTCAAAATTCTTCTAAGGCAACTGTTCATGAAGGTCTGTACTCTGTTGACTGTGGTTTTTGTCAATCTCCAAGTTTCTGCTCCATTATAGGAGAACTGCTTTTACATTGGAGTTGAAAATCCGGACTTTGGTGTGTTGTGACAGCTCTCTGGAACTCCACACTTTTTTCAACTGGAGAAAGGCTGCTCTGGCTTTACCGATTCGTGCTCTGACATCTGCATCGGTGCCGCCTTTTTTGTCTATGATGCTCCCGAGATAGGTGAAGGTCTCCACCTCCTCCAACAGGGTGCCAGCAAGCAAGACTGGTTCCTCCCTGGTTGCGTTCAGCCTCATTGTCTTTGTTTTCTGTTTGTGAATGGTGAGGCCCACTTGGGACGAGATGTCAGCAAGCCTCGTGGTCTTGTCCTGCATTTGTTGATGAGTGTGGGACAGTAATGCCAAGTCATCTGCAAAATCGAGGTCGTCAAGCTGTGTCCACAGTGTCCACTGTATTCCACTTCGTCTGTGCTCTGTGGTCATCTTCATGACCCAGTCTATGGCCAGTAGGAAGAGGAACGGAGACAGCAGACACCCCTGCCTGACACCAGTTCTGACCTGGAGCTCCCTGGTGAACTGCCCTTCGTGGATCACGCGACATGTCATGCCATCGTAGCTGCTCTTGATCAGGCGGACGAGCTTTGTGGGTACACCGTAGTGTCGTAGGAGTGTCCACAGAGTCTCTCGGTCCACACTGTCAAATGCTTTCTCATAATCCACAAAGTTGACGTACAGCGGGGAGCTCCATTCCAGAGACTGTTCCACGATGATGCGGAGAGTGGCGATCTGGTCTGTACATGATCGGTTCTTCCTGAATCCTGCTTGCTGGTCTCTCAGCTGGGGGTCAACGGAGCTCTTCATTCTCTCCAGGATGATCCTGTTGAAGACCTTTCCTGGTACTGACAGCAAGGTGATTCCTCTGTAGTTGGAACACTTGCTGAGGTCGCCTTTCTTGGAAAGCTTGATTAGGTACCCCTCCTTCCAGTCAACCGGCATCACCTCCTCTTCCCAGATCTTTCCAAACAGTGGGTACAGCATCTCCACTGTTGTCTCTAGGTCTGCTTTCAGAGACTCCGCTGGGATGCCATCTGGGCCTGCTGCTTTGCCATTCTTCAAAAATGCCACTGCTCTTCTGATCTCTTCCCGGCTGGGTCTGTCACAGCTGATGGGTAGGTCGGTCTCTGCCGGCTGGATGTCTGGGGGGTCGGGTGGGCTAGGTCTGTTCAGTAACTCTTCAAAATACTCAGCCCATCTGTCGAGTTGGTCTGCTCTGTCTGCAATAGGCTTGCCTTCTTTGTCTTTTACTGGTCTTTCTGTATGGCCATACTTGCCTGACAATCTTCTGGTAATGTCGTAGAGCTGTTTCATATTGCCGCTGCCTGCTGCCTTTTCTGCCTCTGCTGCCAGGCTGTCTGTGTAGGCCCTCTTGTCTGCCCTGATACTCCTCTTCACCTTGCGGTTGGCTTCTGAGTATTCCCCCTGTGCCCTTACTTTGGCTGCTCTCGTGCGACTGTTGTTGACAACTGCTTTCTTCTGCTTCCTCACTTCTATCTTCTTCAAGGTCTGTGCCGACAGCCAGTCCTTGTGATGGTGTTATAAATCTCATTAGGCCTACTCATTTTCACCAGGGGAGAACAATAAATAGGAACAGCATCTGGTCACGTCATGGTTCATCTCACTTTTTTTTCCGCCTTCAGCAGCTCAGCAAACTCCACTCCTACATTAGTTTGCATGTTTCCAAAAATATTGCCATCTCATAAGTGTCCTCATGGCTAGGCTATTGCAACTCTGCCTTTTGGAGTCTTGCTGATTCTCAACTTCAGCGCCTCCAGCATGTTCAAAATGTCTTCCAAGATTGTCAGTCACACAAAACAGACAGTCCACATCATGCACATTCTAAAGGAGCCTCACTGGCTAATAATAATAATAATAATGTATATTTTTAAGGCGCCTGTACTTTTGATTTTCCAAAAGCTCTAGGCGCCATACAAATGACATACTAACATATACCAGTGGCGGATCTAGGGGGGCCTATGGGGCCCTGCCCCGCCCCGCCCCCCCCCCCCCCCCTTGTCAGCCCTGATAACAACAAAAAATTTGATGGTTATTTGTGGAAGTTGTGTTTTACTATTCGATGGTTCTTCTTTTCTTGTATGGTGTATTTTACAATTATAGCATAGTGTGTTCATGGGTCTAAATTCAAATATCCTCACTTAGCACTCGTTACCTGCACCTGTCACAGTACTTCACGCAGACATAGAGTGCCATGTGCCCCGCACTCATGGGGCTCATGTAAATCAGTGCCTCTTGCTGTGTGATACAATCCTCATTGCATCCTCAGACTGAGGCAATAAGCCGCTGACTGATGGTCAACCCCAGCGGTGGAAAAGTGTCTGATCATTGATAAACTGGGGCCCAATTCAGTCCCTCAGCCAGGCATAGAGTTTCATAGGTCCCTTCAGTCTGTGCCATACGAATGGTAATGCCATCTGATAATTTATGTGGCAGTCATCTAGGTTTAAGTCTACGCCTGTGTACACGCCAAATGTGATCAGAAAGCGAGAAATCAACTGCACTGTGAGTGTCTCCCCTGGGGTGCCGTGAGCAGCCGACTGGCCCGGGTGTCACAGGTAATTGCTAATCCCTTAATCCTGTCACACAACACTCTCTGAGCACAGCAGGTCTCCAGCCTCACACAGATTGCACAGCTTTGTCTTCCGTGGACATGCACAAGTGCCCATCAGAGTAGCAATGTGGACATTGATGCGTGTCACCAGAGGGGAGGTGTGAAATGTCTTGATTTTAATCAACCTTGAACTAACCCTTAAGTAATAGTCAGTGTAAGAGGTATACATCATGAGTGATAATGACTATTTCTGTGATTTGATCCTGTGTTCCTCACATGGAGGAGGTTTGTGGGTGTATAGAGCAGTAGCACAATTTTCACAAATGGCTGTGTTGTTCCTCAGAGTCCGAAATAGCTCAGGCGGTTAAACGTCGGAGCAGGAGAGCGAAGGGAATCGCCGGGTCGTGGGTTCGAATCCCGTCCCGGCCCTGGTAGCTGGACTCACAATCCAGGGGTAAAAAACGGACTTGTTCAATAGCATGTCCGTTGAAAGGTCCTGGTAAATCAAAGTGGCACAGTTGGAGTGCGCCTGAGTTGATCAGTGTTCAGGTCGTACTCCATTGGCAATAGATTTCCCTGTCCCGCATAACCCGCCCGTCAGGGCCGTCCATGATCACCTCGGTGCTGTGGACGTTAAACCCGAACTAACCAACCAGACGGAGGAGTACTTGGTAGTGTAGTGTTGTTGTCAAACACAAGGTGATTGCTCCTGCAGAAACTCCAGGTAGAACATTCTTTTCAATAAGAAAATTAACACCATATAAGAATCAGAAGTGCCAGATTAATCTTGTTTTGTTAGAGAGGTGGGGTGGAGGCGGTGAGGAGGTCAAGTGCATATAGATATGATCAACCCTTTCTTTTAAACTTTTTAAAAAGTGCCAAAAGCGGTGCTGTGTCCCGAGATGAAAGAAGAAACGTTTTAACAAATAAAAATCGTAACCTCTGCAAACTCTAAATATGTCCAGAAAACCCCAACAAAACAAAACAACAACAAAAAACAAAAAAAGAAAGAAACATGCGTAGAGAGAACGGTTACAATACGATAGTACAATTTTAAAGAAAATCCCAAAAAGAAAAGCACCAAGAAAGAATAATTTCAACACAACTTATTTGTAATTGTTCTTTTAAAGCGCGTTTCTTTCTTTGTTATGAATTTATGCTCGCCTGATAGTCACTGTTTTGGTCTGGATTTCTTTTGTATGACACAGTTTGGAAGACAAGGGGGGGGAGGGGGGGCCTGTTCCCCCTCCCCCCCCCTTCATCGACCTCCCTGGATCCGCCCCTGCATCCTACAAATCATATATATTCCCTAACATACACACTCACACAACATAATGTACAAGAAAAAGAAAAATAACAAAATAGACACACCAACAAAAATTGCTCAAAAACAAAAAGGCATACCCTAAAACTAATAAAGGATACACTAAACAACTCTTTCTGACAATGAAACTTTGACAAAAAGAAGAAGAAGAACAGTGAATGCATGTTTACAGAAATAAATAGGTCTTTAAAGACTGCCAGAAACTGTTGGCTGATTCAAAATGTCTGAGCAACTGTGGGAGTTTATTCCAAAGAAATGGTCCTTGGTATGAGAAAGACCTCTCGCCAAAAGACTTAGTTCTCACAGTCGGAATGCGTAATAGTTTCGTGTCTGCTGAGGAATGGAGCTGTCTTGAAGGTGTGTACAAATGAAGAGGCTTAGAAATATAGACAGGGCCAGGACAGATGGATAGAACTTTGTACTGTACTCTAGATGTGATAGGCAACTAATGGAGTGAACGCAGGATGGGTGTGACGTAGTCTGACTTCTTTGCCCTGACAACAAGCTGTGCTGCTGTGTTCTGCAACCTCTGGAGCCGATCCAGAAGGTACAGAAGACAGCCGTGCACACAAGTGCATTGCCGTAATCGAGTCGGGACATGACAGAGGAGCAGACCAGTGTTTTAGTGGCTTCTGGTGTGAGAAGATGCCTGATGGACCTAATGCAACACAGTTCAATAAATGCAGATCTACAGGTATTCAGAACATTTTTTGTGTGTGTGTGTGGCTGCTTTCAAGTTTCCTTAGTCGACCTCAGAGGTCTTCCTCCCACGCCGCTCACCCCCATCAACCCCAGTGTGCTCACCCAGGCCCGCCAGATGTTCCAGCCAGACTCCCGGCCCCGCTGCTATATATATATGGAGAAGCCATGTTGGTAAGCACTCGCCAGAAACTTTCCCAGCTCCCTCCCTCTCTCCACCTTCAACTCGACAGCACCCCCATCTCCCTCAGTGACTCGGCCAAAAACCTTGGCGTTATTCTTGATTCCTCTCTTACCATGACCAGCTTCGTCTCCGCCACTGCCCAGGCATGCTACGTTCACCTCCGCCGCATCAGTCAGATCAGAAAATACCTCACCACCGAAGCTGCCACCAAACTTGCTGTCTCTCTCATTCTATCTCGCATTGACTACTGCAACTCTCTCCTTTCCGGCCTCCCTCACTCTACCACTTCCACTCTCCAGCGCATCCAGAACAATGCTGCCCGCCTCGTCCTCAGAAAGAAAAAATCCGACCACATCACACCCCTGCTCAAACTTCTTCACTGGCTTCCCATCCCACAGCGTATCCAATACAAGATTCTGTCTCTCTGCTACAAATCACTGAACAACTGCGCTCCTGCCTATCTTTCCAACTTACTTTACCCCTACACTCCTTCCCGCTCCCTCCGCTCCGCCTCCGACCCTCTCCGTCTCCACATCCCCCGCACCAAACTCAGCACTTTCGGCCCCCGCGCCTTCTCAGTTTATGGTCCATCCACCTGGAACACTCTCCCACTCTCTCTCCGTCAGAAAGACTCTCTCTCCTCCTTTCAGTCCGCCCTCAAAACTCACCTCTTTCAACAGTTCTAGCACTATATCACCACACTCCCCACAAAAGATGACTGTCGCAATATATTTCACCATTTGTTGTACGTGAGTCGTCTAAAGCGTGCGCATGCGTGCGCGAGTTGTGAGTGCGCGCTTAGAGTTATAATTATTATAAGATAAGCGCATTATAAATACCGTAATTATTATTATTATTATTATATGTCAGGTAGTAGGTGACTCCCTCCGGAGGAAACTCCGCACTACTGCCGAGTCACTTCAGTGGTCTTCCTACTTACGACATTTTTGCTAGTCTTGCTGTCGACGAGTGAGAGCTCCCCCCAGAGGTGGTGAGTCAATCACTACGTCCTTCCTCGCACAGCAGCAGGGTCTGGCCGAAGACAACTGCGCACCTAGTGCTCCTGGAGGACTGGGCTGAGGTCACCATGAGATGGAGACTTGAGGGGTCAGGGACCTGGAATAGCGTTTTTTTTTCATGATGATGAGAATGATATGATGATGCAATGGTGGTCCATGTGGTTAGGGACTGCGTGACAGGGCCGCATTCCACGCTTCCCGTCATAAATATCCTGGTATTAACCAGGCCCGGGACTTGCGAACACCTGCGGTGCCAGCCGTGTAATCATCTACACCTTGCGATGCGTCATAACCCGGGTAACACCCCCCCAAAGTCGCACCCGTGAAGTGGGTGAGTCTCGGCTGCTTGGCATCAGCCTTCCCATTGGGTCCATAGCACACCCACTCTGGGTAGGAGCTGACCCAGGTAGGAAAAGTCCCACTTGACTCGGCTGGATTCGAACCCGGATCTTCGGCCGCCAGTCCGACGCGCTAACCACTGCACTACGGAGGCCGGTAGAACATTTTGTTTTAATAAGAGACTGCAGTCAGTGGTGATGTAAAGATTTCTCACCTGAGCAGAAAAACTGACATCAGTATCTAGGATTGTGATGGACTGTGGTAAGGAAGAAGATATTCTGGTGGAGGAAACTAGCATGGCTTCTGTTTTATCTTCATTCAGTTTTAGTTTGTTGGCTATCATCCATGTTCTAACATCAGAAACTGACTGGATTGATTGATTGTACATTGCTTAACGTCCCGACAGCAACAAGGCTTTCTCAGGACGTGCCTGCACTGCTTGTGAAAAAAAATAAACAGAACATTGAATGTATGTCGCCAGCCGGTCAAATATATTAAATAAACCTAACACATGGGGCCTAAATAAAGCTAAGACCATTTAGCAACACACATCCAATATCAAGAGCTACAGGCAGTGCAGACAGTAGGGAGAGTTTTAAAAAGGCAAATACAGGTGAATGGACAAAGGGTAGACAGAAACACATGCCCCAGAATAGAGAGAAAAACCCACCCTGTGGGGCTGACCAGGGTGACCCTGGGAACTAAAAAATACCTAACCCCACCCAAGTCCCCCAGGGCAGACCCGGGTGGGGTAGAAACTGACTGGATGATGGCATCGACCTGCTCAACATGGCCTGACTTATACAACTGCGTGGAGTCAGAGTACGGGTGGTGAGAAATTGGGTGTGCAGCTATGACACTGGACAAGGGCTGCATATACATAATGAAGAGCACAGGCCCTAGGACTGACCCCTGGGGTAGTCCGAAACACATTGGAGCTGAGACTGAAAGATGACCACAGACAAAAACAGTCTGTGACTAGTTAGACTAATAGGATTTGAACCAGATAAAAACCTGTCCAAACGTTCAAGGCTACAGAATAAGGTGCTATGGTCAATTGTATCAAACGCACTAGATGGATCCAGCAAGGCTAAAACAGAAACTTGACCATCATCCAGTGCAAGCAACAAGTCATTCATGATTTTCAGTAAAGATGTTTCCATTCTATGACTCACGCGGTAGGCTGATGGCAGGGTATTTAAAAGATTGTTGACAGTGAGATGCTTCAGGGTCTGAGAAAGCACAATTTTCTCAATGACCTTTGATTTTTTTTAAAATGGAAGATTTGACACAGGTCTGTAATTCTTAAAGTCATTCTGATCTAAAGATGCTTTCTTTAAAAGCAGCTTGACAACTGCATTTTTGTACATGGTGGGAAAAAAAAACACTTTTAAGAGAATGATTAGTGTCATAGGTAATGTGGGGAAGAATGACATCCATACAGTCATACAGGAGGGAAGTGGGCAAGTGATCTAGTTCACAAGACTTGGGGACAGTTTTCTTCAGAATCATGTGCACCTCTTCATCAGTCACAGGTTTAAATTTTGAGAATATTTTAGCCTCAAAACACTTGTCAGCATACAAAGGGTCAACCTGGCATGGTTGCGCATCAATACCATCACGAATTAATTAACTGCACTTTACTCAAGAAAAAGTCTGAGAAAAGACCAGGCAACTCTGAGACTGGGTGAACACAGTACTATGGAGTGGGGTGGACTTACTCTTACCCAACAGGCAGTTAGTTATGGTATACAACTCTTTTCTGGTGTTGCAAGCAGCAATTTTAAGGGAGACAAATGAGGTTTTGGTGCTGCAAACAAGTTTAGTAACAAAATTCTTGGCAGAGCAAAACAGTTGCTTATGTACAGTAAGACGAGTTTTATGCCACTGCCTCTAGGCCTGGCGAGGACTGTTTTGCAGAGCGCAGTTCATCCTTGATGGCACTGTACCATGGGGAAGGTGTTCTCCCAGATATGGTACACTGTGGAGGTGCTAACACATTCAGTTATGAAATGACACATAGAGGCAGTAGCGTCAGTCACAAGGGCTGGACGCAAAATGTCACTGTCACACCTGGAAATGACCCAATCTAGTATGTGACCATGTCTATGGGTCAACACATTCACAGCTTGAGACATGTTGAACATGTACAAAACGTCCAACAGTTTCACTGTGTAAGTGTGGTCAGGGCGATCGTAATGCAAGTTGAGATTGCCCAGTATGATCACATCGCCCTTGCACAGGTTGCACATGTCCAACAGGTCTGGAAACTGTTCAATAAACATACTGTCAGTGAGTTTATTCTTTCTGTTTGGTGGAGGGCGATACATGTATAAACATAATATATTGATGGGTTTGCATGGGAGGCCAATCTTCACTTCGACAAGTTCAAAAGATGAATATTCAAACTGAAAAGACGACACTCGTGTCAGGCTACCAGTCAAACCTCACATCGACCACAGAGTGCTTTCTCTGACTTTTGCCTGTCTGCATATAAGGCAGCCTTCCCTGTGGAACAACATCCCTGATTACCTGAAATCTGCTTCTGCCACCACACAGATCTTCAGGCAGAAACTGAAGAGATTTCTCTAATTTCAAGTTGTTCGTTTTGTTTTTGTTTTTTTAATTTTTTCTTTTAACCCTTTTAGCCCTGATGCACTACAGCAGGAAATGGATCGACCATGATAATTCAAGGGTAGTGCCAGATTATCTGGCACTACCCTTGAATTATCATGGTCGATCCATCGCCTGCAACAGGTGCATAGTCGTTAGATGACGCCTCCAAAATTGGGGAAATGTGTGCGTGGGGTTGAATGAGTTAATATCTCCAACCACCCAGCTCTACAAGCATGCTCAGCATGGAGATTTTCAGCACTCTACAAATGTCCCCTTAGACCATGTTGGTTCACGGCACCTTATTTCATTCGGTGCACCCCTCTCACGAGGGACCCCCTATCCACCACCCAGGGGACGCGCCTCAACGCCATATGGTCCCAGCGCGAGGTCCAGTATCACTAGGCAGGCATTGTCATGGAACCCCCAGGGAAAGAGGAAAAGAGGTAGGCCGACAAAATCCTGGCGTCGAGACCTCCAAGCAGACATCAAGAGACTGGGAACCACCTGGAGTAGAATCAAAGGAGAAGCACAGGACAGGAGTTGCTGGAGGTCTCTCGTCGACGGCCTATACCCGGGTAGGGGTGACAGGCGTAAGTAAGTAAGTACAAATGTCCAGTCTTCATCATCTGTGGCTGTTGGCAGCGATCTTAGTCAAGGTGATCCAGCAGGAAAGTTACCAACAGCCAAAGGGTTCAGTTTGTTTGTATGGAGACCATGTGAAACTGAAATCACAGCGCAATCCTTCAGCCAGCCCGGCCCATTTGCAAGAGATGTATTGTTTGTATGGAGACCACGTGAAACTGAAGTCACAGCTCTGTCCTTCAGCCAGCCTGGCCCATTTGCAAGAGGTGTAGATTATTATGAGTCCCGACAGCTGAAGAGGCCCAAAACAGTCTATGCCTATTGCTGACCAAGATTGATCAAGATCACCTCTTGAAGGTTAATTTCAAACTTCATTTTGTTTGCTCCTGTCACAGTGGAGTTTGTTCCCCTGACCAAGAAGACCATGTGCTACATAATGACAACAGTTTTATTTAACGACGAGGGGCATGTTTTGATGGTGCAGGAGGCTAAGCGACGTTGTCGTGGAGAGTGGTACCTGCCAGCTGGTCGGCTCGAACCAGGCGAAAATTTTGTGGTGAGACATTAATCACCATGTGCATGTTGCCACTCTATTGTAGATAGTACTGGTGGCTGAGGGTTAATTTAGATGGGTTATTGCAGAATTATGAAGCCATGACTGTCCAACCCATGATATCCTAAGGCTGATTTTGTTTAATTTGCTTATTGTCCTATGAAGGCTACATTACAGATTATGAGATAGATCAACCATTTTAGTTCAAGGGTGGTGCCAGATTAGTCAGGATGAAAACTGTTAAAGAAGCTGGATATTTAATGCTGGCAGAAAAAGAGAATGAAATTGAACAAAATTTGACTAAATCATGCAGCCATTTGTCTCACCCTCATATAGGAACTGCTGGAGCTAATCTTGGTCAGTGAGAGGCATAGAGTTTCACGAGACCTGTAAATGTAGGGGTAAATCTACATCTTGAGCAGATGAAACAGGATAGATTAGGAACTTTACAGAGAATTCAACCGAAACCTTTGGTGGAACCATCTTTTCTTATGTCTAGATGCAACACAAAATTTAACCAAATTAACCCCTTTTGCATTTAGCCATTAGCCAGTACAGTAAACAGTACCAACAGCTGCATGCACATGTGAGTTAAACAAAATATAATAGTTTGTGCCCAACAGGATGGAGCAAAGCGGGAGGTGAAAGAAGAGGCGGGGTTAGAGTGCGAGATCACTACTCTGTTGTCTGTTCACAACACAGACTCAACCTGGATGCGAATGACCTTCACTGGAAAAATTACAGGTGAAACTCTTGTTAAGTCTTTATATCAGTACACTCAGTAGACATGCTTTAGTCAGCTTCATTTATGATTATATAACAACTTTGTATGTAAGAAAGTCACACATAACAGTGTTTTTTAACCCTTGTCATTCAGAATATACAAGTGTGTGAAATAAGTTTGACTAAAATATTTCAAGGGTAGTGCCATGGCGCCTCTAGGCGCCAAGGTATTCTGGCACCACCCTTGAACTAAAGCCATTGGTCTATTATACTTATCTGTAAGTACTATAAGGTAGCTTGCATATGGCAGTGTACAAATTTGGAGCTTTTAGCCTCAGTATGATGTGGGTTAGGAGGTCATAACCACACTTTTCTGCGTAAAGTACTCTGCATATAAAAACAGGACATAAATGTATCAGCAGAAGCTGATCTGGTCAAAAGGTGTCTTGCTCAGTGTATCTTGTCAGACATGGTTTTGAACATCCTGCTGATGGGAGAATATATTCAAAATACCAGGTGGCAAACTAAAAACAACGGACGACGCGGATGAAGAATCTCTTCAGGCACAGTTCTTTCCAGTGGTGGAGATTATGACAAGAAGACTAAATCTAAGGTGGGTAAAGTAGTAGTCCTGTAGCTGTGAGCTTACACCTATTGTCCCTTTAAATTTAGATTTTCATTTATTTGAATGGATGGATGGAAGAGCATGGACTGACAGATAGATGCACTGACAAAATGGATGAAGTGAATGGGTGGATAGGTAAGTGGATGGATGGATGAATGCAGGTGTATGTGGGTATCTCACAGTGTCACGAAATCCATCGAAGCTTAAATGTGCCCATTACTGGCCAAATGAGGGAAACTTTCTGGCATGCTGAGATGCTTTTGGTGCTCCAGTGACTACTGAAGTCCACATGGGTGGTCAAAACATAAGATGATAAATACAAAACATGAATGCAGGCCCCTCACCTTCACAAAGTAGTCCAAAATGTATGCTGGTCCGAGATTTTTAGCTTTACGATTGTAGGCCGTATGGTTGTAGGCCATATGGTCCAAAATCACAGACAGCACACAAGTGTTTACTATGGTTCTCAGATGGTTCACCATCCCATAATATTACTGTACTGCTTTCTTGTACCCTTAAATGTGTTCTTAACCAGACTAACTGTGAGCTGGCAGAGTTCACAAACCATAGGTTCACAAGTTGAAGTTCAGCAAATTCTCTTCAACTCATTCAGCCCAAAGGTCATATTTCCCAGATTTTGGAGGCGTCATCTAATGACTATAAACCAGTTGCAGGAGATGGATCGACCATGATAATTCAAGGGCAGTGCCAGATTAGCTTGGTGCCGACAGGCACCAATCTAATCTGGCAGTACCCTTGAATTATCATGATTGACCCATCTCCTGCTGTAGTGCGTCAGGGCTGAATGAGTTAATAGCTTTACTACAAATACCCAGTAGATATGCACTATGCAAATAGTTTGTGATGACCCCATTTGTAGAAACGCGATGCGGATGACCTTAGACAAATTCACACAAGGTAACACAGCGGAATCAACGAAGGAAAACATGTATACCTTATTCAAGATTTCTAAAGGAATATGCATTTTACTTTGATCCTAGAATCAGCATGAGGCAAAGTTCTTCTAAGTCAATGCCAGTCATTTGTGATTGAAGATTCTGTAGACGTCAGTTCATCAAAGATGATACATCATGGAACCAAAATCATGTATGATATATAAAAATAATGACATCATACTGTGTACATGTATATTATTGTAAAACTAAATATTACATTGTATAGATAGATACTGCAAGTTCACAAAGCATTCAAGAACCTTTGGCAAATGCTCCAAACCTGGTTCACAAAGTAAATGTTCACTGGATAAGAGCAGGCTTTACCCCACACCCATATTGCCTTGGGCCAAAAGGCCCCGATAGATAAAATATTGAATCTTTTGTTTGCACGTTGAAACTGCAGGGGGTTTGATGTCCTGCCACTCATCCAGCAAGCTGTTGACTATCGGAAGTCGTTATCTTCTGTTCATTGTCATCCACCCATCCTTCCAGCCATCGCTCCACACACCCACCTTCTGCATCGAATCGTCATTGCTGCTCATCAGGAGGGCAGCAGGTAGGTATTCATATCGACACATGTGGATAGTAAACAGACTAAATGAAGAAGACACCGCCTACAACACCTGCTGTCTACAAGAAGAGGAAGATTTTTTTTATTGTACTGCCCATCTTACAAACTGTCCTGGTGAATAAACAAGACTTTCATGAGCCCCCACAGGAAAAATTGTGCAGAGTACCAGAGAAAAAAATGTATCAGCTTTGCACTCTGAATAACAGCACAGAAATGTTTGTTATTTTGTTGTCTGTTTGCCATGCAGGTACAGGTGTCTCACATACCAAGGGGAAATACCAGTGCTGGACAAACTGTTAGGTCCTCTGCCCCCTACTGTCAGGCACCCAATCGCCAGCCCACAGAAAAATATGCAGATAAACAAGATGGTCATATATACTTTATCTGATAAATGTACTATTTCTACCAGCACTAGCCTCACCAACTGGTTTGTGAAGTACATGCATTGCACACTTGTATAATATAAGTTATTGGCAGCAGGGGTTTGTTACACAGACCCTTGTAGGTCTGAGGGAGGTCAAAGGGACCATTGTACCCCAAAGGCCTAAGGGGTTCAGTGGTTCCTTTGACCTCCCAAAGGCCTACAAGGGTCCATGCAGCAAGCCCCTGCTACCAATAACATATTTGTTTTCATTCCTCCACTATTTTCATAAAAGAAATCAAGACTGAAGAAATTGTCCGACCTAGATCACGCCAGACATGACTGACATCGAAGGAATATACATTTATACATAATAGACTTGTGACGTAATTTAAAATCTTTCATGATGTTGCCGTCTCCAGCATTGTGCCTGTTGTTTCAAACAACACTAAGTAACTTTTTACTTCAGAACGTTTTGGTGATCTTTTATAGAACAAAACTCGCATCCAAGACGCATCACAAAGAGGGCTACAAGAAGTCCGTCATTTGTCGCTACAAGGGTTTTTGTAGCGAGGTCACATGGCACGATTTGTGTTAAGGAGATTGGTCGTGTGACGTAGGAATGAAAACAATATAACTTATTCTACACAAGCACCTGTGTATATTTTTCCACCTATCAACAGTCTGGTCCCGCAGTCTTCCACAAAAATTTGTAAATGACAGCTTTCAGGTGGTCTGAGTTAACCTAAAATAACCTATATAAAATAACCCATTACATATTGTGATACACATAACATGTGGATAGATTTCTCAGTGAGCAAAAGGCCCTGGAGGTGGTGTGAGCCATACACACAAAGGTGATGTTGGTGAACTGGTAACACACTTGTTCGGGACTATGTTGATCAGCCCAAGCTCCTTTTGCTAACTGGAATACTTTTCTGTTGCAGTAAACTGCATCTGCTGGTAGGCACCAGAGAGAATGTTCATATACCAGTCAGCGCCATGAGTAAAAACGACTTCTCCCTTATTGTCACTCTACGCACCATACTTTCAGTAAGCACCAAATCATTCAGTGATGATTATTCACATTTTGGTTTATTTTAAGGCTTCTGCCCCTTACTTTTGTGCAGGTCTGTGAATTTGGACCTAACATGTACTTAGCCTTAGGGTCCAAAATCACAGTAAACTGCTCATGTCTGATTTGTGCTGCAGGGGTTAATGGTGAGAGTCTAAAGCTAAAGGGAAGCATTTTGTTAACCCCTTGACTGCCAGCGAAGGTTCAAACATCAAAGATCCCCAGCCATCCAAGAAACATGGTTACAAAAGTGGTTTCAGCAAGGCAGAGATCCTCCTGAGCCCCTGCAACTGCAGGGGCCCATGAGGATCTTACTGCAAGAGACAAAGAACCTCATGAGTCCCCGCATATGCGGGGACTCATGATTGATTGATTGATTGTACATTGCTTAACGTCCCGACAGCAACAAGGCTTTCTCAGGACGTGCCTGCACTGCTTGTGAAAAAAAACCAAAACAGAACATTGAATGTATGTCGCCAGCCGGTCAAATACGTTAAATAAACCTAACACATGGGGCCTAAATAAAGCTAAGACCATTTAGCAACACACATCCAATATCAAGAGCTACAGGCAGTGCAGACAGTAGGGAGAGTTTTAAAAAGGCAAATACAGGTGAATGGACAAAGGGTAGAATATGTAGACACATGCCCCAGAATAGAGAGAAAAACCCACCCTGTGGGGCTGACCAGGGTGACCCTGGGAACTAAAAAATACCTAACCCCACCCAAGTCCCCCAGGGCAGACCCGGGTGGGGTGCGGGGACTCATGAGGTTCTTTGCCTCTTGCTGTTGGGTGCTGTTCATGTTTGCTCAGCAGTTCAGGGGTGAAATGTGGGTGTGACATTTGCCCATTTGCTGTTCTTTCTTTACACTTTTACAGTATGATCTGTGATTTTGGATCTTACAGCGGTAATGTCCATAATTATAGCTCAGCACACAAAATGATGACTTGTAATCACTTGATTCAAAGGAAACTAAGTTACGCCATGAGAAGTTCAATTACAGGCAAAGTTAGAAATAGCATCCGCCGTTTGGTTACGAGGGAGGACCAAATGTGCCAGGACCCTAGTAGCCATTCAGACTAACGTCAGTGTTCCCCATACTTTCCAATTCAAAGGGTCATAATGACTCCCTACCCACAAATTTTGGCATCATTCAGCAATTTTCAATAATCATATTCCCAAACCAGTGGTGGGTGATGTCACAGTGCGTCAACGTCTAGTCTCATCCCCAGCCTATGAAAATGCACTGTGCTCACAGTGTCCGCAGAAAGTAGCAACTAGCAAACTAGCAAGTCATTTCTTATGCGGCAAAATTGCAGTTTCAGCACAGCAAAACAAAAACACAAAAAACAAAAACAAAAGAGAGTGTATATTTCATTTTTATGTGTCATTCTGAATTCTTGTATGGAATTTACTCACTATTGTGGACTATGGGGAACACTGGCCACTCAAGCTAGCCAAAAATAATTTTGTGTGTGCTTGCTTTGTGAAATCTGCATTCGTCATCTGGGCTCCCCAAAACATGATTTTGCCTCGCCCGAGAAGAAATCTACTCACTGTTACGTGGTGGAGTTGTAGTCGTAGTATGATAAACACACCAGACGCACGCACGTAAGGTTCTTTTAATTAAACTTCATTCAGCTGCAATCCGTCACACGTGGCTTAAGGATGTAGACAATACTGGAGTAACAGTTCCAACAATATTTTAATTCAGCGATGCGATCTCCACACAATGCAGTTCCAAATGCACCAACACTGATACAAGTCTCTTCTGCAAAGTCCACACTGCCGACACAAAACCTCTCATACGCAGCGTCTCACACAATGTACACCCTATACGGGCCACGTACCTACGATAAACTGCGTGTCTCTACCACTGACAATGCAAGACAATGTACCAACGTGCTTTCCTAGCGCCCTCTTTATATATACTACCAATTTCCAGAATCATCTACGAAAATCATACAACGTAACCAATCAGAACGAAACACGCAACCGTAATTCATTAAAATAATCTTTCTAGAAAAACTACAATAGGCTACAAAAATTTGGCTGCTAACTTCAGCTCTAAATCCTAGTGTATAATGAAGTTACATAAAAGTATGGTAGCCCTATCACGACCTTGCATACCCGCTCTAGAAAATTCAAGAACTTAAAACAAAAAAAAAAGGCTGCTCAATTCACGCGCACAGAAAAACAAAATGTTGCAAACTGTTACGAACTCCCCGACGTCACACATACGAGGTTACTAGACAGTGCGACCTTTCTAGAACATTCTGGACTAAATTTAACGCATCATAACGAAGTGAATTCCGCTCTGCGCGACCAAAAAAAAATGTTACTTAAAAAGGTACGTGAATCATAACCATGATAGCTCAAATAAAAATCAGATCGTTTTCTACGATTAACACATGCATGCTCTCACAGGATAACACAACCACAATCGTAACACTCACATTTGGCGATGGGCGAGTGGATTTGGTCCTCGCTGTGCATAGAGTTGTCCTCATAGCCCTTTGGCTGTAGGCAGCGCTTTATGTTAACCCATTCAGCCCTGACGCACTACAGCAGGAGATGGGTCGACCATGATAATTCAAGGGTAGTGCCAGATTAGCTTGGCGCCTGTCGGCGCCAAGCTAATGTGGCACTACCCTTGAATTATCATGGTCAATCCATCTCATGCAACTGGTGCATAGTCATTAGATGACACCTCCAAAATTGGGGAAATACGGCCATCAGGCTGAATGAGTTAAGGGGATTCGTGCAGGAATTGCCTTGACAAAAAGCGCTCTGTACCGCTAGGTATCATAAATTATGTGCTCGTCTTTGAAAATGGACCTTATGGACATCAGTTTTGAGAGATCTGATTGACTAAAACTGTCGATTTTCTTTTAACTTGTTTTGCTTTATCTTGCAGGAGGCCATTGACAAAAATCAAACATACAATTGTCCTTTATTGTGTGGTGTACTCGGAGTTGAACATTGCGGCGTCGGTTCAGGCACTCATGATGGAATCTGCATCACAACGCTGGCATTTTTGGACTTGCCTCAGATCGACCCCCTGCCCAAACTGAATGGGGAAGGTTACAGATGGGTGCCACTCTCCAGTGAAAACGTGATGGAGGCTCTTCGCAAAGGACGCAAGGAAGAGCTGGTGATACTGACAGAATAGGTTAGCTTGCTTTAGAAGAACCCCTTTGTGCATGCAGCCTGTTTGCCCATTCAGCGCCGAGTCCCTACTGCAGGAGGTGGATGGACCGTGATAATTCAAGGGTAGTGCCAGATTAGCTTGGCGCCGGAAGGCGCCAAGCTAATCTGGCACTGCCCTTGAATTATCACAGTCCATAGTTGTCAGGTGACCACTCCAAAATTTGGGACATGGGGCCTTGGGGTGAAGAGGATTAACTGCACCAGTGGCTGCATGCACAAGGGGGTTTCACACCATGGCCGCAGGTAGTGTTTGTTATCGCGATGATTCCTGCAGGGAGCATCGGGACAAAAAGCCCTACCGACGGCCAGAGGGTTCAGAGCTAGTGATAACAGAGAGATAAAATCGGATAGCTTGCATTAACCTCTTAATAAGCATGCAGCCACCAGTAGTGTTCACAGTGCCAATGGCTGCATGCAGAAGGGGGTGAAGAGATGAACAGATAAGAGCTGGTGATACAAATGGAACAATAGACAGACCACAGTAGCTTGCATTACATTAACACTATGCATGCAGCCTCCGCTACTGTTTACAGCACCAATGGTTGATTGATTGATTGATTGTACATTGCTTAACGTCCCGACAGCAACAAGGCTTTCTCAGGACGTGCCTGCACTGCTTGTGAAAAAAAACAACCAACTAAACAGAACATTGAATGTATGTCGCCAGCCGGTCAAACACATTAAATAAACCTAACACATGGGGCCTAAATAAAGCTAAGACCATTTAGCAACACACATCCAATATCAAGAGCTACAGGCAGTGCAGACAGTAGGGAGAGTTTAAAAAAGGCAAAGACAGGTGAATGGACCTCGGGTAGACAGAAACACATGCCCCAGAATAGAGAGAAAACCCCACCCTGTGGGGCTGACCAGGGTGACCCTGGGAACTAAAAAATACCTAACCCCACCCAAGTCCCCCAGGGCAGACCCGGGTGGGGGTACAGCACCAATGGCTGTGTACACATGGGAAGGAAGAAATGAAAAAATGGATAAGAAATGTTAGTAAAGCCGATACTTTTTACCCCCCAAAAATCGAAGTATGGTTGTATTGGTTTTACATATTAACCCATTTAGCCCTGATGCCCTACAGCAATCAGGCACCAAGCTAATCTAGCACTACCCTTGAATTAATGTGGTCGATCCATCTCCTGCAAAATAATGCATGGTCATTAGGTGATGCCTCCAAAATGTGGGAAAAGCTGCCATGGGGTTAAAAGGGTTAATGTAAACAAGATTATTTTATTGCTTGGCATCAGGTGTGTACTTGAGAGAACAATATTCAGCTTGAAACGTAGTGCAATATTTTTTTTCAAGCTTGAAATGGTACTTATTGATTGTTCCTTAGAGTTGGGTCAAAGAAACCACACAATACATTCAGCCCAATCCTTTCGCATGAGATAGATTTTCATGACCCCTGCAGCCACCGGGGCTCATGAGAATCTGCACTTCTGTCCCAACGTGCAAAACGCCATCAGGCTGACATCGGCCTGATGGCCTTTTGTGCAGTGGGGCCCTTGTTGAGATCAGGTCATTTAGTATCCTCTTTTTGAGGGGAATTACCTGCTTGACCTAAGTGAAGACTGCAGTACAAGGTATCGCACACACGGTCCTTTCGTCGATGGCACACCTTATAGCATTTCAGCCCTAAAATATTCCTATCTGTTCAAGGATTGATTGATTGATTGTACATTGCTTAACGTCCCGACAGCAACAAGGCTTTCTCAGGACGTGCCTGCACTGCTTGTTAAAAAAAAAAAAAAACAGAACATTGAATGTATGTCGCCAGCCGGTCAAATACGTTAAATAAACCTAACACATGGGGCCTAAATAAAGCTAAGACCATTTAGCAACACACATCCAATATCAAGAGCTACAGGCAGTGCAGACAGTAGGGAGAGTTTTAAAAAGGCAAATACAGGTGAATGGACAAAGGGTAGACAGAAACATTGTCTCGATTCGCACATGACGTCACATGAGTGTAAAAAACAAAGACAGAGTGGTAACAAAACACCATGTTGAATGATCTCCATATTGATATGATGGCCTTCACCTTTCAAAAGATCTCCGTAGTGATGTGATGGCCTTCACCTTTCAATAGCACACTGATATCTAGGGCCTACTTTTCTGTTAATAGCTGTCCGGCGCATGCTAATGTTGTCATCTGCTTTGCATTCCGCCGACACCTTTAAAGTGATTCGCTTCTCTTTCATCATTAAGAATAAATTTTGAACAGCGTATTGAACAGAGGTAACGAACAGAGCGACGCAAGCAGTCAACAGGTTACTCAGGTTGCACACATGTGACTCATAAGTCATTCAATGTAGACACATAATCTTCATGGTTAGGTATAGCCCAACCTCTCTGTCACTGTGAATGGATCATTCCAACACACGGAACACAGTCAAGTTGTATCAACGCAAAAGCGAGCGGACAATTCTGTGACCAAAAGAAAAGACAAAAAAACAAACAAATAAAAACTGATTGATTGTACATTGCTTAACGTCCCGACAGCAACAAGGCTTTCTCAGGACGTGCCTGCACTGCTTGTGAAAAAAAAAAATAAACAGAACATTGAATGTATGTCGCCAGCCGGTCAAATACATTAAATAAACCTAACACATGGGGCCTAAATAAAGCCAAGACCATTTAGCAACACACATCCAATATCAAGAGCTACAGGCAGTGCAGACAGTAGGGAGAGTTTTAAAAAGGCAAATACAGGTGAATGGACAAAGGGTAGACAGAAACAAATGCCCCAGAATAGAGAGAACAACCCACCCTGTGGGGCTGACCAGGGTGACCCTGGGAACTAAAAATTACCTAACCCCACCCAAGTCCCCCAGGGCAGACCCGGGTGGGGAAAATAAAAACTGATGCATAATTAAGATTTTGAACCTTTTGCATGACATATCGATCTTGCTTTAAGTCCAGATAAGCAGTTCAGTAGATGTGCTCCAAAACCATTCAACTCGAAAAGTATGGGGAAAGGTCCTTATAATCATGTCCGAGTGTATCGACCCTGATCCTGATTGTGGACTACTGAGTGTCTTCATAAATGGATGGTTACATTTCTCTAAGTACGTTGATTGATTGATTGTACATTGCTTAACGTCCCGACATCAACAAGGTTTTCTCAGGACGTGCCTGCACTGCTTGTGAAAAAAAAAAAAAAAAACTAAACAGAACATTGAATGTATGTCGCCAGCCGGTCAAATACATTAAATAAACCTAACACATGGGCCTAAATAAAGCTAAGACCATTTAGCAACACACATCCAATATCAAGAGCTACAGGCAGTGCAGACAGTAGGGAGAGTTTTAAAAAGGCAAATACAGGTGAAGGGACAAAGGGTAGACAGAAACACATGCCCCAGAATAGAGAGACAAACCCACCCTGTGGGGCTGACCAGGGTGACCCTGGGAACTAAAAAATACCTAACCCCACCCAAGTCCCCCAGGGCAGACCCGGGTGGGGATCTCTAAGTACGGTCATAAGTCTAATGACCAATAGTAATAGACTTATGGTACCATACACTTCAGTTTGTTGCAATGGTTTATGGTTCTGGATTATCGCTGAGTCTTCATGGAAGAAATGTTATTCAATTTAGTGTTTTTCCTGCCTGGCTAGTTTTGCCTGAGAACCTTACACTCGCGATTGCATTCATACAGTGTAGCCTTCTGTTTGTATTTAGAAAGGAAGGATGACGTCATAGTTGAAACGCAATGTGTTCTGTGCTGCTTCATAGTTCCACACTAAACTGTACAAACAAAGCTGTCATCAGTTTGGCCTCAAATCCATTGTGCAAAAGACGTATGTCAAAAGAGGGAGAAAAACAAACATTAACGAAGAGATTAATGGATGGGGTGTTATTTTTAAGTGCTTGAGTGTTTTGGAGGCATTGTTCTATGCTCCAAATGCGTGTATGCATACCAAGGGGAACGACTCAGCGCTGGACAGACAAAGAGTTAGATCCCCTGCCCCCACATATCAGGCACCCAATCGCCAGCCCACAAAGAAATGCTTGCGCTGATGTGCACGACATACATGTGTGCATGAAGCTGTCTAAGCACCAAAACATGACTGACAGTCGCAAGTAAGTGTCACTTTTGTTTTTGAAATAACTCTTATGTGGTAGTAAATTGAGACAAAGTCGTTTAGATCCACAACAAAATTATGGCCGCTAGAGATGTAGCCGCTTGTGTGTTCTAGCGACGTGACCAAAAGCCATAATTTTGTTGTGGATCTCTAAACAACTAATAATTGGCTCATGAGGATCTATATATCTTGCAGTTGTGTGACCGAAATCCCCAAATTTTGCCGTTGTCCTCTGAAGACTGCAGTGCAGTGCAGGACAGAGATCGACCATGATAGTTCAAAGGTGATGCCAGAGTAGCTTGGTGCCCATAGGCACCAAGCTGTTCTGGCATCATCCTTGAACTATCATGGTCGATCCATATGTTGCTGTGGTGTGTCTGGGGTAGAATGAGTTAAACCATGCTAATTCAAGGGTATGACCATTTTAGCTTCAGGTGCCAAGCTAATCTGGCACTACCCATGAATTATCATGGTCAACCCATCTCCTGTAACCAGTATATAGTTATCGGGTAACACTTCCACTAATTGGCAAAAGCAGCTGTGGGGTTAAATGGGTTAACCCATATCATGCCAAGGCGAAAAGCTTCTCATTTGTACACTGCGATATGCAAGCTACATTTTAGTACCTACAGATAAAGATATAGACCAATGGCTTTAGTTCAAGGGTGGTACCAGAATAGCTTGGCGCCTAGAGGCGCCAAGCTATTCTGGCACTACCCTTGAACTAATTTAGTCAAACTTATTTCACAAACTGGTGTATTCCGAATGACAAGGGTTAAACAGGTTTGACTGTTTCAGATATACATTTATTGGTGTATATGGTGTGTGTCTGTTTATGGGTGCTTGCCTGTGATTTTGGACTGTACGGCTGAGCCATAAGTTCCAAAATCACTGACCAGCACATGTGATGATGGTGCATTTGTCTGTGTATACGTGTGCACAGCATGTTTGTGTGGTTACATATGTATCCAAATTGCCATCATTACCACTTCACTTCAAAATCCATGTTTTGTGCTCAAATCATGCATCACAGATGCACTATCTGATAATGTGATAAGCATCTGCGTCTGTGGAGCCTCATAAGTTTCTACATCTCTAGCAGTGTTTGCTGGGAATAGGTCAGATCCCAAGAGGTGCTGTTGTGTATACCATAAGTGTAGCAGAGTGCGATAAGCCTCTGTCCCCCTGTAGATATTTTTAGCCTGCGTCTGAGGTTTCCCGGTACAACCACTAGTCGTAACATCACCACTTGCATGACACGGCGTCGTAACATCACCACTTGCATGACACGGCGAGTCATCTGCAGTAGTCTGATGGTTTTAGAACTTGTGTTTCTTATTTATTTTTTTAGCTTTATAGCTTCCAATCTATCAAACATAGAAAGCTATTTGAATAGTCATTAGATTCACCGCATTTACTACTTTTAGAATATATATGTACTGTAACCCGTAGTCTTAGTTAAATTTATGTTTTTCACACTTTTTCATGTTTCACTTCTTTTGCGTAGCATCCATTATAAATTCATATAAAATTCAGTTCAGTATCAATTTTTTTTCATAACTTAGTTCATCAGATAGTCCTTTAAATTCCCTTTTTGAAATGCGAGGATTTATTAGTATTGGATGTATAGTTCGCTAGTTATTTACGTTTATTCAAATAGCAGCTAGTACAGTTTTTGATAGCCTTATTGTTCAGCCGTGCTGTTTCACCTGTTTGCGAGCATTGTTTTCTTATAGGCACGCGCCATGTCTATATAAGGCCATGTAACCCTGCGGCACACTTAGCGACTGACCATTTTGTCTGTGCATCAGCGCATGTAATTTTGTAGTCAACATCGATCAGCTGAGTGTGTTTCACTGTGATCACTCTCCACTGTGTTTTCTGAACTTGGACTGCGGGTCGAGTGCCTGTAAGAAGTGATTTTTTTGTGTACATATGCATTGTGTTCTGTTACTTTTACTGACAATTTTGATGATACAATACTATACAATAATATTTTATTAATCCCTCATGGGGAAATTTACTGTCTGCCCATACAACACACGGTATCATGACATCATTCACTAAACTATAACCCTCAGTTAAAGAAATGAACTGTAACCGATGTACTGGTACATTTGTAACACTCCTGGCATCAGAAACACTTGTGGTTTATGCCCCATGTGCTTCTGGTTCAGCAATATTTGCTGTGAACTGCTGAATGAGCTAGGACTAAAGAATTAAAGAATGATGACAGAAACTATCTACTGATATTACTGTTAAAAGGGGTAACAGCCTGATGTTTGATCCTTCATTATTGTCAGTCCTCTCTTTGTAGGAAGCCATTTTTGCTTCTTTGGATAATGTGTTACGATCATTGTAACTTTTGTTCCTCTTTTGTTCTCATTTGTAATGCAGCTAGAAGTTTGAGGATGTAGTTTCTGATCATTCTTAGCATGACTATTTTCTGGGAATGATTAAGAGTTTGTGTAGTTTACTTTTCTATTCAATTCAATTCAATTCAAATACTTTATTGTGTCAGTCTAGCCGACAAATTTTCTTTCATTGGGATCACATGCGCACGTACGGTTTTAGCCACATTATAACAATGGTGAAAAAAAAAAAAAAAAAAAGTATTTTTCCTTAAAATAAATTTTTTTGAAAAATACTTACCGATGGTATTACTATAAGGGATTATTTCTTTGCTAGTCTAATTTTAGCCCAAAAAATTTGTTGTGTACGATATGGTCATTATGGCAGGAGAGGGGCGCCATAGACTGGGCGGAAGCCCGGCCAGCCTCCCTTCCCGTTACACCACGCATGCGCTCCGCGCTTCCCGCCCTCAGTCAATTTCTTAGCCAACCAGCGGCAAGCGGGGCAGGTGGGAGGGATCTTCGAGTAATACCATCGGTAAGTATTTTTCAAAAAAATTTATTTTAAGGAAAAATACATTTGTTTTCTCAACACATTACCGATGGTATTACTATAAGGGAGAATCCCGAAGAGGAGGCGGGTGCCGCTATAACGCCCCTATCCTTGCCATTAGAATTATACTACTTGTAGTGGCTCTCCCCAAGCAACCTCCCTCTAATTTTAGCAAAGATACTTACGGCGCCTAAGGCGCCTGGAGGGAGTGTTGCGCCGCCACGATGTCTCCCACCAGCGAGAGGTTTTGGCGCTGGCTGGAGAGGTCCCTCAGGTAGAAGCGTGCGAAGGTGGTCTCCGCTCGCCAGCCCACAGCCGCCACAATGTCCTTGACAGCACAGTTGCGGTCGAACGCTAGGCTTGCAGCCATGGCTCTGATCTCGTGCGCCCTGATGTGCAAGCGTTTGGCTGTGAGGGGCGCCAGGTCTTGGTAGGCTGATCGTATCACCCACCGAAGCCAGGAGGATATCGTCTGGTTGATTGATTGATTGATTGTACATTGCTTAACGTCCCGACAGCAGCAAGGCTTTCTCAGGACGTGCCTGCACTGCTTGTGAAAAAAAAAACTAAACAGAACATTGAATGTATGTCGCCAGCCGGTCAAATACATTAAATAAACCTAACACATGGGGCCTAAATAAAGCTAAGACCATTTAGCAACACACATCCAATATCAAGAGCTACAGGCAGTGCAGACAGTAGGGAGAGTTTGAAAAAGGCAAATACAGGTGAATGGACCTCGGGTAGACAGAAACACATGCCCCAGAATAGAGAGAAAAACTCACCCTGTGGGGCTGACCAGGGTGACCCTGGGAACTAAAAAGTACCTAACCCCACCCAAGTCCCCCAGGGCAGACCCGGGTGGGGCAGGATATCGTCTGGGCTGAGATGTCATTTCTACCTGGGGACAGAGGAAGGAAAAGATTGATTGATTGATTGTACATTGCTTAACGTCCTGACAGCAACAAGGCTTTCTCAGGACGTGCCTGCACTGCTTGTGAAAAAAAAAAAAAAAAAAAAAAAATAAACAGAAAATTGAATGTATGTCGCCAGCCGGTCAAATACATTAAATAAACCTACAACATGGGGCATAAATAAAGCTAAGACCATTTAGCAACACACATCCAATATCAAGAGCTACAGGCAGTGCAGACAGTAGGGAGAGTTTTAAAAAGGCAAATACAGGTGAATGGACAAAGGGTAGACAGAAACACATGCCCCAGAATAGAGAGAAAACCCCACCCTGTGGGGCTGACCAGGGTGACCCTGGGAACTAAAAAATACCTAACCCCACCCAAGTCCCCCAGGGCAGACCCGGGTGGGGGAAGGAAGGAAAAGGCGGGTGCGTCCCCTGCATATCGGCTTGGTCCGGCGCAGGTACACACATAAGGCTCGCACCGGGTCATGTTGTTTGGACTCACGGGTGGAACCTGGGTCTCTTAATGGCTGAATCGTCACCAGTTGCGGGGCAGCCAAGGGAGATCTGGTCTTAGCGAGGAAGGCTGGGTCGGGCAGCAGCTGAACTGAGCCATCCGCTCTGAACTGGAGACAGTCGGGGCGTGCCGAAAGGGCGTGTAGCTCGCTAACCCTGGAGGCAGAGGCGAGGGCCAATAGGAAGCAAGTCTTTCGTGTCACATCTGGCAGTGATGCCGACTGGATGGGCTCGAAGCGAGGCGAGTTGAGCCAGGTAAGCACCCAGGGCAGGTCCCATCTAGGTACTAAGGAACGTTGAGAGGGACGCTGCAGACCGAAGTGGTCCATCAGGTCGGCAAGATCTTTGCAGGCGCCAGGATCGGACCATCCCAAATGTCTGTACGTGTCCGCAATCATAGCCAGGTAGCCTCTGATGGTAATGGGCGCAAGGAGTTGGTCAGAGAAGAGCCAGAGGAAGAACTCCGCCAGTTGAGGAACTGTCAATTCGGTGGGGGAAAGACGTCTGTCGTCACACCAGGAACAGAGGACTCTCCACTTGCCTTCGTAAACACGTCTGGTCGAGGACCTGCGGGCTGAAGCGATCGCATCCACTGCCGCACTCGAGAAGCCTCCAGCGGAGAGGGCTTGCCGGACAACCTCCAGGCGTGAAGGAGGAGACGCTCCGGACACGGGTGGTAGACCGCGCTGCGTGGTTGCTTGAGCATCGTGCTTGGGGTGGGAAGCGCTAGCGGGGGGGGGCGTTGCGAGGTTCAGCAGGTCTGTGGTCCACGTCCTGGACCAGCAGAGCGGGGCCACCAGGAACAGAATCGTGCTGCACCCTCCGAGCTTGAGTAGGACCTTGGGGACTAGCACCGTCGGAGGGTAGGCATAGGCGACAAGACCGTCCCAGGGGATGGAAAGAGCGTCCACTGCCCAGGCCAGGGGATCTGGAATTGGAGAGACGAACAGAGGAAGCTTCCGATTCCATCTCGTGGCGAAGTGGTCGACCATGGGTGTCTCCCAGACCGTGCCGATCATCCGGAAGATGTCTGGACGCGGCGACCACTCGGTATGCAGCAGCTGACCGCGTCGAGAGAGGGAGTCGGCCAGGACATCCAGGTGACCCGGAATATGACGCGCCCGAAGAGTGATGTGCCGGTCCTCGCACCACCGAAGAATCTGGTAGAGGAGGATGCATAGTGAAGGAGAACGGGTCCCGCCCTGCCTCTGGATGTAGGCGACTACCGTGGAGTTGTCTGAGAGGACTAGCAGCTCCTGATGTCGAAGGCGCAGTTCCCAAACAAGGAGGGCTTGCCAGACGGCCTTCAGTTCCAACCAGTTGATGTGCCGGGGCGGTGATTCCCGGGGCCACAGCCCGGAGGCAGTCTCGAATGACGGCAGGAGGTGAGCTCCCCAACCGGAGAGGCTCGCGTCGAGGCACAGGGATAGGGTGGGAGGTGGCGAGAAGAGAGGCACTCCTGTCGCAAGCCATGAAGGATCCGCCCAACGTAGAAGGTGAGGACGGGTCAAGGCGGTGACCGGAACCGGTGCGTCGAGGTCGGCCGACGAAGGACGCCAGTGCAGGAGGAGGTGCAGTTGCAGAGGTCGGGAGTAAAGACGTCCCAAGGGAAGGAGATCCGCTGCCGCGTTCATCAATCCCAGAAGCTGTAGCCACTGCCTGGCTGGTAATGTCGTCAACTGAGAAACCTGCCTCGCTAAATCTGCCAACTTCTGGATGCGTTTCTCCGGGAGCCAAACGATGTTGAGGTCGGTGAGGAATTCCATACCCAGGTGCACAAAGTGTTGCGCTGGCACGATGTCGGACTTGCCGAAGTTGACCAAGAAGCCGAGATCTTCGAGCAGGTGAAGAAGGGCATCCCGGTCCTGCATCAGGGTAGTCTCGGATTGGTTCCTCAAGAGCAGGTCGTCTAAATAGTTCGAGGTGGGACTCGTGGAAGTCCGACGGGCTCTGGCTACCACAGCATCCACGATCCAAGTAAACACCCAAGGGCTGGGATCCAGGCCGAAAGGAAGAGCGCGAAACCGGCAGACCACCCCCCCGGAAAGCGAAGCGCAGATAACGTCCGGAGGCTGGGTGCATGGGCACGTGAAGGTACGCATCCGAAAGGTCTAGACTGACCGCGAAGTCCATCGGTTGCACAGCGGCTCGCAAGGCCCGGGCGGTCTCCATGCGAAAGGAAGGAGCCACGATGAATTTGTTGAGTGCCGAGAGGTCTATGACTGGACGCCACTCGCCACCGGGTTTGGGTACTACAAAGAGCCGGCTGTAGAAAGCTGGGGAGTCGTGTCGCATCACCACCTCCGTGGCCGACTTCTGCAGTAAGGCAGCAACCTCGGCGCTGAGAGCCTCGGCTCTGGGTTGGTCTGACGGCAGCGCTGTCCACAACGGCGAGCGGCGCAGGGGAGGGGCCGACTGAAAGGAGATCAGGAGTCCCTTGGTGATGGTAGACAGGATCCACGGGTCGTCTGGAAAAAGCGCTTGCCACACGTCGCTGTGGAGTGCTAGTCTCCCGTCGACAGGGGACCCGGAAACGGCCGGCGGGGGACGAGAGCAGCAGTCACTGGGCCCTACCTCGCCCGGGCCGACGGGCAGGTCTGGGCCAGGAGCGCGCAGGGGCGGAGCCTGTAGCGGGGCGGGCGCGGGGAAAGGCAGGAGGTCTGGGGGGGAGACGTCCACCTCTGGTAGGGGGACGAACGCTGGGTCTGGCAGCCCGCAGGGAGCGACCCGAAGCCGTGCGGGGGACTCGAAAGGGAGCTGTAGAAGGGCGGCTGGGCCAGGAGTCCTTATTCGCCTCCTTGACAGCAAGCCAGTCGGGGCCGAACAGGAGCTCTCCTCCAAGGGAAGCTTGACGAAGCTGAGTCTTGACATCGGGCGGAATGGAGCAAAGGCGTAGAACCGCATCCCATCTCAACAAATCGCAGTTAAGGGCCGCCGCCATCGCATTGACGGAGGCGTGGTAGGCCGCACGGTTCCCAGAAATGGCCAACGCTAGCAGATCCCCAAACAGAGAAGACAAGGAAGGATGCCAGGCATCTTCAACTCGACGAACGATAGCTTGCGTCGCTAGATCCAGGAAACCCGCTGCCGCGAGGGCGTTCCGAACGAGCGTCGCTGTCTGATCCACGCCCGGAAGAAGACACTGCCGTAGGGAAGCACCAGTAAAGGAAGACGCCGCAGGGTCCAGCTTAGGCAGGGGGCAAGAAAAACTCTGCGAATGTCCCGCATACCAAGACTGTCGAAAAGAAATATCCAAACCCTCCGGCCACCTTGAGTCCGAAAAGAAACCAGAAACGCCGCAGCGACCTTGCGAGAGATGAGCAGAAAAGGCTTCGCAAATGTCCTTAAAGCCGGGTGGTTGAGGAAGAGACTTAAACCGCTTGCCCTGACGATCAGCATCAACGGAGGCGGACGCCTTCCTCTTGATGGGGGGGGGGGGGGGGGGGGAACGGAGGGCAGATATCCGCTGGGAGGCAATCCGCAATGATGTGCGCCGCTTCATCTAGTGCCCGAAGAGTCTCCAACCTGTGTCCCATGGATGACGGCTGTAGCTCCTCATCATCAGGCGAGAGAAGAGACAGATCTGGGCTGGGCTCTCGAAGGAGGGCAGAAACCGACTCCGTAGGGTACAAGCTGAGAGCGTCGTCTTCAATAGGAACAGTGCTGGGGGCTACGCCCACCACTGGTCGAGTAGCAAGGATAGCCGCATTGTCAGTCCGGGAGACCGGCGTAACCCTAAGCGGCGAGCATCTCACCGGCGGGGAAATCCCAGAGCGCCGTAGAGCCGAACGCTCTCGCGATGAACTCCGTGACGTGAAAGACGTCCGACGCAATCTGTGGTGATCATGGCGGGAGACGCTGCGCTGCCTGGAGCGGTAGCGGCGATGGGAAGACACTGAACGTCGATGCCGGCGTGACGGGGAACTGTGGGACGAGTCGCGCCTAGCGCGAGCTCGAGGGGGTCAGGTAGAAGCTGAGTGGCGGGAAGAAACTTTCCGTCGCTTCGACGATTCCCTGGAGCGCGACCAACGACTAGAGGAGGAAGAGTGTTGGTGGTGTAAACGGGGCGAAGCTGGGCCGCGTCTCAGGCTGCGTGACCAGAAACGGGGACGCGAATGCCGAGCAATCCTGTCTGATCTATGTGCCATATAGTTGGTCCTGGAGTGAAGATTTGAGGAGACCAAAACATTGTTCGTGTCGGACGAGTTGATGGGCATAACAGGTCCAAGTGAAGGAGAGGGCTGATCACTGACCTGGTTGGCTGTGGCGTTCGGTGTCTCAGTCAGGACGTCTACCGAATTCGCCGCATGTGCCTGTACATCAATCTGTGACTGCTTGGAAGTCACAACCGGGTAGCGACCACTCGACGGGACTGTGGTGGATACCGGTTTCTTTACAAGAGGCTTAGCTGGCAGGCCTCGCCGATCCTGAACCGCACAGCGACCACTCGACGGGACTGTGGTGGATGCCGGTTTTAGCGCTCTAGCTCGCAGCCGAGTCGGGGGCGCTACCACACGGTAGGGGCCACTCGGCGGATCTGTGGCGCATACCGGGGATGGATCGGAACCCGGAGCTGGGGTGGGTTGTTCTCTGCCGTAGAAACGCAGAAGGTCTGTCCACTGCTTTTCCGGCCAAGGGGCGCAGACCGGGCACGGTTTAGTTGAGGCACAACCGGAACAGTTCAGGCAAAGGGAATGATCGTCACACGGCCACTGAAACTGCCCACAGCTCAAGCAGGTGCGTACTTGCCCACTGTAACACAAAGAATAATGAGATTCGAACGAGCGTGCCCCCCCCCCGCGGGCACGCGACCACGAACCGCGCTTGAACGAAATTTTCGATTAAAAATAAGCTTGTGCCGAGGCCCGGCGCTCTACCCACACCCCGAGCGCCTGGCGTAGGCTCAAACCGAATCTTTACCTCGCCATTCGAAGAGGAGGGACCAACAGGCCAAGACCAACGAACCACGTGGCGGGCAGATGACCAGGCGAAGAGGTAGCTCGAACTGTCACCGGTCGAAGGCACAAGAGTCCGCCGCCACCGTACGAGAGAAGAAGCGGCAAGAAGATAGTCCGTCCTCACTTGAAACGTATCCAAGGATAAACGACGAGCGAACACACCAGTCACAGTTCTGAAGCACACAAGCCCCTCGGAACCGGCGAAGCAGAACCGGTCCCAAAATGGCGCAGAGACCAGTCCAAGCGGCCACCACACGACAAGTTCACCGGTACCGTAGAAGGCTAGCCTAAGGCACCACACAACTGCAAAGCAGTTTCACACGAAGGGTCGAAGCCTAAGGTCCACGGAACAAAAGTCCAACGACCGGAAAAGTCACAAGAAACGCAGAGCTCACGACGTACACAACCGTTCTGAACCAGCAAAGAAATTGACTGAGGGCGGGAAGCGCGGAGCGCATGCGTGGTGTAACAGGAAGGGAGGCTGGCCGGGCTTCCGCCCAGTCTATGGCGCCCCTCTCCTGCCATAATGACCATATCGTACACAACGAATTTTGTGGGCTAAAATTAGACTAGCAAAGAAATAATCCCTTATAGTAATACCATCGGTAATGTGTTTTGAGAAAACAAACATGACCACAGTGTACATTGTTAGTGGTATAGGAGTGAGTCTGTCACTTGCAAGATGCCACTGCGACATCTGAGGTGCAAGTTCCTCGACGGCGTCAACAAGGAGAGAGAGATACGCTAGTTAACACACTCTTCATTTAGGAGACGGATGACCGAGGGTACAAAGCTGCCCTTGTAGCGTTTGGTTTTAACAAGAGGAGCCTTGAACCTACGGCCAGGCTTTTGAAGGTGCTTAGAAAGGCAGTGGGCGGAAGTGTCAGCTGCCAGCCTCAGGCCCTTGCGTATCATTCTCGTCCTGTAGAGGCCGTCAAGGCTCTCCAACCTGCCCCCAACGATTTTCTCACTAAGCCTGATTATCTTATTCATCTTCCTAAAGTTCTTCTCGCCCAGGGAGCCGAACCATGAGACAAAGGAGAATGTAAGAATGCTTTCTATAAAGCAGAGGTAGAACTGCCTGAGGATTTTGGGGCTCACATCAAAGGAGCGGAGTTTGCGCAGCATATACAGTCTCCCTTGGGCTTTCTTAAAGATGAGGTCTGTGTTGTCG
The DNA here is from genome assembly GCA_036245525.1 of Semisulcospira habei. Classification (NCBI taxonomy): domain Eukaryota; kingdom Metazoa; phylum Mollusca; class Gastropoda; family Semisulcospiridae; genus Semisulcospira; species Semisulcospira habei. The sequence continues at coordinate 148,545,484 of BTPG01000006.1, forward strand.
GTGAAGGATAGCCGTGAATCAATCAAGGTCCCTAAGTATTTGTAAACCTCCGCTGTGCGTGTCCCTTTGTTTGAGCTCGTACACTAGTACCAATTGTGGTGGCATAAAGATAGCGTCAGTCACTGCCATGAGAGAGTGTGCATTTAGATTAAAATCTAATTGATGTCTTTCTGTTTGGAACCACTGCAGTTTGTAGCGTGTTAGTTGCATTAAGAATCTATTTCTATCTATTTCTGATTTAAGTAGTAGTGGTCCCTCGAGGCTGACAATAGTGACGTATCTTCATCACTTTGTTATAAACATGTTTGCGATTTGTTATTCATTCTTATGTTGTGGTCCTTTGCCATTTTAGCTCTATGTTATGCCTTCTTGCTCTCCTTTGTCTATCACTTTGGCCGGTGAGGACCCTCTGCCTTTCAGTGTCTCTCTTCCCCACGCTAGTGACGCCACTCGTTGACATCACTACTATCCACCATATTTGTTTATGCATTGCCATGTATTAGTTGTTTATGTGCCGCCACGCTATAGTTACTTAAGACTTAGCCATGCAATTATTTAGTTATTGATTTATTTTCATTTATTCATATTCTTGTGTTAGTTTATGTATTAGTGTGTGATCATACTTACATGAAGAGGCATAAGAGACCTGATCCATTCGTTTGAGGATGGAAATGATCGTCTTATTCTATACCTGCGTATTTCTCTGTGGGCTGGCGATTGGGTGCCTGATAGGCGGGGGCAGGGGATCTAACTGTTGTCTGTCCAGCGCTGTGATTCCCCTTGGTTTGCATACAATTCTGCCAGCGCTAGCCTCACTCTGGTTTGTGAGTACTTAAGAGGCAGGTGCGCGCCCCCTAGGATCCCGATCCAACAGGAAAGTGGCTGATGTGGTTATTTGAGCATCATTTGATATTTAGTAATATTCTTTCACTTAAAACCTTGAGTGGTTTCATTTTTGGCTCATGTGCGAAGCAAAAGTGAGTCTATGCTCTGGACCAGTGGTCGTCTGTCTGTCGTCCATCGTCCGTCCACCGTCGTCTGTGGTAAACTTTAACATTGGCATTTTCTCGGAGACTATTCAAGCTACAGTCCTCAAACTTGGCCCAAGGATACTTTGTGGCAAGACCTTTCTAAACATACCAATTTCAGTGACCTCTCACAAAGGTCAAGGTCACAGAGATCAGGAAATATATCAAAAATAGCTATTTTTGGACATAATTTATTTTTTGTCAAATACTATTCACAACTTCAAACCTAAACTTGGCACAAAGACACCTGATGGTAAGACCTTTATGCGCAAACTAATTTGGTTGATCCCTCAGAAAGGTCAAGGGTCACAAGAGCTCAAGAAATGGGTCAAAAATCGCCATATTTTGACAAAAGATGTTTTTTCTCAAATACTATTCACAACTTCAAACCTAAACTTACTACAGAGATACCTGATGGTAAGACCTATCTATGCATACTAATTTAGATGACCCCTCAGAAAGGTGAAGGGTCACAAGAGCTCAGGAAATAGTTTTTAATAAATAGCCATATTTTGACAAGAATGTTTTTTCTCAAATACTACTCACAGCTCCAAACCCAAACTTGCTACAGAGGTACCTGATGGTAAGACCTATGTATGCATACTAATTTGAATGACCCTTCAGAAAGGTCAAGGGTCACAAGAGCTCAGGAAATAGGTAAAAAATAGCCATATTTTGACAAGAAATTTTTTTTCTCAATTACTGTTCACAACTTCAAACCCATACTTGCTACAGAGATACCTGATGGTAAGACCTATCTATGCATACTAATTTGAATGAAACCTCGGAAAAGGTCATGGGTCACAAGAGGTCGACAAATGTGTATAAAATGCCAATAATGGTAGTTATTATCAACATTTTTGTAAACTTTTCAATCAAATTTGGCAGAAAGGTAGCTGATGATAAGACCTTCCTATGTATCCTAATTTAGTCGACTCATCGCAAAGGTCAAAGGGGTTTCACAGATGTGTTTTAACTGATTAAATTTTGAGAAAACAGAGATTTTGTTAGTGCAGAAGCCATCCCTTTACTTATTGTCAGACATATGTGGATCGGTCATACAGGTGAGCCATAAGGGCTGTGCCTTTCTTGTTATCATATGCAGGTGCATGCTCCTAGGATTCTGAATCCTACGGGAACATGGCTGCTGTGCCTACTTAGACTGTTTGCATGCAGGTGCCCGCCTTTAGGATATCTAGGCCTATTGGAGCGCATGTGTCGTGCTGCCGTTAGTATGATTATTAGTTCTGTGCTTTGTTATGGCCATGTTTACAGTAGCGTACTTCTATGATTTTGAATCATAGTAGGTCACTTCTGTAATGCTACGTTAAGGCTATTGCCCCCATTAGATGTTTGTTTTGTTTTTTTTTAATGATTATTTAGTCTTTTGATTATTTAGTCACTTAAGATTGGATAGAAATATTTTCACTTACACTTATGTCCCTTAACCAATGCATCAATTTGACTATTGTTTCTGGTCGTCTCGTCTCACATGCACAGAATGACAGCTAGATTCAGTGTGTGCCATCCCATACCCCATTGAACCCCGAGTATGTATGAGACATGTTGTACTTCAGGTGTAGTTATGGTGCATGATTGTGTATGAATGGAGTGTGACTGAGTGTGTGAATTTACGCCCCTTTCCCCAATACCGAGGTCATGAGTTCCACAAACTAACCCGCTCTCTAGTGCTGTGGGCAAGACAGCATGTCACTTTGAATGATTAGCAGTTTGAGCATGAAAAAATGTACATAAACAAATTTTATTTCCATGAAATCGCCCTATATAAGCAGAGTTTACTTGAATAAAATGTATCAACTGTTGGTATTACACAGTTAAATAATTATGCTATCTATTGAAATGACATGGCAGACCATTTTCTGAAGCCACCGGGACTGGTTTCATTGCTGTATGCAGTTTTTTTTATAAATGTTGCAAGATAGTTTTCCTCAGTTTTATTTCTACAAAAATAAAAAAGGTTGTATTGTAACGACTGTATGATCATGAAGCAATCGTCGACAGTTCTTTGTCAATCTGAGCTTAAATTTCCCGCATGTTGTGTATGGTTCACAGCAAAACAGTATTGGCTAAGCATAACAGCTAACCAAGTTGCCCACACTTCATGGCTAGCCAATTCTTGTTTCGGCTGAAAGTTGCGTAATCTAGTGAGCAATTTTGCGCTGCTTGGAAACTCGCAACTGGCCTATTGTAGCCAAAGGTTAAGTGAGTGATTGGTGACTGATTGCAAGTGCATGAGAAGTGTGACTCTTTACGCATTAAAGCTTGAGTAAATGGTGAGGCTGTGTGTGCGTCCTTTATGTGTTAGGGTAAGTTCCTTTACATTACATTCTGTTGTCCTCATCCATATACTGCCCCTATTCCCTTTGGTTCGGTATCTTATTACCTTTATTATCTATTGTGTTATTTTACTTGTGTATGCATGGCAAGGCATTTGGTATTTCTTGGCTTGGCTCAGTTGATTCGTTTATTTGTTTGACATTGTGCATGTTATTTTGCATATTTTTTGTGGCGCTTTATGTGCTTTTGCTTTATGTATAGCAGGATGTCATATTATTTGCAATCTTAGTCAGTTTTTATAGTCATCAGCATTTTTACTTATTTTTTTTATTTAACCCATATCATACTGAGGCTAAAAGCTTCAAATTTGTACAATGCCATATGCAAGCTACATTATTGTACATACAGATAAGGATATAGACCAATGGCTTTAGTTCAAGGGTGGTGCCAGAATAGCTTGGCGCCTAGAGGCAGCCAAGCTATTCTGGCACTACCCTTGAACTATTTTAGTCAAACTTATTTCACACACTGGTGTATTCTGAATGATGAGGGTTAACTTTTCCAAGTATTGCTTTTTTGTTCATAAGGCAATAGCTGCAGCCAAAACCATGGACCTGCTTGGAGCTTCTCTGTTCAAACAACACCCACCACCTGCTCAATCACTTACACCTTCCCTTGGCTCCGTCACATAAGTGTTATAGATCCGAAGGTCCAAAACAATTTAGAAAATACACTGCACAACCTAACTAGCTCAGGGACTTAGTTTTCACCATTTTTGTTTACTAGCTGCTGTTTTAATTTTTCCTGATCACAAAAATAATAATAATAATATATATAGGAAAATATATTCCTGGTAAGCATTACTTTGTTCATTTAAATGGATTACTTTATTTTTTTAAACTTAATTAATCTAACTACAAATCACAAATTTTGTTATGATAAACAATTTGGTTATATGCTGTTACGATTTATTTTCACATTTGTGTTCTGTTGACTTTATAAGCCACCAAGGCGTGATAAAGAGCTGTTCCTGAAACAAGAAGTTATGGGATTTTAAGACTGTTTTACAAATTTGTTGGTAGGTTTTGTACATAAACACCTAAAACTTTATTTTTACAATAACTGTGATTATTTTTGCACCGTGAATGAAATTCCTAATAAACTTATTATGTTACATATTAAATACTCATCATGAGTTGTCTTGTTGATTTTGGTGTGTGCCCTAATTAAGATCTCAGCCATATTAAATATCGCTCAGAGCCTCAGAACCTCTTGTCAGAAGGCCCTCAACGTTCTTCGTGTCATTGATCGCACTGACTGGGGTGCAGACTGCACAGTGTTACTTCAATTGTACCGGTCTCTTGTTCGGTCCCAACTGGATTACGGCTCTTTGGTATATGGCTCGGCTTCCAAGTCTGTTCTACAGCGTCTGAACACAATTCACCATCAAGGTCTGTGGATATGTCTGGGGGCCTTCAGGACGTCACCTGTTCATAGTCTGTATGCTGAGGCAGGAGAGCCTTCTCCAAAGCTCCACTGCATCCGCCTCATGCTCAGCTACATTCTGAAGCTGAAGGCCCATCCAGACAATCCTGCCTATGATTGTGTTTTTAGACTGTCATTTGCAGAGATTGACCATATCCATATCCGACCTCTTCTGCAGGCGGCCGGAGTGGACCTGGACAAAGTTTTGGAATCTCTGCAACACACCACTCCACCCTGGCTATTACCAGTTCCTGACATCTTTGCTGGACTTGGCCGCCCACAAAAAGGACTCTACTCCACCAGCCATATACCAACAGAGCCTCAATTTGAACTCCTTTCAAGTTTTCCTGGCTACTGTCAAATTCGGAGGGTGGGAGAATGGCTGCGGCTGCAGTGTCCTCTCGCCATCCTAGATGCCCATTTAAGCATCGACCCCGAGACTACTCATTTGTATTTAGTACAGTAGTAGAATTGTGGGGTTTTGTTTGCAACAAACGACTACCGACAATAAACGAGAGCGAAATCGAAGTTGATAACCAGCTTGTACCATAAGCATAGACAACACTCCAAACGTCCCCAAGAGCCTCTTGTAGGTGGTTGGAGTGTTGTCTGTGCTTATGGTGGAAGCAGCTTGTCTGCCATGACTTTGCTCTCGTTCATTGTTGGGAGTCGTTTGTTGCAAACGAAACCTCACTAATATTGAAACTGTTTTGTACTATTACTTTGAGCACCCAGAGAAACAGTTTTAGGGATCCGAGCAAATAAAAATTCTGATTGCTGTAGGACAAAACTGATAAGGAAAACATGATGTTACTTCATTAACTCTTTGGCTGCTGTTAGCGCTTTTTGTCACAATGATTTCTGTAGTGATCATTGTGACGACAGCCTTGAGCACCAACAAGCAAATAGTGAACCCCTACTTTGCCAGCTAAAAAAAAAAAAAAAATCTGTTGAACTCATGTTCAGTAGCGTCAAAATGCCCACATCCATCCATTAAAATAGAGAGGCTCAAACCATCCAAGAAACGTAGATGCGAATGGAAGGCCAGCAAGAGACAAAGGGCATCGTGAGCCCCCATCGGTTTGAAGGGCTTCATGAGGTTCTTTGCCTCTTGAAGTTGGGTGCTGTTCAGTCTAAAAACAGTGTAAGGGGTCACAATGTGCCCCGCCCAATGGTTGTCAGCTTTAACCCATTCAGCCCCGACGCACAGCAGGAGATGGATCGACCATGATAATTCAACGGTAGTGCCAGATTAGCTTGGCGCCGACAGGCGCCAAGCTAATCTGGCACTACCATTGAATTATCATGGTCGATCCATCTCCTGCAACAGGTGCATAGTCGTTAGATGACGCCTCCAAAATTTGGGAAATACGTGCGCCGGGCTGAATGAGTTAACCCCTTACATCCTGAGTCTTTTTATTTTCAATTGCTTATTGTCCTATGAAGGCTATATGATAGATTGTGGGGGGCGGTGGGGGGGGGGGGGGGTTCTGGGTGGGGAGTGGGGGCGGAGTTTGATGGCAGCCGTCAAGAAGTCATGTATCAGAGGTACTCTAAGCCGCATGTCCTACACATGCATCCACCTAATTTCCAGTGATAGGGAAATTGGGTGTGCCTCATCTTTCTGCCAGAAAAACAAAACCCAGCCCATCTTATCAGTGGAATTCATGACAGATGATAACACACAGGTGGTGAATAAAAAGGCCCTGACAGAACCGGTAAACTGCACTTCCATCAGTCCTAAATCGTGGAGAGGTAAGCTGTATTAACTCATTCAGCCCGACGCAGGTATTTCCCAAATTTTGGAGGTGTCATCTAACTACCTTGCACCTGTTGCAGGAGATGGATCGACCATGATAAATCAAGGGTAGTGCCAGATTAGCTTGGCGCCTGTCCGTGGCGCCAAGCTAATCTGGCCGCCCTTGAATTATCATGGTCGACCCATCTCCTGCTCTAGTGCGTCAGGGCTGAATGGTTTAAAAGTCCATATTTCACTGAGTAGTAGAACCTGTTTTGAGTCGGCATCGTTTTTGCAAGAGAAAGTTGGTCTTGGCCCATTACATCCTGAGCCTAATTCTGCCGGTAAAATTTGCTTAGAGTCCTAGGAAGGCTACATTACAGATTAGGAGATTGATCAACTGTTTTAGTTCGAGGGCGGTGCCATAACAGCTTGGCGCCTCTAGGCGCCAAGCTATTCTGGCACCACCCTTGAACTATCAGTCACATTTATTTCAAGCAATGGGTGTATCAGAATGAAAAGGGTTAAAAGACAGGTGCTGTTACAAGATGTCTTATGATGGTCTTAAAGAGAACTGCTCCAGCAAAGAAGGGGGGTTAAGAGATCAAAGTGTCTCCTTCATAAACGTTTCCAGTCTTACAATACAGGCTGGACAAGAGGGCTAATTTTACTGATGTAGTGTGAATGTCATAAAATGAAATACTTTTCTGCTGTCCTTCTCCTTTGTCCGTAGGAGAGTTCTACAAGTGCACACCAAGGGCAGTAGAAAGACTCAGCTGTGTGCACCTACAGTCACATGGGTTGCAAAAGGAAGGTTCAAAATGTCTTAGTTGAGGCAGGACAACATTGAGAAAACGGTATCGGCAAATTTTTGGCAACCAAAGCCCGCCTTGGACAAGATCTCTTTAACCCAATTAACCCCCACGGCCGGATTTCCCAAATTTTGGAGGTGTCACATAACGAGTGTGTGCCAGTTGCAAGAGATGGACCAACCATGACAATGCAAGGAGCTTGGCGCCTGAAGGCGCCAAGCTCATCTGGCACTACCCTTGCATTATCGTGGTTAATCCATCTCCTGCTGCAGGGCTTTGGAGCTAAATGGGTTAATGACATGTGATCTCTCAAGGAGTGCTGACTGAAAACAGGTTCTGCTGTAATGTGAATGCTGAACATTACTGACCTTTTTCAGACAGCTGTACAAACTTGTCACACACTGAATCCTAAGGCTGAAATCACAGATTTGAAATGTATCCTTTAAAGACCGCAGATACGGGTAGTTCAAGGGTAATGGCCGATCATTTTGGCATCTAGAGGCACCAAGCTGTTCTGGCACCACGTACCCTTCAACTGTCATAGTCAATCCATATGGCAGTATTAGTGCTCTATGGGTTAAATACCAAATTTTAGAAGTGAGCGGGAGGAAGCAAAGAACTGAGAAATACAAATTCTTTCAAATCTATGCCATCTATATGATTTTCTTTATAAATTATCGAATTCTTATAGACATGCATCATATAATGTGTTGATTTTTTTAAAGATGTATTAATATCAATTTTGTTGAAATTGTTACTATCAGGAACAAAACCAAAAAAAAAAGCAAATGATGACACTGACAAGCCTCCTTGTGGTATGCCTTCTGACTGTGGCAAACGGAGAACTTCTAAACATGCTGCATACGCTCCATACGTGGGACGGATTCAACTACCTCTCCACCGAGGAGAAAGTAAGCAATTTGTAAAGAATATGTGGGTAAAAGTTAGCAAGCAGAAAGAAACTTTCACATTTGGATCCGAGTCCCTGCAGCAGGAGATGGATTGACCATGATAATTCAAGGGTAGTGCCAGATTACCTTGGCGCTGTCAGGTGCCAAGCTAATCTGGCACTACCCTTGAATTATGATGGTCAATATCATCCCATGCAACTGGTTCATAGTTGTTAGGCAACATCTCCAAAATTTGAGAAATGGGACCTGGGGTTAAAAGGTTAATGCGTGCTGTCACCTTATTGATGAATGACTCAGCCGTCACCTCTTTGCTCATCCAGCCTGGGAGCACTCACAATAATTACAATGTATCATGGTTATTATTGTCACCTTTTATACAAAATACATGTATATGTTGCAGGTATTGGTCACTGAGATACTGGCTGCAGCAGAATCGTGCAAACTGACCACATACCTTGCTTCGGTCGGCAGAAGCAAAGTTGATGCACTCATTGTTCGTAAGTTGCTCATTACTTTGTGTCGGTGTGGATGCACATCATGTTTTTGAAGTCATTGTAAATTCCACACCTAACTTTCACAGACGCTCAAGGTACATGGACACAATGTGGTGTCGGTAAGAGGCACAGGGATTCATGAGGATCTATGCCTCATTCAGATGGATTGTTTAACAATGTTCTTTTTTTGGCTCCCGTGCGAAGCAAAAGTGAGTCTGTGTTCTGGCCAGTGGTTGCCCATCGTCCGTCCGCTGGCATTTTCTCGGAGACTATTCAAGCCACAGTTTTCAAACTTGGCCCAAGGATATCTTGTGGCAAGGACCTTTCTAAACATACCAACTTGAGTGACCTCTCTCAAAGGTCAAGGTCAACAGGGGACCAGGAAATATGTCCAAAATGGCCATATTTTGACCAAATTTATGTCGTCTCAAATACTGTTCACAACATCAAACCCAAACTTGGTACAAAGATAACAGCAATTCTGGCATCTCCCTTGAACTTATGGCTGATCTGCCCCCAGAATTGGTATGTAGTCTCAAAGACAGTATACGGCTGTCTATAGTAGTCGTAACCCATAGCCCCAAGTCCCTACAGCACTAGATTGATTGACCATGATATTTCTAGGGTAGTGTCAGATTAGCTTGGCACCTTCAGGCGCCAAACTAATCTGGCACTACCCTTGAATTATCATGGTCAATACATCTCCTGCAACTGGTACATAGTCATTAGGCAACACCTCCAAAATTTGAGAAATGAGACCTTGGGGCTAAAAGGCTTAAGAGGACAACCTCCGAAATTTACAGAATCAGAAAGAGGTGTGGCTTCTCGTGTGGCCGAGCAGTTTGCAAGGGCTCACGAGAATCTTCACATGTACGTATATTGCTGAAGGGAGGTTCTGGCTGAGAGGTGTTTTCTTTTGGTATGCTTGTGGAGTCGGGTTCTTGCATAGTTGTAAATCATTTCATGTACAGAAAGTGCAGAATGCTGTTACTTCTATCACAAAAATTCTGTTTTGACAGATCTGCCGTCACAAGATGAGACCTATGCACAGACAGCTCTTCAGGATGTGAGTGGTTTCATCTACTGACACTTTATGAACAACCCAATGCGCAAAAGGTCATTGCCCTGCACGGGCCAACATCGACCGACGTCGGTCTGTTGGCCTTTTGTGCATTGGGAATGAACAATGAACTTTTATTTTACAACGGTACAAGCCGTTTGGTTAAAAGAACGATTTCCAAATTTGCATTGCTCCTTTGTCTGTTTTACCACAAGAGTTAAACTGTTCAGCCCCTGCACACTACAGATACGGATTAACGATGGTAGTTCAAGGCTGGTGCCAGATTCTGGCACTAGCCTTGAGCTGTCAAGTTTGATTTGCCTCTTGCACTGTAATGCAGTCTTCATTCAGACAACTCTAGTAACTTAATAAGGCTCAATGTGCTCCAGGGGTTTGGTTAGGCGTCCACAAATTGGACACCGTCCGATTGTTGGGCTAAAATGCCCGATTGGAACAGCAGACAGGTTGTCAAAAGTCCTATCGTTGTTTTAAAGAAGCCGTCAACGTCCGATTATTCTTTTGTGACCGCAGACGTCGCAACTCGCTCCCCAGCTGTGTCAGACAGGCCTGATTCATTGACATTGTTTCATTGACCGAGCTGTGCGATGCAGTGCTTGCTGCTACTAACAACACACCACACACGTTCTCTGCATGTGCTGAGGTATTTTTTTAATCTGTGTCTCCAGCCAACCCTGGCTTGAATAGACTATTTGCCTGCTTTCAGAATTTTCAATAGATCATTTTAAATCAAATGTTGTCATATCCTACAATGTCATGATCGACTTACTGATAGTGGAGTTAGCAGAATTAACCCATTCAGCCCCGACCCCTTGCAGCAGGAGATGGGTCGACCATGATAATTCAAGGGTATTGCCAGATTAGCTTGGCACCCATCGGCGCCAAGCTAATCTGGCACTGCCCTTGAATTATCATGGTCGATCCATCTCCTGCCAACTGGTGCGTAGTCGTTAGATGACGCCTCCAAAGTTTGGCAAATGCAGCCGTCGGGCTGAATGAGTTAAACTAGAAATTACTTGACTGTCATATTTCTTTATTGTTTTGTTCTCACAGCACGAGAAGTTTGATTTCTTGTACAGTACAGCCAATAATGTAAGACTTGCAATACACATATTAACCCATTTAGCCCCAAGGCCACATTTCCTAAATTTTGAAGGTGCCACTTAACAATTATGTACCAGTTGCAGGAGATGGATGGACCATAATTCAAGGGTAGTGCCAGATTAGCTTGGCGCCTCACAAGGTGCCAAGCTAATCCGGCACTACCCTTGAATTATCATGGTCCATCCATCTCCTGTTGTAGGTTCTTGGGGCTTAATGGGTTAATCAGGCACAGAGAGTGTCAATACAGGTTGGAACTTTTTTTTATGTCTTGATTGTAGGCAGCTTTCTGTTCTTCTCAGCTGCCCACATGTCAATGACTTGCAGCACAAACGAACTATCACCACTGACATCAGAAGACCCTTCATGATAACATTATACAGATAATGACAACATTTGATTTAGAATGACCTATTGAAAACGTTGAAAGCAGACAAATGTCCTATTCATGTTGGCTTACCTAGTAGGACATTTGACAATCTGACTACTTTCAGGTTTCTTCCCTGGCGCTTCAACTGAGCATTTGAAGAGATAATTTGATCATGGCAGCTCAAAGGTGTATGTGGATCATGTGCAGTTAGCACTAAAGTAAATGGATGCGTAAATTTTATTTTGTTCCAGTATCTGCACAAGGAACAGATTGGAACATGCCGGGTTACATAAGTGTACAAGACCACAGCTTGTTTGCTTTTCTTCTTCTTCGTGTGGAAAGAGCCAAGCCTCATACTGACTGAACATTCTGGCACTGTGGGGATGGGTTGTACATCATGCATTGATTGTTAGCTAACGTGAGCTGATGATAATAATACAACGCTTTTCTATAGCATCCTTCTCCACTTACGCAGGCTCGGAACGCTTTACAAATGATTATAAACACACACAATAAACTACAGATCACAACCTACAACAAAAACAGTTCAAGCATACTAACCACAGTCTTTCACATAATGAACACATTCTGTTTACAGTAACACCTTACAAAAATCACATGATGGGAAGCAAAGGAAAATTAACACTGATAATGATATGCCAAATTAAAAAGATATGTTTTCCGGTTGTTTTTCAACACTGAGAGTGTTGGGGATTGACGGACATGGGGAGGTAGATAGTTCCACACATGAGGGACCTGGTACTGAAAAGAACGAGCACCTGTAGTCTAAGTTAATTCTCGGTTGGACCAGTAATTTCTGGGAACAAGAACATAGGCTAAGGGAAGGGTTATGAGAGCAGAGACTGGAGGAGAGGTACAGGGGGAGCGTGTTGCCAGGGTAGCCAGTTTATATTCAATTCTCTGTTTGATAATGATAGCGGTGTGGTAGGGGTGTTCCAGATAATAAATGACGATACACAGATTTGGATTGTGAATGTCACTTTGTTACATGCAATATCTGCCATTTTACAAACTTTATACATGTAATTCCTTTTGTGACTGTTAGACCAGTGCATGTTTTGTGAACTGTTACTTTGCTCATTTGTTTGCTTGTTCCATGTACATGTATGCTGAAATTTTGGTTATGAACAAGAAACAAATGAAATTATCAAATAAACGGTTTACATGATTTTGGTCCCATTTGTATGTATCACTTGTGTGCAAAGATTAGGCCTACTGTTTCTGACCAGAACTCTGTTGCGTGAATGAGCTTAGTCCTGCACCAGCCACTAAGCAGGGTGCTCCGCTATCACGGAGCACCTTGCTTAGTGGCTGGCGTAGGACTAGGCTCACTTATGCAACCGACCCCAGGAGCGTGTCTGGGCACCCTGCACCCACAGGCCCCGCTCCGCCCCTCGAGGTAACTAATCTGCCCCTGCTGACCATCAACAGTGCCATACACATGCCAGGGCACAAATGTAAACATAACAAAATATATATATACTTACAACTGGACAGTATCCAAGTGCATGCATCAGATGACCGAGCGCATACATCAGGCAACCTATATAAGAAATGTCTTGCGAGGCAACGGTACTATTGCAGAACATCAACAAGAAACAACTCTTGACATTTATAAATCCCTTGGATGGTGAAGTCTTTGCAGTGTGAAAATGGACTGAAGGAGTAATTTTGCCAGGGGGTCCATTATTTTATTTAAGCTTTCAATTTGTGATTTCAAAATGACCCTGAGCTGACGCTCAAAACTGCGAGAATGCAAGATCGAGATTAGTGCATGTATACTAATGGTCAAAACTTAAGGGCCACTTTTTATCACGGACGCACCGACAACACCACACAAATAATGTGACAATACTTGGAGTCAGTACTTTGCTAATTTATTCAGTAACAATTTCATTTTAGTTTGAGTAAATCAAGCAATTGTAACAACAGCAGTATGTTAGAATGTTCACCCACCCCTCATGCCTGTCAGTTTGTCAACTCCAAAGGCTTCTCAGGCTCTGGTCAGCCTTCTAAGGCCGCTAACTCTAGCGGCAGGAACGTTGCCCAGGACCAGAAGTCTAAAAAAGCTATGGGACCGCTTTGCGCACGGGCCCAGAAGGGGAACACTGATGTCCCCCTTCAAAACAAATATGCTGCATTGGAGGAGCGAATGGAGGGAGTCGGTGAAAGTTGTCATTGCTGGTGCTGTGTCAGCTCCACCCCCTTCATCTCCGAAGAACCAGAGGAGGCCCAGGAGCCCCCCCCCCCCCCCACCCCCCCACCCCCCCACTCTGTTTCTTCAACTCCTTCCAAGGCAAAGGAAAAGGGGGGAAAAAACTCTTCACCCCCAGATAAGACATAATCATGTCAGTACTCTCTGCTTCAGTGGAATTGTCGTGGTTTCCAAGCTAACTTTGAGGAATTACGTCTTTTAGTCAAGTTCTATAACCCCTCAGTAATATCTCTTCAGGAGACTTACCTAAAGACTTCTGACCCTGTGTCCTTTAATGGTTTTAAGGCTATACATAAAGGCTCTGATTCGGAGAGGCGCTCGGGTGGAGTGGCTCTTCTCATTAGTAGCCAAATTTTATGTAGCCCCGGCCCGGCGTTAGCATCGACACCTGTCTTGAGGCTGTCGCAGCTCGGGTTACCTTGAAGAAGACCATAACCATATGCAGTGTTTACCTGCCACCATCCTTGCGGGTCTGTAGTAATGATATTTTTAACTTAGTAGCTCAGCTCCCCCCTCCCTTTATTCTCATGGGAGATTTTAACGGTCACGCTCACCGTTGGGGTAGTGACCACTATGATGGCAGAGGTCAGATGTTAGAAGATGTTTCTCAACTTAACCTATGTGTCTTTAACGATGGCTCACCTACGTACTCTAACCCAGGTTCAGGATCTAGTTCTGTTCTAGACCTCACTGTGTGATCCTTCTCTCATGCTGGACTTTGACTGGAAGGTTCACGACGACGTGTGTGGGGACCACTTTCCAGTAGTCCTGTAATCGGTCAGCTGTGAGGAGAATTCGCCAGTAGGGCGCTGGAATATCAAGAAAGCTAACTGGCCTCTGTTCGCCTCCCTCTGTCAGTCTCCTATTACAGAGGAGGTGGTCATGTCAGCTGAAGAACCTGTTTCTTGTTTTACTTCTTTTTTGTTGGACGTAGCAGGTGAACCATCCCTAGAACTTCTACATCAGTCCCTCGGAAGCCGAGAGTACCATGGTTCAATAAAGAGTGCCTCAAGGCCCAAAAAACGCGCAAATCTGTTCAGCGACGTGCTTTTCGTAATCCGTCGCAAGCGAATATTTTAACCTTTAAAATATAGAGGGCGAAAGCCCGTTACTTTTTTAAACGTGAACGTCGTGCTTCCTGGAGACGCTTCGTCTCCTCCTTATCTTCTAGGACTCCATCCCAGAAAGTCTGGAAGGCTGTTCAAAGAATTAGGGGCAGGGGTGGCTCGGCTTCTGTCGGTCATCTTAGAGATGGTGCCAGTTTGGTCACAGATAAAAAGTCTGTGGCCAATTTGCTTTCCTCCACCATTGCCCATAATTCTTCAACAGAGCATTATTCACCCTTCTTCCAGAGATAGAAGGAAAAACGAGAATCTCATATTTGTGATTTTAAATCAGATAACTCGGAAGACAATAATTCCCCTTTTACTTTTTCAGAATTGCAGCAAACCATGCAGAAATGTAATGACTCTGCTGCTGGCCTAGATACCATCCACTATCGGCTCCTAACACATCTGCCTGAGGATTCACTCCTTGTACTTCTCCAGGCCTTTAACCATACTCAGTGGATAACCGGTCATTTTCCGCCATCTTGGCACCAGGCTGTGGTTGTGCCAATCCCCAAGCCGGGTAAGGATCCTTCTGACCCGGGCACCTACCGGCCAATCGCTTTGACATCGTGTTTATGTAAAACTATGGAACGCTTGGTCAACGCCCGCCTGGTGTGGCATCTTGAGTCACATGGTCTCGTCACAGACCTCCAGTGCAGTTTCCGGCGCTTCCGCCGTAGTACAACTGACCATCTAATTCGCTTTAAGTCGTTTATCCGAGATGCTTTTGTCAATAAGCAGCATGTCTATGCAATTTTCTTCGATCTTGAGAAGGCATACGACACTACCTGGAAGTATAGTATAATGTCTGATTTGTCGGACATGGGTTTTAAAGGGCCGCTGCCCGTTTTTATTTACAATTTTTTTGTCTAACCGGTCGTTCCATGTCCGTGTGGGCTCCACCCTCTCCGACTCCTTTGAACAGGAGATGGGTGTCCCGCAGGGCAGCGTTCTATCTCCTGTTTAGTGTTGGTGATGACAAGTTGCTGTGATTCGAATTAAAATTAATAACATTGTAAAGGCCGTCAAGGATGATTATGAATGTTCTTTGTTTGTGGACGACTTTGCTTTGTGTGCACGAGGTCGAGGACTTGCATCCCTTGAGAGGCGCTTGCAGCTGTGCGTTGATCGCATCCAGGGGTGGGTATCTCTCAACGGATTCAAGTTCTCGCCCTCCAAGACAGTCTGTGTGCATTTTACTAACCAGACGAAATGCCAGAACCTAGCCTGAGCATTGCTGGAGTGCCAATTAAGGTGGCCGAGGAGGCAAAGTTTCTGGGGGTCATCTTTGACAAAAGACTGACCTTCTGCAACCATATTAATTACCTTAGAACCTCTTGTCAGAAGGCCCTCGACATTCTTCGTGTCGTTGGTCGTACTGACTGGGGTGCAGATCGCATCGTCTTACTTTGACTGTACCGGGCCCTTGTTCGGTCCAAACTGGATTACGGCTCTGTGGTATGGGTCCGCTTCCAAGTCTGTTCTACAGCGTCTGAACACAATTCACCATCAAAGTCTGCGAATATGTCTGGGGGCCTTCAGGACATCTCCAGTTCCTAGTCTGTATGCCGAGGCAGGGGAGCCATCTCTCAAGCTCCGCCGCATCCGCCTCATGCTCAGCTACGTTCTGAAGCTGAAAGCCCATCCAGACAATACTGCCTATGATTGTGTTTTTAACCCGTCGTTTGCAGAGATTTACGATGCACATCCGGGAGCTGTCCGTCCACTTTCCTTCTGTGTCCGACCTCATCTAGAGGTGGCCGGAGTGGACCTGGACAAAGTTTCAGAATCTCTGCAACACATCACTCCATCCTGGCTATTACCAGTTCCTGACATCTTGCTGGACTTGACCGCCCACAAGAAGGACTGTACTCCACCAGGGCATATACCAACAGAGCTTCAGTGAACTCCTTTCAAGTTTTCCTGGCTATTGTCGTATTTATACGGATGGGTCCAAGTCTGAGGATGGGAGAGTGGTTGCGGCTGCAGTGTCTTCTCGCCATCCTAGACGACCATTTAAGCTCTGCCTCCCTGACCATTCCTCTGTATTTAGTGCAGAACTGCAGGCAATTCTGCTGGCACTCGAGCGTGCCTATCAGTCTAGGGAAAGGAACCTCCTGATTCTGTCTGACTCCCTTTCTGCCCTGCAGGCCCTTCAGGGCGCGGGAACAGATCACCCCCTGCTGGTGCAGATTCGAGAGCTTTACGCGGACTTGATGAAGGAATATTATGACATCATTTTTATTTGGGTCTCAGGCCATGTAGGCATCGAAGGCAACAGGATCACAGATTCTGCTGTCAACGATGCCCGCAATGACCCTGCAGACCTGCCTACCACCAATTTTTTTTAATTGTATTTATAATCGCCAAAAATAGTATTCTTGGGGAAAAAATAGTATTTTCATAAAATTGTAGCAGACTATTATCAAAATGTACAAACAATAGAAAAATCAATTTATACTGATAAACTAGACCATTCCGTACAACAGGAAACATTTGCTTAAACATCCCGGACATGGAATCCGCCGGCACAGGACAAAGGAAGATTTGAATCAACTATGAAACGAACCATGCAGATTTCAGCACTAGTTGCTTGTTGACGCAAAATTTCGCCTGCTTCATGCGACTGCTTAGAAAACACAGCCTGTAATTAAGGCACACGTTTCTGGGCATCTGCCAGTCTCTTATAGATATTAGTTGATAAATGCTTTTCAATGTCATTTCGGCCACCATGGGCACACGAGAAGTCACAATGCATAGGTTGGTCCTTTCTTTGACAGTCGCCAAAATGTCCACTATTTAGCATACTGTGGCAAAAAAATTCTGGTGCTTAGCTTTCTTTGAGCTAGAAAAACCCACTCTCCTCCCTACTTTGCTCTGACATTTTGTATTTTGAGACTTTATTGACTGACACAACACGCACCCCCGCCCCCCCCCCCCCCAACCACCACCCCCCCCCCCCCAAAAAAAAAAAAAAAAAAAAAAAAAAAAAAAAAAAAAAAAATTATATAAAATCGTAAATTTTAGGCATTAATCGTATTTTCGTATTTTCAAAAAAAAAAATCGTAAAAATACGCCCAAAAATCGTACGGTATGCAGGTCTGACCCTGTTCCTGACACACAGAATGTCAGTTCCTAGTGATCTTAAACCTGTGATTAGTGCATACATAGTCCGCGAGTGGCAGTCCGAGTGGGACAAAGAGGAAGCGAACAAGCTGCGGTGTCCGACAGTCTACCTTATCGCTGCAGCAGCCGCCGTGAGGAGACTGTCCTTTCTCGGCTCCACATCGGGCACACGTATGTTACGCACTCTTACTTACTAAAACAGGATGAGCGTCCATGGTGTTTTGCCCGTGACGAGCAGTTTTCTGTTCGACACTTTTTGCTGTCTTGTGCCTATCTAATTGACACGAGATATAAACACTTCGTAGCAGACTCCTTGAAGGTTTGTTCCGGGATGTCCCCCGGGACAAAATCTTCAATTTCTTGAGAGAATGCAATATTTTTAACAAGATCTGAGCTTTCATAGACTATGTGAATTTCCTTATTTTGCCCTTTTTGAGAGTCTGTAGACGTTTCTTTTAAAGACTCGTGCGACATGTTTAGCCTGACATATTTTTAAGGTATATTTACATCCTGTCTTAAGACCTTTCTTTTAGTCTGGCTGACCAGATTTTTACCCATCCCGCCGTGAGATGGCCTTAGTCGCCTGCTCGGCGTTAAGCCCCAATAACT
Organism: Semisulcospira habei; assembly: GCA_036245525.1. Taxonomy (NCBI): domain Eukaryota; kingdom Metazoa; phylum Mollusca; class Gastropoda; family Semisulcospiridae; genus Semisulcospira; species Semisulcospira habei. Next base: position 148,563,879 of record BTPG01000006.1, read on the forward strand.
AACTAACTAACCTGCCTGCCTTTGGTAAGCTTGCCAATATCGCACAGCTTTTCATAAAAACTGACGATGTTTCACGTGCATTTGACACATTCGTGGAACTTGATGACTAGTCTGTTGTTCCCTGTACGGCAGTGGACTCAAGGTCAACTTTTAACCCATTTGGATCGAAAGAACTTGACTGACATTGTATGGCCGTACTTGCGACGATAAACAATGAGACAAATTGTGGGGTTTTGACCATTAGTATATATACTTACCAACTCGGGCAAAAACTAACCAATATCCAAATGCATGCATCAGATGATCGAGCGCATACATCAGGCAACCTATATAAGAAATGTCTTGCGAGGCAACGGTACTATTGCAGAACATCAACGGGAAACAACTCATGACATTTATAAATCCCTTGGATGGTGAAGTCTTTGCAGTGTGAAAATGGACTAAAGGAGTAATTTTGCCAGGGGGGTCCATTATTTTATTAAGCTTTCAATTTCATAGTGTGGTTTCAAAATGACCCTGAGCAGCTGACACCGCTCAAAACTGCGAGAATGCAAGATCGAGATTAGTGCCTTTTGAAGAGCCTGAGACTTCTGACACTGATACAACTTCAGAATCCGATGAGACACAATATTAATTCATTACATCCTAAGGATGAATTTATTAGCTTTTTAGACATCCTTTGAAGTATCACAGTTCTGGAGACTGATCGACCGTGATAGTTCAAGGGTGGTGTCAGGCTATTCTCACACCACCCTTGAACTATCACGGTCAGCCCACACCCATTCGTATCGTGTTAGGGCGTTTTGGGTTAAAATCAGATGGGACAAGTGGAGAAGTACAAACAAGACTGTGGGAAAATTTGGTTTGGCGAAAGGTGCGCGAATGACGGCCCTGATCAAGAGAGACAACTGTAGCGTGAGTCAATGCAGGTTTCCATTAAACGCAGTTGTTTCCCTTAACCCATTGAATCCTGTGGGTGAATTTTGAACATTTGCGAGTTGTCCTATGAAAGCTACAGGAGATAGTGCCTACAGTCGCGACGCTGTTCTGGCACCCCACTTAAACTACCATGATCAAATTAACCTCGTTAGGGTGTATCAGGATTTAAAGGGTTAAAGATGGGATTCTTTGGATCAAGCATCACAATGCAGTCAGAAAACTGCAACAGATACTGCTGACTGTGCATGGGTCATTGGCATCCTATTTTGAAGCTCTACAGAGCCAGTACTACCAAACAGGATGTCACCAATAATCGTATACAGCCGTGTGTTGTTGTGTACTCTGCTTTAGTGTTAATCATCGTCAGTACAGGCCAAGTCACATCATCAATCTTAACTCATTCAGCCCTGACAAACACCTCAGCAAGACATGGATCGAGCTTGACAGTTCAAGGATGGTGTCAGAATAGCTTGGCACTCCAGCCGCCGGCGGGGTAAGACGTGTAGTCTTAGCTCCGTCGTGCAGCCAACCGTGACGCTTTGGATTGCTTGATATACTGTGTACTATGTGTTTTTCTATGTAAGCTGTGGACTTTCTTATACTTTTTAAACATTATTCCAGTGGACGTGCATACTAACTATCATCACACGGATATCCTAATGCTTGTGTTGTGAGTGTGAGAAGTGTGCAGGACAAAGCACACTATTTTCCCCGGATGATATATTGTGTACGTGTGATGCGAGTTGTGCCCAGACTGAAGCCAGTCTTTGTCCGTCGTGCAAGGTAAATCCGATCATACGAACTATCACTTTACGATATTCTTCTCGTAATTTTGAACGCATCGTCATCCACTTTGTTTTCTGGAACTCATTGAATATCAAGTAGAACTTACGCCTGCCATTGTCTATATTTTTCGTTCAATTATATATTTCATCCCTTGCACTGTCAGTAACTGTGAGGAGTTCAGTAGACTGTGACTAGAGCAGTCTATTGCTGAACTTCAGATCTAAGCAGCCAATGTTTGCTTTTCGGCTTACTGACTCTGTGACACGATGCTGTATCGTCTCCACCACCCCACCAGACTCCACTCCTGTCAGCCCTGCAGACACGCTGGCACTTCCTGAGGGGTGTCACAATGTTTGCTGATCCCACCACCCTCCACACCTACCCCTGTTTCTAACTCTCTAAAGTTGGCGCTGAGTGCCCGGTTACAGCATACCACCAAGTCCGAGTCGCGATGGCATCTTCATCCCTCTCTCTAAGTGTCGTGACGCAAGACCCCACCCTCGCCAATCCCTTTAAGAGAGATAACCCGGTGCTGAAGGACACTGCGTGCGGCCAACAAACGCGTTTCTACAGCAACGGCCCCAATGGTGTCATCACCCTCAAGCGCTGGCAAACTGCCCTCTACCACCGCTACGTCAACCTGCTCCAGGCAAGAGGCGGTTACACTGTAGTCTGGAGGGACACAGACGCCAGAAATGAACCTGTAGAGTGTGGTGACTCCTACCTGGATTGTTCCAATCCTGACATTCCCGATGACTTGGGAAAAACATTCATACAAATCAGGGGGAGAGCAAAACCAAAAATCACCATCACCCTCTACTTCCACGTGCGTCGCAAGACTGGCGGCACCTGTCTCATTCAGGGACACAACAAGGACACGTGGGTCCTAAGCGAATATGACTCTTTGTGTACATTCGTACAACAGCTGAAAGACGGCTGCGCAGACCCTGCTGACAATGTCCCTGTTGACATGCCGCGTGACCAGTCATGCGATCCCACCATCTCCCCGATAGTATCATTCCCAGACACCCCTCCTCGGGCAATTTTGGACTCATCCCTCCCCTTAATCAGATTGGAGGCTGACGACTACCTCCCTATCGCCGATTGTTCAGTCCTGTAACCCTCGGAACAGCTCCGCTAATCTTGTCCCCGAGCCTGTGACCGTGACCACCGTCAGCGCTGTGAGTGACATGACCAGTGACGGTCCGCCTACCCCGCCCTCCATCCCACACCCCTCCTCCAGCGGGCCACATCTACGGGATGATCTCCACTCCACCCTCTCTGATCACTCTGATGTTCCTGCCAGTCAGTCCCTTGCCACTACCCCCTCCACACCCGAACCTGCCCCTTCCACACCAAGTCCTGTCAGCCATATTGTTACCCAAGTGGCGTCTACGGGTGACGTCACCACCGAGGACTTGACCTCGCCCGGGTTACCCGTCTCGTGCACTCAGGTGGATTCTGATTATAGCGAGCTGGTGGTGTCCGGTGTCCGAGACGAAAAGCCGCTTATCATCCTAAAGCTCCAGACTCAACTCTGCAACAGCCAGGCCGCCGTCGAGGCTCTCCATCAAGAGTTGTGTCAGCTGAGAACTGTCACTATGCTAAATATTAAGCAGATTGACAGTAAGGTGTGCGAGTCCGTGGTGAAGATGGCAAATGACCTCCGGATGTTAGAGTCTTGTATGTGTGGCAAGATGTCCCACTTACATGATCAAATGACAAACATGGCAGAATTTCACTGTCTCGTCGACGACACTCTGCAAAGACTGAACTCTGAACAAGGGCCGGCTACCTGTTGCCTCTGGCCAAACCCCCCAACTACTAGTGTCAACAACGCCTGAAGGCTCTATGCCCGTAAACAGTGATGCAATCACTAGTATGAAGCCTGTGTCCACTACAGCTGGTGATGTGATCCCAGTAAGGATTACCGTTCCTAAGAACAATCCTCCGAGTAGCCAGAAAGAGCAAGCCCCAGGGAGTGCGGTTATTACGGTCAACGTTGCCTCCCCTATCGCAGACAGCCACCGTGAGGGGAGCGGGCCGTCTCAGCCTGGCCAGCGGCAAGGGGGCGGTAATCGGATTGCCGGGAGCCAGCAGCAGCACAAGGACTTTCTTCCGTGCGAGCGGGTCTTTGATCACAACGTAGAGGTAGACACAACCACGCTCGTCATCGGGGACTCCATCGTGCGAAACTTCAAGGGAGAGAAGATGACCATGTACCAGGGCGAAAAGGTACAGGTCATCTCAATATCCGGCCTGCAAATCTCCCACTTGACTGACTGGCTCAAGCAGCAGCCGCAGTCACCCCGCGTCCAACTGATCACCTTCCACGTAGGGGTGAACGATTGCAAGACGCATGAAATCACCAGTCAGCAGTGGGAGAGACTGGTCACTTCTTGCAAAGGCGTGTTCCCCAAAGCAAGCATCCAGGCCTCATCCATCTTGCCTGCTGCCCAGGGGAAAAACTCTCGCCTTAACCAACGTATTTCCCCCTCCAACGCAAATCTGTGCCACGTGGCAAAGAAGATGCGCACTATCTTTGTTGACAATGCGGGCGTGTTCCTAGCCCCAAGCGGTCTTCCCCGGAAGGCGCTGTACCGTGTGGACAACAAAGGCCGACTTGACCCCATTCATCCATCCCACGTGGGAACCCGGAGGCTTGCCGGCAATATCAAGTACGGTGGTCCAGCTGTCAACCAGGCTGATGCAATTACTCACCAGCAACATCCATAACTCAGTCCAACATTTAGTAAAAAGGCGTGAGGACATAGAAACTCCGGAAGTTGAGTGCATTTGGTTGGAATTTAGGGTTCCAAAAACTAAACCCGTCTTCATCGGCTTTTGTTATCGTAACCCATCAGCCAAGTTTGAATGGTACGACGATTTCTTGCATGCAGTAGAAAAAGTTGGCCTACCTAACTGTGATGCCTACTAGGCGACTTTAACATAGATATGTTAAAGCCCCATACCGCGTGGGATTGCATCACCACACAAACCGGCTTAGAACAATTAGTTTCGGCCCCTACTAGGATCACAAAAACAACCGCAACACTCATTGATCACATTTACACCAACCGTCCCCTTAGTGTGTTCAATGTTAGTGTTCCTGACCTCAGCATCAGTGATCACTTTCCTACTGTGTGTTCCTGGTCAACAAAACTGCCAGTGCATCATAAGAACGGGCACACAACTATAACGTACCGCTCATTTAAACAGTTTAATCAGTCTGCTTTTCTAGCAGACCTTGATCAAACACCATTTAATGTCGTTAATAACGAAACTGACCCTGAAAAGGCTCTGACTATTTGGTATCGACTCTTTACAAGAGTACTTAACAAACACGCCCCTTTACGGCAAAAGCGGGTAAAAAACCACACGTTACCGCCTTGGCTAACGCAAGGAATAATTGAAGCTATGAAATTGAGAAATGACTTAAGAAGACACAAGCTATTTAACGAATACAAAAAACAACGTAACCGTGTCAAGTCTATGGTACGCAGGGCTCAAAAGTCTCTCTTTGAACGAATGATTAAAGAAGACAGAGATACTGCCGCACTCTGGCGCGCAGTTAATCTCGTCACCCGAGGTAACAGCAAGAAATCGTCAGCCATTCCTTCTAGTATTACTGCAGACACCTTTAACAAACATTTTTTGTCTGTTGCCGAGTCAATCATACCCTCAAGCGGAAAAGCGTCTTACACATGCCCGCCGGAGTCCCTGCTTAACTTCTGTAAGCAGAAGACTAAGGACAAACCCCCCTTCTCTATACCGCCTCTAGCTGTGTATGAAGTAGGAAAACTGATCGGGTCACTGAAAAACAAAAAATCATCGGGACCTGACGAGATCAGTCCTAAAATCCTGAAACTGTCCCTTCCCTATACAGTAGAATCGTTAACGTATATTTATAACTTATGCATCCAACAAAATATATTTCCATCAGAACTGAAGCAAGCCAATGTTATCCCTTTGCCTAAATCAAAAGATCTGTCTGATGTTAATAACTATAGACCCATTTCAATATTATCCAGCCTTTCCAAACCTCTTGAAAGACACGTGCACAAACACCTTTATCAATATTTGGAGAGTCGTAGTCTATTGCACGTATTTCAGTCCGGCTTTCGCCCCAAGCATTCTTGCCACACGGCACTAACAAGACTTATTGATGCGTGGCTAGCATCCATAAATAACTCCCAAATAACTGGGTCGATCTTTATTGATTTTAAGAAAGCTTTTGACCTTGTAAATCATAACATTCTTTTGTCAAAACTTCAAGCATATCTTTGCAATGCAGGTGCTGTCTCATTGTTCACTTCATATTTAAGCGGAAGGAAGCAAAGAGTACTGTTAAATGGATCCTACTCCTCGTATGATCACGTCAAAAGCGGCGTGCCTCAGGGCTCTGTCCTCGGGCCATTGCTGTTCTGCATATTTATCAATGACCTTCCACTACATATTAGTTGCCGCGATATTTCTTGTGACATGTTTGCTGATGACTGCACACTACACACTCCTCACAAAAATGTAGCTGCAATTAACACGCGTCTGCAGGAAAGCCTGCGCGAGGTCACCGACTGGTGTCATTCCAACTCCATGTCCCTGAATCCGTCAAAAACAGAATGCATGGTTATAACCACACGTCAAAAGCACCAGCTATGCCCGCTCTCTCTTAGTCTGTCTATAAACGGTAGCCCAATTGAGCAAGTATCACACCACCGCCTCTTGGGGGTCACTATAGATGATCAGCTTAAATGGCAACTGCATATTAATAATGTGTGCAAAAGGGTTTCCAGAAGCCTGTATATGTTGTCAAAATTGAAAACAATTACTGACACAGATACGCGTCTTCTTTTCTACAATGCTCATGTCAAGTCGCACATAGACTATGCATCAACAGTGTGGGATGGTTCTAGTGATGTACATTTGAAGAGGCTGAACTCCCTACATAGGAGAGCTGCTAAGCTTATATTTCCCGATCCCGAACTCTCAACTGACGAAAAGCTTAAAACTTTAAAAATTCTCCCTCTATCCCAGCACTTTAGTTCAATAAAGGTGTATTGATGTACAAGCTGTACAAGCAATCATGTCCACTGTACTTGAGTTCTTTTTTCTCAGAACGGACATCTGTAGCTTCTAGACATGGACAACAATTCAAAGTACCCCTGCCGCGTATTGATTTATTCAATACCAGCTTGTCATTCTCGGGAAGTTCATTCTGGAATTCTATTCCTGCAGAAATTAGAAACGCAAAGACGCTCACCTCATATAGGGACAGCCTCTTCAAACACCTAGAATCTCTGACGTAATCAAATCATTACAGTATTGGGATAACTTGCACGTGTGTTCAAATGTGTACATGTGCGTGTGTGTGAGTTTGTGTGTGTGTGTGTGTGTGTATGTATGTGTGTGTGTGTGTGTGTATGTGTGTGTGAGAGAGAGAGAGAGAGAGAGAGAGAGAGAGAGTCCCTTTTTCCCATATCCGTACCATAATATTTGAATGCCAAAGAGTACCTTTGAATACTGCATGTACTGTGTATAATGTTTTTGCCTTCATATGTGTGTGCTCGATATGTTGGGCGCGCGCTCACGTATGTGTGTGTGTGTGTACTGTATGTGTGACTCTGTGTGTGTGTGTGTGTGTGCGCGCGCGTGCGTGCATGCTGTGTGTGTGTGTATGTGTGTCGGCGTGAGAGAGAGAGAGAGAGGAGGGGGGGGGGGGAGAGATAGCACCTGCATTCATATTTGCCCTTGCTGTATGAACTTTAATGTACTTAATGATTCTTTGTTTATTGCTTTACTTTGTATTTTTACTCATTTTATGCTTTTGTGCGTACGCGTATGCGGGTAGGTATGTCTGGAGTGCGTGTCCGAGAGCGCGTGTTTGTTTTTGTGCGTATGTGCCTGAGTGCGTGCGTGTGTAAGTGTGTGCGTGAGTGTTCATGCGTGTGTGCATGCGTACTGAATTGCGGTGTACATGTGTGTGTGTGTGTGTGTGCGTGCGTGCATGCGCGGGTTGCGATGTGCATGCGTGCGTACCTGAGTGCGTGTGTATGTGCGTGGTGCGTGCGTGCGTGCGTGAGCGAATGCAGCAGTGCATGCAGCAGTGTGTGGTATGTGTATGTTTACACATGTCTATGTCACTGATGTAGTAGATGTAGCAACGGCAAGTTTGAAAACTGGTCCTGTTACCAATAACTTCTACCGTTGGAAAATAAAGGTTCATTGTTCATTGTTCTAGAATTGTAATACAGTCCTTCAGGGGGAAGCTTCAAAATTTGGGGTTTTCAGTCCCGGGGTAGAATGTGTTAAATTTGCCATACAAATCAATGTGTTAAGGCATTTTTCTTTCCGACTGGATTTCAAGTTACCGCTGGGACTGAGAGGCACGCTTGATGACCGCAAACTTACAGGACCATGTTGACATTCAATACTCTAATGTGTAATGTATTTGGAGAATAGTGTGCTAGAGAATGTTAAGCAAAGTTATTGTCAGTGTTTTGACACAACTGCACTTTTCCGGAGGTTCTGACCACATTATGCAAAGTAGCTCTTTTCATCCCAATACACAATTGCAAGAAATAAATTTGCCCGACAGTGCAAGGGTGATGACAGAATAGCTTCGCGCCAAGCATGGCACCACCCTTGAACTAAAATGGTTGGTCCATCTCCTAATCTGTAATGTAGCCTTCACAGGACAATAAGCATATTTTTAAAAATCAGCCTCAGGACATCATGGGTTAATTAACTTTACTAAGAACATACCCAGAATATCGCTACCTATTCCCTTTAGCAGCAGCAATCACTTTAACAAAAAGCACTACGAATAGCTGAAGGGAGAAGATTACCATTGTTTGAAATGTAACTATTGGGTATTTTACAGACTCACAACTTGCCACGTTCTGTTTGTGGTTCTTCGTCTTTGTTCTCATCTAGAAATGCAAGCAGTGTTCAGCGTTATGGTGATCCGTCACAAGTTGTAAAAAACACTTTTAAGCGAGACAGATATATTGTCACAATTTGTCTCAGTACAGTCTTTTTTTTAAAGCTCAATTTAACCCCTTAGCTGCCAGAAAAAAATGAACTAGATCCTCAAAAGCCCCCACAACATGCCTCTTGCAGAAACTACTGTGTAACCATGTCCTTTGGACAGCTTTGGCATTAACTCATTCAGCCCAATGCATGCATTTCCCAAATTTGGGAGGTGTCATCCAACGACTACGCACCTGTTGCAGATGGATCGACCATGATAATTCAAAGGTAGCGCCAGATTAGCCCGGCACCGATAGGCATCAAGCTAATCTGGCACTACCTTTGAATTATCATGGTCGACCCATCTCCTGCTGTAGTGCGTCAGGGCTGAATGAGTTAACAAAGAATCCCTACACTATCTGCAACCAACGGCAGTGAAGGGGCTAAACATACTAAGGAATCTGGGCGATTTCAAAAATGAACAGAATGTGCTAGTGGGTGCATTAATGATGGAAAGATTACAAGGACAATTTTATACTTTTTCATACCATTACTGTCTTGTCTGGGTGTTTCTTCATGTATTGTATATAATGTAATTTGCAATGGAATCAAACGAGTTCCTTTCAGTGTTTATGCCAGTGCAAGTTCTCTTGCAGCAGGCTCGACGAGCAACCATGTGAACAAAATCAACATTCCTCACTCCACTCTTTCAAACATTGTTGACCTGTGTTCTCACTGTTATCCATCTAACTGAATCACTCACAAAAACATAAGATGTTGTGCCTTCATTTCTGTCATTTTTACTTCATATACACATAAATACTGAAAAAAAGTAATTGGACAACATTAAAATTGCTGAGTGGAATCACAAATGGATTTTATTTTCAATAAAACCTGATGTGAAAGTTATCTACAAGGTGTTTTTGACTTGTTACACTGCAGTGGTCAGCCCAGCAAATGAGTGATCCGCCCACCAACGAAGATGAAAATTTAACCCCTACATGCATGCAACCACCCATACTGTTTACAATACCGATGGCAGCATGCACAAAGGGGTTAAATGACTGATCCACTAACACAGTTAAATGGCATAGACAAAATGCCAATGAAATGAAGCACAATGAATGACAATAGTACCTGCTCAAGTACAACACCTCAAGCATGCACACAGTCAGAAACTTCCATTCACACGACATTCACAACATGCCACTCAAAACTGTACACCGAGTGAATTAACATTGTCCTTCGTAAGCTTCAAGCAGAAGAAGTCTCACGATTCATCAGCCTTTCCCAGTTTGAGCATACATATTATTTGTATATAAAATCCACACACACAAAAAATCAACATGCACAACTGTGTACAAAGGCAACCAATTACAAAACGAACAAACATTAATGACAAACCTGGACCTAACAGAAACATTAAAGTCTGAATATTTCAACAGTGAAATGACAACCATAGGACTTTATGTGGAGCTATTCACAATGTTAATCCAAGATGAAATGAATGAATGAATTGACATGAATGCAGTGTATGTATACAGTGGGATATACATCAGGTACAGAACATGGTCTGAATGAAAAATAAACGAGCAGGTGGAAAACAGAGCCTCAGTGTCCATGCACCCGAGTGTGATAATATGGCTCGCTCCCTCTCTCTCGGTCTCAATCATAACAGTTCACAGTGCACAAATCTGAATCCTCCAAATTGTTAGAGTCAGACTGTGAATTCATCTTATGGCTAGAATCCATGAATTCATTCCACGGATACACAATTAGAAAGCAAGAGGCATAGATCCTCATAAGCCCCCACAGTTTGGGGGAGCTCATGAGGATCAATGCCTTTTGCGTGTGGGTGGCATCTAAATTGCCAAGCCCAAATTCACACATCATGTACACACTTTACAGCCAGACCACTCAGCACACAAAAATGCCGAATCCAGGCACTTTCAGAACGTCTGTCGTTCCAAACAGCTGGCATGGTACTCGGTAACTTACTCCACAGCTGCCTGACGCAATGAAGAGCAACTACGACGCACCAAAAAATGTTTTCCGCCAGACACCCACTTTCGAAGTGATCACAGCTCGGTCAAGTGCGAAGATTATATCAATAAACGTTCAAAGTTCAAGATCAGGTTGAGATTACAGCAAAAGATCAGGCATTGTATCGTCATATCCGTGTAGTTTTAGTTTTTCACTGAACAGCACCATCGAGATCATGGGGAAAGAAAGGGGAAGTGTGAGGGGGAAGGCCTCCCCTCTAGAGAATGTCCAATCCACCCTCACCTCCCTCCTACTCTGCCCCATAAATTTACAGAAGACCAGGCCCTGGCATGGGACAGCTGTGAAAATGGACTCTTTCAGTTCAAATGATTTTGTCTGCCATACAATCATTATCACTTTCATCTGCAAGAGGTCTAAATTCTCCAGTCCCTGCAGCTGCTGGGGCTCATGAGAATTTAAACCTCTTCTTGTTAGGGTTAGGCCTATCTCCCTTTATTCCAATCTCTACTCTTCACTTAAAGGAAATCATCAGAGTTCAGGCCAATATGTGACTGTACATCTCCGGCAAACTGCTAACATGAAGGCTGAACTGAACTGCATTTCCTCTTGCCATTGTGGCAACACGGAGCTGCAGGTCCTCATAACATTAACAGCTGTATGTAAAGATTCCTCAACTAAGATGAGGAAGAATCATGCTGAGCAACGCCCAGTTCTCTCCTATGTCTGGGCCGGAGCTGACTGGGAGCATTCAAACAGAACATCCGACACGATTCGGGTGACAGACGTGTCCAGAATCTGGGACATGACAAGAGTCAGCAGGCGGCTCTGATGGTGCAGGAAGAGCTTGCGGTTCTCAGGTACGCGTGCAAGGTGAAGGAGGGTGGTGGCCGCACGACGAAGCATATCCAGGCTCGTGCCAATCATCTCCGGGTTGTTCTGAAGCGCAGAGAACCCTTGCTGGCTCGCCACGGCCATGGCTGACTGCTCTGCTGATTCCAGGAAGTCAATGAGAAGGGAGATGGACGGGTGCTGAAGAGCAATGGCCCGCGCCGCAGTGGGATCCCCTTGCACCAAGCGAGAGAGTAACACAATGGAGAACTCCCTGGGCACTAGCTGTGAGCGATCGGCCAGAAGGCGGACCAGGCGAGACATGAGCACCATGATGCGTGAGAAGGGTGGGGTGGCCAGCAGCAAGTCCACATTGTCATCATGGATACACAATTTGCACAGTGCCTCCAGCACAAGGCGCTGGGGGGACAGCATGGAGGTGCTGGGGGCTGAGGGGAGCGGGTCGCAGGCGCAGGACGAGGGGCACACCACCCAGTGGAGCAGTCCATCAAGGACTGGCAGGCACACCTCCTGCTCCATGTCTGCCATCTTCATGTGAGAAGTGATGTTAGCCAGTGTCACCAGCGTGTTCTCACGCAGCGCCTCCATCATCTCCCACCACCACTCTGGTGATGTGGCAAAATCCTTATCCTCCTCTTCTGTATTGTCCACAGGCTCTATCTCCATGGGCATAGGCTCCTCGTCCTTCTCACCCTTGTCTTCCTCGTCCTCCTTGGGCAGTGGCGGGGCGGGCTGGGCAACAGTACGGGGCGGGTGCATGTGATGCAGCAGCAGCAGACGACCCAGGATGGACAGCAGACCATGGTGCCCCGACAGAATGGCTTCGTTGCCTGGGATGCACGATAAGCTGCGGAAGATGTTGGAGATGGCCACGCACCGCCGACCCAGCTCTTCTTGGTCTGCCTGGGTAGTGCAAAGTGGAGTGTCATCATGGTGATATGATTCCTCCTCTAGACCATTGTCCTGCTCCTTCATCATGGCGGCCAGTGCCTCCGTTGCACTCACCTCCTCCACTTCTAGTGCAGCCTGCTCTTCTGGGGACAGCGTCTTTTCTGAACTATTATTCTCACGCGCAGCGGGTTTGTCTATGTTCTCATTGTCATCTTCTTTTTTGCAGCTTTCATCCTGTTCCCTAGCATTTCCCTCTTTGCTCAGCACAGCGTCAGTCTCACAGGTCAGATCGGGCGCAGGCTTCTCCTCAGAGTCCTCTTTCCCTCCTTCCCCACTTGCGCTTTCTTCACTCACACCCTTCTCCTGTGTGGCTGCCGGCAAGTCAGGGGGAGGTAAAGAGTCATCTGATTCACAACGGTGTAGTTCACTGTCCCTTGGCTCAGTCTTGATCTCAACATTCTTAATGAAATTGTTCCGATGGACTTCCCGCTCGCAGTCGGAATGGTTCTCTTTGTCCCCCTTGAGCAAGCGAGGCACTTCATTCGAATCCATGTCCATTGGTTCCTGTTTAATTTCTGTTACACACTCTGTTTTGACACTGTCACTGTGTGCGATGCTGACTACACCACCACTAGCTGCCTTTCTGACAGAGTCCTGCACTCCCGTCACTGAGCCTGTACCCTTGTTGATGCAACATTTTTTAGTCCTGCCACAGAAAAAGAGCTTGGAAAGCAGTTTGTGTGTGACCCCACTCTCGAAACCTGGCACAATGTGCAGGGTCGTGTCCCCTCCCCCTTTCTGCCAATGTTTAGAGCCACTGGAAAAGTCACAGAAAACGTCCCACTGCTTCATGTCCAGAACTGCTCTATCCTGGGAATTGTCCTCCACCTTAACTGTCTTCCCTTGCCGCGATATCATAGTGTAGTTGCCAGACAGGGTGTTACCATCTAAATGTGTCTCATACCCTTCCTTTAACAAACTAGGAGACAAGCGACCACCACAAGCGTCTTTACTCTCCGACTCCGTTTCCCCACAGTCTGTGGGACCACTGGCATCAAAATTCACACCTGCCTGGTGCAGACAAACTTGACACATTCTGCTCTTGCCTGTCAGCTCCAGATCATGAAGAATGGCAAAGATGCGGATGAGGCTGGCGCGAAAGTGTTCTGTTAAGACTTCAAGCAGCCCAGGTAGGTGAGAAAGATGGAAGTACGCCACTGTCGTGTCATCAAAGAGCAGGATGTTTAGAGTGTCCAAAGCCCATGTGCTTTCTGCCAGCATACCTGACTTCAGCGCCATCATCAGCCGCCACGCCTCCACTGGACCTGCAAGCACATGGAATGACAATTTATTAACCCATCAGCCCTGACGCACTACAGCTGGAGATGGGTCAACCATGACAATTCAAGGGTAGTGCCAAATTAGCAACAGGTGCATAGTAGTTAGATGACGCCTCCAAAATTTGGGAAATACGGCCGTCGTGCTGAATGAGTTAATACAGTTCAGCCAGTCCATTTCATTCCTTGGCGAAAAAAAAAAAAAAAAAAAAAGGGATTATTAATGTGAACCTCTGTAGCAGGGAACCACAAGATTCTTTGTCTAATGCTGGTCAGGAAAACACGGATTTACAATTTGTTTATACACACCATTAGCCAGTCACTGTCATCACCAAGAGGCAGAGATTCCTGTCATCTCCAGCAGCTGAAGGGGCTAACAAAAATATGTGCCTATTGCTAGCCGAGATACTCTCCATTTGCGAAACAATTAACCCATATCATGCTGAGGCTAAAAGCTTCAAATTTGTACACTGCCATATGCAAGCTACATTATAGTACTTACAGATAAGGATATAGACCCATGGCTTTAGTTCAAGGGTAGTGCCAGAATAGCTTGGCGCCTAGAGCTATTCTGACACTACCCTCAAACAATTTTAGTCAAACTTATTTCACACGTGTATTCCAAATGATAAGGGTTAAACAACATTTTTCATCGTAATATTGATTTTACTTACGACATGAGGACATTTTTTTGTAAATGGCTTTACATTTTTTACTTAACACTCCAAATTGTATGATTATCTCGGTTATTATTCAATTACACCAGCAAATAATATTTGACTTTCCCATTTTTCTTGGGACAAAATAGTGTTGGGTGAATTTTTTTATTTTATTGTTCCCGACTGCTTTCAAAGGCAAAAACCTTTCATTCTTGATTTATGTACCATATGTGAACAAAGAATGTTACTAATATACATTTTTGTACCAACCTAAGTCTTTATGAGTGAGGCGACGCCGTTTGGCAAGTGTTGGCTGCATGGCTTCCACACTTTCTGTTGGGAAAATGAGTTCCTTCTTGGTGGGGAACTGAGGTGTGGGGATGACAGAACCCTTTGACTGAAAAACAATTGCCACATCACATCTACAGTTGAAATTAAGTACATTTTTCCAAAGAGGTCCAAAGTTAATGCACGTTTTTTATTATTTCCACTTTCAAAACAAAAACTTGAAAGGAAATAAATACATTAAACGTGTACATAAAAAAAATGCAGCAAGTGCAAACATGCAGCCAGATTTTTTTCAACCCTTCATTTTTACCATTCAGGAACACAAGGCGGATGGTCGTAACAGATATTGTGAGTAATGGTTTAATTCTGCGCCTAGCCGTCTTAATAAAAAAAAAACTATGTACAAACTAACCTGCATCTTAGGGGTAGGAATGAATTTTTCTCTGGCTTGAGGTGATGCTCTCTGGGGCATAGATCTGCTGAAGGGTCCCATGGGAGGGGTGCTGGGGGTGTTGGGGGGCATGTAACCACTGCCTGACCCAGGGGGGTAGCGCTGCTGCTGTATTGGAGACCATGACCCTCCTTCACGACCTGTGGAAAATAAAAAAGGGGTCAAGTAAAGAGCATGAGGATTTCAACGGCTGCATGCACAAAAAAATTCAAACACTTGTCCTCCTGACCATTCATTCACACACAAATTCGGTTTCTATTTTACTATCAACTGCTACGGCACATCATTATATAACCATCCCTTAAAACAAAAATACCACCATATTCAATTAAAAAAACAAGAATGGCAAAGCCCTTAAGGTTCACATGCATGACCGATCCACATGATTATCTGACCTTTGTGACCTTGACCTTTCCCACAAGAAGGGTGAGGCCCATATGGCTCACGTGTATTGACATATCCACACGTCTGACATAATGTTTCGTGTCAAAATATGGTTATTTTTTACCCATTTTCTGAGCTCTTGTAACCTTTGACCTTTCTGAGGGGTCATCCAAATTAGTATGTATAGATAGGTCTTACCATCAGGTATCTCTGTAGCAAGTTTGGGTTTGAAGTTATGAATAGTATTTGCGGAAAAAAAACTTATTTTAGTAAAAATATGGTCATTTTGGACCTATTTATTGACCTCTTGTGACCCTTGACCTTTCCAAGGGATCAACCAAATTAGTGTGCATATAAAGGTCTTACCATCAGGTATCTTTGTACCAAGTTTGGGTTTGAAGTTGTGAATAGTATTTGAGAACAAAGAAATTATGTCCCAAAATAGCTATTTTTGATATATTTCCTGAGCCACTGTGACTTTGACCTTTGTGAGAGGTCACTGAAATTGGTATGTTTAGAAAGGTCTTGCCACAAAGTATCCTTGGGCCAAGTTTGAACACTGTAGATTGAATACTCTTCGAGAAAATGCCAACATTAAAGTTTACCACAGATGACCACTGGCCCAGAACATACTTTTGCTTTGCATTTGAGCCAAAACTTCACTAAAATCAGCAAGGGTTCAAAAGTTCTAATATAAAATAATGAAAGGGTTGGCTTTTAAACCCTAGAAATCCAGTTACGCATTTTTCACTTTAGTCAACATGACCTTGACCTTTGGAGAAAATCCAGGGGGAAAAAAACGGATTTGTTCAATAGCACGTCCGTTGAAAGGTCCTGGTAAATCAAAGTGGCACAATTGGAATGCGCCTGAGTTGATCAGTGTTCAGGTCGTACTCCATAGGCAATAGATTTCCCTGTCCCCCATAACCCGCCCGTCAGGGCCGTCCATGATCACCTCGGTGCTGTGGACGTTAAACCCGAACTAACCAACCAACCTTTGGAAAACAAAATAAATATGCATAGAAAGGTGTTTTCATCAGCTACTCTTCTGCTCAACTTGGTTGTCAAGTTATGCAAAAATCCTGATAAAAACTAAAATTTTACCCCAAAAATATTTGTCACGTTTGCTCGTGACCCATGACCTTTAGGAGGGGTCATCCAATTAGCATGCATAGGAAGGTCTTACCATCATCAGCTGTCTCTGTACCAGGTTAGGTATGGAATTTGCAAATAGCATTGGAGAAAAAACAATTATTGTCCAAAAATGGCTATTTGTGACCTATATCCTGATCTCTTGTGACCCATGACCTTTCCAAGGGGTCATCTAAATTAGTATGCACAGGAAGGCATAACCATCAGGTATCTCTGTACCAAGTTTGGCTTCGACGTTGTGAATAGTATTTGACTTTGAAAAACCACACCTTTTGTCAAAATATGTAGGGTTGT
The DNA here is from genome assembly GCA_036245525.1 of Semisulcospira habei. NCBI lineage: Eukaryota > Metazoa > Mollusca > Gastropoda > Semisulcospiridae > Semisulcospira > Semisulcospira habei. Next base: position 148,580,882 of record BTPG01000006.1, read on the forward strand.
TTTTTTTTTCTTGATCTCGTGACCCTTGACCTTTCCAAAAGGCAAACCAAATTAGTATGCATAGAAAGGTCTTGCCATCAGGTATCTTTGTACCAAGGTTGGGTATGAAGATATGAATAATAGTTGCGAAAAAATAAATTAAAAAAAAAATATAGCTATTTTGGACCTATTTCCTGATCCCCTGTGACCTTGACCTTCGAGAGTCACTCAAATTGCTGTGTTTTAGAAAGGTCTTAGAAAAGTATCCTTGGGCCCAGTTTGAAGACTGTAGCTCAAATAGTATCTGAGAAAATGCCAACATTGAAAGTTTACCACTGGCCCAGAACATACTCACTTTTGATTCGCGCGTGAACCAAAAACATACTGTATAAACTTTGTTTGGCTTTACAACATTAAAAAAAAAAATTACAAATCTGACCTAAGGCCTAATATTACAAATCTGCTCTAGGTCATCTCCAGGCCTGGGAATTTACTGACAGAAAATTGAACTTAGGCCAATGTCAAAGGTTGCAAGACACGCTCTACCGGTACGTCATTTTCCCCGTGCTGCACTTTCAAAGTCCTTTGCCACACTCAACTGTTTTTTCCCCCCTCGTCCATGAATTCTTCCCCATGATGGACTATGTTTGCATTTGCGAACATTTTCAAGCAGTGTCTGAACTGAAAATGATCGCAAACACATGGACCAAAGAAAAAATGGCTGCCATAGAAAACACGCTAAAGATAACATGAAACAGCTGTTTGAGGGTTTGGAACACCGTTTGAGATTGGCAGAATATTTGTTGTTACTTTCTTCTGTTTATCTCCTTTTTTTGTTTTGGTTTTGGCAGAAACTGAATTTTTTGTTCCAGGTGGAAAATCACCAATTGGCTGACCATTCCCAGGCCTGACCTCTCTTTCTTTCTCTTCTTTTAAATGTACATTAGTGAAAAGAGTATACATGAATGAATAAAAGAATTTTCGTTTTAAAACGTTGAAAAAGTGAACATGTCAAAGCTGAGATTCCACAGACACAGTACATGGACTTTGGTATAAGCTGACTGATTCAACCCTACTGTATGCATGAAGTCAATGGTACTCATTACAGTACTGGTGGCTGCAAGCATAAGGGAGTTTTTTTTTTTTCTTCTTAAAATCTTGTTGCATAGGTTAACTCATATCATGAACAACAATTGAACACGCCAGCAAGTTTGTTGACAAAACTTCCCTTGTATTGTCCTGCTGCAGAATCTCAACTTGTAAAGAGCTACGTGGTGGATGAACGATACAAACAGGGTACAAAAAAGAAAGCACAAAACTACATTATGGGGTGAAGCAGACGCAAGACACATTTCCCTGCTTTGTGATGGGACACATTTCCCTGCTTTGTGATGTGGGCTAATTAACCCATTAGATCCTGACGCTGATTTTGTCAAATTTGCTTATTGTCCTATGAAGGCTACATTACAGATCAGGAGATAGATCAACTGTTTTAGTTCAATGTTGGTGCCAGAATAGCTTGGCACCCTTGAACTTTCAGTCAAATTTATTCCAAGCAACGGGTGTATCAGGATGAAAAGGGTTAAAAACTAAGTAGGGAAACGGGTACCAGTCATGGATGACATGTGTAGACATACGAGAACAGTCGTAACAAATGAATGCATTGGTCTGTGATTTTCTCTAAGCTATAAGGTCCAAAATCAAGACCAACACTTGTTTGGTTCAATGGCAATTTGTTAATTAAAAAAGAAAAAAAGAAAACTTAATCAATGATAAGGGCCCCACAAAACCTTGCATTAATAAACAAAACACGTAGTGTTAGAGGACCATGCTTCAAAGTAATCCATTTGCACAACAGACCTAACTTTGTTATATTTTTACGAACACATTTTAGATGCAGGAAAACAAAAACTTTAAAAGCCATCCAGGCTAAAATTCTGTATAATCACACAAGTTTAGACATCCAAGTGCAGTTTATAAATAATCTTTGCAGAACACCAGACAAAAGAGAGAAATTTGAATTTTAACCCCCTTGCATATGCTGCTACCAAACCAGTACTGGTGGCTGCATGAACAAGGAGGTTAAAAAAGGAGAAAAAGAAGGCCACCACACAGATTATAAATGTAAAAAGACAGTAATCTACTCTACATGAGCAAATTGACAGAGTATAATCTGCCGCATACCACTCATGTAAGGGTCGGATGGGCCGTCGAGATGTGAGGAATAGGTCGAATGACCCATTCCAGCACCACTCCACTCGGAATACTGGGAACCTGCACCCCCTGAGGGCAAACGAACCAAACAAACTGTGTTGAGAGAATTCAGTTTCACCAGGCAAGCCCACACCCTCTGAAAATTGTAACTAAGCTCCTAGATCAAATAAGCGTCACATTCTCTGTTTCTTTTCTTTTTTGTAATTGTATGAAGTCCCTCATTACTCTAAACCACACAAGACATAGTGACTATTTCAACTTCCAATTCTTTCAACTTCCAATTCTTTCCTGAGCAATCCTTTTCTTTTTACAACCTCCCCATCCCCCTTCCAATCCTCCCCTTCCTCAACCCCCAAAAATCAGGCAATCAAGGACAATCTACATTTATGTCTAATAATGCAAACCCAGACTATTTTGAAAATCAATCATAATTCCTTCTTTTTTAAAAAAAAAAAATCCGGCCCATGCTTCACAATCAAATCAGACATTTCGCAATCTCTTCTTGCACCTAGGGTTTATTTTCAAAATAATGGAAGATGTTGTTTGCTTCTTTCAAATGTTTGACACTAGTAAAGTAAGATGGATAAATTCATAAAACAAGGAATTTAAAATCTCCTTGAAAATGAGAGAATTGACCAAACCAAGGGAAGGATTGACACCGAGATGGATAAATTCATAAACACATATTTTAAAATCTCCTTCAAAAATGAGAGAAAGGAACAAAACAAGGGAACAATTTTGCAATGTGATGCATGAAGGGAATGGTAGGTTGGATGAAAAAATGCACGGCGCAACTCAAAACTTCTTCTGCATTTCACATGACATAGGGAAGGAATTCTTCTGACAGACAGTACTGTTCTTCAAACTGCAAGAGGATGTGACACACAGCAATGGGGAAAATAAACTACATGTACAATTTTTCAACTGATCAGCAAAAGCCCTCAGCTCATGGCTCATGTACATCCCCAATCCAAGTATGCAAGAGTGCTGTTAAAAATAAACACTGTAACAGTAACATTATATCACCCCCCAAAAAGTCTTAATGTAGTGGGGTTGTTTTTTTGGGGGTGCATATTTGCAGACATCTTGTGACCCTTGACCTTTCAGGTGTCACCCAAATTAGTATGCAAAGAAAGGTCTTATCATTCGTGTATCTTTATACAAAGTTTGGCTTTTAAGTTAAAAATAGTATTGGAGAAAACACAATTTTAGTCAAAACAGGGCAAACATTTACGTACTTATTGACTATGGCTTTGAACTTTGCGCGAGGTCCGTCAAATTTGTATCTTTAGAAAGGTCTTCCAAAAAAACATCATTGGGCCAAGTTTAAAGTCTGTGACTTGAATAGCCTCTGAGAAAATGCAAACATTTGAGTTTAACACAGGCAATGGCCGATTGATGACGGCCAGACAAAGTACATCGAGTCACTTCTGTTACGGCGTGTTAGCCAAAAATACAATGGATAAAATCAAACTTTGAAATTTAAACCCCTTGTGCATGCAGTCAACCGGTACTGTTTATATGCACAAGAGAGTTAAACAGCTATACTTAGGGGTAAACGACTCTTACCAGGACCACTATATGGTCCGCCAGACATCTCCCGACCCATGTGAGGTGGGCGTGCTGCGGGGAAGCTACCGGACTGCTGCTGCTGCTGGGATGAGGGATAGTTTGGATATTGGTCCTGGGGCCCTGGCATCCGCGGCCCAAACCCAGGCCCATGGGGCCCATACGGGGGCTGGGAGGTGTTGTAGGGTTCCCCCTGAGGCCGAAAGGGCGGTTGCTGACTGGGGAAGCGACTGCCGTAGGTGGAGTCTGTCGGACCTGAAGATGGCATTGTAGGAGCCTGAGAGGACTGTCTGAACGGCTGCCCAGGATGGGCAGAGCTGGACGGATCAAACCTGTCAAAAATTGTATGGGCATAATTTATGTTTGATACATTAAAACATGCAAAAGATCTCTTTCTGAAAGGAAACTGCAATCTTCAAGGCTCAACATTATACCCTATCTGTATGAGATATGGTTGGCAAGACCAATCAAGTTTAAGCTGCACCTTTTAGTCATCAGATGGTGTGACACCATGGATGGTCTTGCCAGCCACATTTCATGTAGCAGATGTACACAGAATTTAATGTTGAGCATTGATTTTGAACAAACCTATGGCAAACAAATAATACACTGAAATGAAATTGTGCAGGTGTTATTTTTGTTCACTTCTGATAATTATGAAACTATCAAACTTGACCAACTTAAATAACTAAACATTGCCTCCCCTGATCATACTGTCAATGTTATTTAATTTACTTTGCTCAGAAAAATTCATTTTTCTTTAAAAGGTATTTTTTCGAAAAATACTTACCGATGACATGACTGAATGGAAGTGTCTACTACTTACTCATTCTAGCCTAAGAGCCAGTTGTGTTAAGACACAACCCGGGAGGCACTCGGGGAACCCCGAGGGGACCAAGAGTTGTCTCCCTATACCCACCACCCGGAAGCCGGGTACCCATAATCCCTCAGTCAGGATACTTGGCGCACAAGCGGCAAGCGGGGCAGGTGGGAGGGTCGTTTGAGTCATGTCATCGGTAAGTATTTTTCGAAAAAATACCTTTTAAAGAAAAATGAATTTGTTTCTTCAAAAACATTACCGATGACATGACTGAATGGAAGAATTGCGAACAGGAGGTGGGTGCCGCGCTCCAGCACACCTTAGGGCCCAAGGGCCGTCCTCCCTAACGCAAACTCCCGACGACCCTAGGTAGGTGAATACCTACGGCGCTGAGGCGCCATGAGGGAGTTGTGCCCCCCGCAAAAAGGCCTCCACCAGAGCGAGGAGTCTCTCTGGCCTGGCAGAGCTCTGCAATCGAGGCGGGCGAAGTCATCCTGCCCGCCAGCCTCCAGTAGCCACGAAGTGCAAGACAGTACAGTCCCTGACGAATGTGACGTTCGTGGCCCTGCAAGTGCCTTGATAACGTACCTGTAGCCTTTAACCTCCCTGAGGGAGGGGTCCTGTAATTCAGAACGTATGACTGAGCTTAATCAGGAAGAACGTCCGGCATGTAGCGTCAGTGCTGCCGGAACCGGCAAAGAGGCGAGCACGTCCTTAGCGAACGGCTATGTCGTAGGCACACGTGAGGCTTGTACAGGGATTTGCTACGTGGTCTCCTGGTGGAATAGCGCCCCGTAAGCGGGCGCAAGGTGAACCTGTGGACCAAGGCGCGGCGGTCCAGGTAAGGTATGGTCCGAGAGGAGCTGTACGTAATTGTTCCCTCGAACTGTAGGCAGACAGGGTGAGGCGTAGCTCCTGAAGCTCGTTAACCAATCCACCACGGCAACATCCCTCAGGCGCCGTATGGCTGCAAGGGCAAGACGTAGCATTCGATGACTCCTCCCGAGGGGAGTCGACAGGAGGCTCCGGACGAGCGCGAGTAAGTCTCTCCGACCCGGGCTCTGAGGAGAGGCGGGTTCCTGCCGGCAAGTGGACCCCCAGCAGGATCCCGGCGGCTTACTTGGAGACGAGTGGGTACCGAGATTGTACATGGGACGTCGCCAAGCGCGACTCTCTGAACTGGGCTCTGTGAGGCGAGTTCTCTGCTTCTCAAAAGCTGTGTCCGGGCTCGCTCCGTCCGGGTAACGGCCTCGGTCAAGGCCCCATCCTGTGCCCCAGTCCACTGAAAACGTAGGATCATCCTGGTCTCATGCGCCGATCCTCCGAAGGTGTCCTGGTGTATTCCGTGTGTCGCCACTGGTCCCACCGGGGAAGACTGGCCCAGATCTACCGTCGGTCCAGGTAGCGTCACGCACGGAGGGAGATGAAGTTCTTTCCCCAAGCACCAGGGTAGGGGGTATGCACTGGTCGGAGGATCGCCAGCTGCCCTGATCCTGGAAGTACACCTCCGCTGTCGCGTAGCCGAAGCGGAGAAGCTCCTGTGACCTATCCTTCCCCCCACGAGCAGAAGAAGCAGGCCTAGTAGTCCGCGTCAGATCCAAGCTAAGCACGCTCTTGTCCGCGAAGTCCGAAGGTCGGAGGGTTGGACCTCGAGAAGAATCACGGAAGTAGGAAGCGTAGCTTGAGCAGCCGGGCTTAGAGACGACTAAGGTGAGTAGATTCGACTCCGTGTAGTGGCTAGGCCTCCACCCCGAGCACAGCCAAGCGGTACCACCTGTCCGAAGTACGGCACCCCCCGGGTGCCCAACGAGAGTTGTCGAGATGGTTAGACGTCAGGGAGAAGGGGCTGCGCCTTGGTTCCCCAGTGTCCACGATGGATGAGAACCCCCGGTGAGTCAAGGGGCGATGCCGGGCAACTTCCGCAGCAGGGCGGCGGCGATGAGCTTGGATGTCCCGTCCAGCGCCGGCCGAGTGTCCATCCGCGCAGAAGAACAGGTCTGATGGAACCGCAGCACTGGAAGCCGAAGAAGAGGAAGAGGAGAAACGGCTGAGACGTCCGAGCAACCAGTCCGAGGGGTCGTCAGCCGTCAACTCGGGGTGTCAAAGTCCCGCTGTCTGGAACCGGCGACCGAGGAGGGCTCCGAGGGGGGGAATCCCGCTGACGGCGAACCGCAGGTCGAAGACTCCCTCCGAAGGGGAGAGCGAAGACGGAGCGACGCGGCGAGGTTCTCCCGTTTGCCGACGGCGGGTTCCGACGAGGAGAACGGCTGCGACGAGGAGGAACGGAACGGAGAGGACGAGGGAAGGGGAAGTGGCCGGTCGATGGGAAGAGGAACGGGATGAACGGGAGTCCGAACGAGATGAGGAACGCGAAGAAGGCGAAACCAGTCGAGGGAGTCCTGATCCGTCGAACGATGAGTGGAGAAGGTCCTCCTACGATCTTGCGAAGCAGAGCGATAACGGTGAGTAGAATCCCAGCGCCTACGATCCTCGCGAACAGGAGGATCCGGACGAGTGCGTGTAAGTCTCTGTGAACCAGGCTCTTGGGAGAGGCGGGTTTGCTTGCCGGCAAGGGGATCCCTGCGGCCAGAGATGAGTGGGGAACGAACCAGGCTCTTGGGAGAGGCGGGTTTCTGTGCACTAATCCGTTGAATACTCAAGTGGCGTCTTCTGTGTCGGATCAAGTTGGTTTTGCGCGTCCGGTGCCGGGGGCACAGCGGAAGGCGTCTTGGGCAACTCCAAGCACCCGAGCGTGAAGGTCCTCTTATGATCTTGCGAGGGAGAGCGATAACGTCGAGTAGAATCCCTGTGTCTACGCTCTTCACAACCAGGAGGTTCCGGACGAGTGCGTGAATGTCTCTGTGAACCAGGCTCTTGGGAGAGGCGGGTTTCTTGCCGGCCAGGGGACCCCCAGCGGGATCCCGGCGGCTTCTTCAGAGACGAGTGGGGAACGACGGTGGAGGAGGGACGCCACGAGCGTCCCACCAAACCAGGCTCTTGGGAGAGGCGGGTTCTTTCCACCAGCTGTATCCGGGCGCGCTCTCTAACGGAGGCGGTCTTGACGGTCGAACTCCCACACTGCACTAATCCCTCGATTACTCAGTGGCGTTTTCTGTGTCGGATCCAGCTGGTCTCGCACGTCCGGTGCCGGGGGCACAGCGGAAGGCGTCTCGGCAATCTTCAAGTACCCGAGAGGGTAGGAGTCTCCCTCCTCTAAAGCTCCAGAGATTAGACCATCGCAGCTCCGGCCAGGTAGCACAGACGTTACAAGAGTGGTCGGAAGCACACCCAGCGCACAGGAGAGACTGTATGGTTATCCGACGGCCACTGGAAGCCTCCGCATAGCTTGCATGTCCTCAGCAGGCCGATAGTGGTCCCTATTCTGGCGCCGCGCAGAGCGAGCGGGACGAGAGGTTGCTCGGAACTGTGTTGATAGTAGTCTCCGCTTCCTTGGAGACGAGCATTCTTACTAGAGTCCCTGGACGTGCACGTGAATGTCTCTGAGCCGGGCTCCGAGGGGAGGCGGGCTTTCTTGCCGGTAAGGGGGACCCCCAGCGGGATCCCGCGGGCTTCTTGGAGACAAGTGGGGCAGATAGTGGACATGGCTTCTTGGAAGTCTTAGTCCGGGCGCGCTCCCTCCTGGAAGCGGCCTCATCGATCCAGGCCCACTCGTGCACTAGTCCACTGAATCCGGTGTGGGGATTCCCACAGGGACGTCCTGGTCTCAAGCGACTGGTGCCAAGGATACGTTGGAAGGCGTATCCACCTTCTGCGCATAGGAGACCCGACCCAGTGGTTGTCCGACGGCCACCGGAACATCTCCTTGCGTGAAGGACATCGGCATGCCCCTCTTCATCGGGGCGGAACGGGATCCTTCAAGCACCAACAGCATAGGTCGCTCCCGCCTGCAGACGCTTCAATGCTGCCATCCGCGCTGCTGAGGCCAGGTGACGCAATCATCCCAATGTGGTAGGAGGCACCTCCCGTGTCGGAAGACAGGCCTAGTCCCAATGGGCGCTGCCTGGACATGAAGAACACACCTACCAGTAGCAGCCGGGCTGGGGCTTACAGCCGAGAAGCTGCTTGTCCTCTCAAGGTGGTAGTGTACTGCAACGTCCTAAGACGTCGGACGTGTGCGTAATTGTCTTTCCGAGCGGGCCTTGCCAGAGGCTGTTCCCGTGCGCTCCCCCTGGCAGCGGCCTCCACGATCCATGTTCGCGCACTAGTCGCGACATCCGGTGTGGCTTCTCTCCCAGGGCAGTCCGTTGTCGTGCGGAAACCCGCAGTGTCTGGAAGGCGCCTAAACCGGTGCCGATCGCTTGCAAAGCAAGCATGGTCGGCGGGGCATCCGGTGCAGAGGCGAAAGACCCCTGGGGGCTGAACTAGCCACTGTCATCTGTGTGAATGGGTAGCGCATCCCTGCAACAGATAACACCCGAAGGCCTGCGGGCGAGTCCTGTGGGACTAAGCCACGAAAGGTAGCCTTCGTAACAACAAAACACACAAGCACCAAGCGGGGTAACAGACTGTCAAGCCTGCACGCCAGCAGTGCAGCAAGAAGGTAGACTCACTGCCCTCAAGCACTAAGGTGAGCAACCAACATATGTAGCAAAAGTCAAACATGTCATGACAGATTGATTGTACATTGCTTAACGTCCCGACAGCAACAAGGCTTTCTCAGGACGTGCCTGCACTGCTTGTGAAAAAAAAAAAGCTAAACAGAAAATTGAATGTATGTCGCCAGCCGGTCAAATACGTTAAATAAACCTACAACATGGGGCCTAAATAAGGCTAAGACCATTTAGCAACACACATCCAATATCAAGAGCTACAGGCAGTGCAGACAGTAGGGAGAGTTTTAAAAAGGCAAATACAGGTGAATGGACAAAGGGTAGACAGAAACACATGCCCCAGAATAGAGAGAAAAACCCACCCTGTGGGGCTGACCAGGGTGACCCTGAGAACTAAAAAATACCTAACCCCACCCAAGTCCCCCAGGGCAGACCCGGGTGGGGTATGTCATGACAGAAGCGAGGTACCAAACTCAGACCTGTTTACCCCCTGGGTGTAGTCAGTGTACTTCCAACTGACTAATTGTGTACTTTGGACCTCACATGTGTAATTATTCCCAAGCCAGTGAGTTGTCAGTTTCTCCAAAAAGTGTATTCTTGGGTAAACAGGTCTGCAAACTGCATGCCGACAACTATCCGTGCAGTAAGCAAGCAGGCCCACTGCCGCCAAGCGCTAAGGCGAAGGAACAACATATGTACACAAAAGACGAATACGTCATGACGGAAGCGAGGTACCAAACTGCACGTCTGCAATCTAGCAGTGCAGTAACGAGGTAGATTCACTGCCGTCAAGTGCTAAGGTGAGCAACAACATATGTACCAACCCCTGTGACAAAAGGAGTCAGGCCCCCAAACATTATTACTAAGGGTGACCGTGTGTGGAAAAAAAAAAAAAAACCAACACCGGCCGCATGCTGTACAACTCAATACGCAATGACAATCAAGACAAGAAAAACACCTGGGGCAGAAAATCACCACTTTATGTGGACATGCCACGAGGGGCCCGCCCAGCCAAGGAGCGTAAACCCCCCAGCTGCCCGCCGGAACGTATATCCACTCTCTAAGGTACGTGAGCACTTGTCTACCGCGTATGCCTGCGTATGCGAGTGTGCGCTTAAATCCATCACCCGTGAGCGAAAACAGAACAGGCGCTGGTCCCGAACAAACCACGCGATGACAAGGCGTGACTCAAGCTGTGCCACTCCGCTAATCAGGCCACGGAGTAAAAGAATTCTCCACACCCAAGGTACAGAAGCGTAGGAAACTTCTCTACGATTCACCGAAGGTGAGTGGGGGCGCAATTACAGTGAGAAGAAGACGAAAAACTTCGTACCTGCACAACCAGTGCCCAGCCCGGGAACCAGCCGAGGGTCAATCCCGCTACCTTACCTCTCCGCCGAAGGGGAACGGGGGGAGACGTCCAAAAACCCGCCTGGCACGACCGGCGAAGATCACCGGACAGCTCACCAGAGGCCGAAGCGCAGGCGCCAAGCAGTGGGGACGAGAAAACCACGCAGCAGCACATGCAGGGCCGACGAAACGATCCTATCTCCCGCTCTTCATTCCAACAGCAAGTCCGAACCCGAGAAACGGTCGAAAACCAAAGTCCGTAGGCTAGAGCCGAGCGCAAGACGACCGAATCGTGCGCCTAAGTAGACTAGACTGAGGGATTATGGGTACCCGGCTTCCGGGTGGTGGGTATAGGGAGACAACTCTTGGTCCCCTCGGGGTTCCCCGAGTGCCTCCCGGGTTGTGTCTTAACACAACTGGCTCTTAGGCTAGAATGAGTAAGTAGTAGACACTTCCATTCAGTCATGTCATCGGTAATGTTTTTGAAGAAACAAACATCTTACCTTTCTCGATCATACTGTTGACCACCAAAAGGAAACTGGGCACCATCAGGGCGTCCAGCGTAGGGAGCAGTGGAGTTGGGTGGGAAGCCTTCCATTGGGCGCCGGAAGGTGTTGCTGGTTTGATCGGGACCTGCTGAGCTGGATGGGGGTATGCTGGATGCAGAAGACGGGCGACTACCAAAACCAGGAATGGGGGTTGCAGTGGTAGAGGGCTGGGTGGGGGTGGAGGTAGACCCAGGCCTCTGGGGAAACTGGGAAGGGTTGGGAGAATTGCTGGGGTCATCTGCAAATGGGTCCTGAACGCTGACGCTGTCAGAGGTGGGGGGCCGAGAGTTGGGAGTGGTGCTGGTGGGGGGTAGGGAGACAGAGTTAGATGTGGGCACACCCGAACTGCTGGTACTGCTGGTGCTGCTGTTGCTGTTAGCTACTGATGTTGCTGCACTGTTGCCAGGCACCATCGTACTGCTGCTGGTTGAGCCCATCATGGGCCCAGCTGGGGTAGGACCCATGGAGCTGGTGTTAGGCCCCATCATGGTGGGTGGACCATAGTTAGGCCCACCAGGCCCCATCATGCCCTGGCCGTGCATTCCCGGGCCCATCATACCATTCGGTCCCCCCATCATGGAGCTGCTGCTGTTCATCATGCCACCCTGCGGTCCCATCATTGCTGAAGGTGGCATGTTCTGGTTAGACCCTCCCATCATCATCCCGTTTGGCCCTGGGCCCATCATGCCGGGACCAGGACCTGCTCCCATGGCACCAGGGTGGGGCGGCATGTTGGACTGACCACCCATCATGGGCCCATGTGGTCCCATCAAGCTGTTGGGCATCATCATGCCAGGGCCATGGTGGCCCAAAGGTCCTGGTCCCATGCTGCCATCAGGGCCCTGCATGTAGGGTGGCGGCATGCCTCCGTGAGGGTATGAGTCCATCATCTGGCTGTTGGGGGTACCTGGTGGCTGGAAGGCATCTTGAGATGACTGGGAACCTACCGCAAAAAAAACAACAGGTTGTCAAAATTAAAATGATGTATTTTCAAATGCAGTCATATTACAAGCACTGTAGCCACTTCCAATTAGCCACAAGAGAACAACTGTTATCATCATCTCATGTGAGACTTATTTACTTACTCTAGCTAAAACTTTGTACACTTGAAAAATACAAGAGGAAATCTCTGTACCTCTTCACTGCCAGTGGGCGCAAACTGTGATTCTTGAAATCTTGAATTCAATGCAGATGAGTCACAGCTGTCCAAGGAACATGGATACAAAGAGGTGTCATCAACAGGCATAAATCATGAGCCCCTGCCATTGAAGAGGCTCATGAGGATCTATGCCTTTTGCAGTTGCATCCTGATCATCTTCTTCTCGTCGGTGCCGAAGTAACATGGCCTTAAGTTAGTCACATGGTCTGCATTAACTCATTGTATATGTACCCCAAGACCGAAATCCGCACATTTTGCCATTGTCCTCTGAAGACTGCAGTGTAGTGCAGGACACAGATCGACCATGATAGTTCAAGGGTGATGCCAGAATAGCTTGGCACCCATAGGTTGATTGTACATTGCTTAACGTCCCGACAGCAACAAGACTTTCTCAGGACGTGCCTGCACTGCTTGTGAAAAAAAACTAAACAGAAAATTGAATGTATGTCGCCAGCCGGTCCAATATATTAAAGAAACCTACAACATGGGGCCTAAATAAAGCTAAGACCATTTAGCAACACACATCCAATATCAAGAGCTACAGACAGCACAGACAGTAGGGAGAGTTTAAAAAAGGAAAATACAGGTGAATGGACCAAGGGTAGACAGAAACACATGCCCCAGAATAGAGGGGAAAACCCACCCTGTGGGGCTGACCAGGGTGACCCTGGGAACTAAAAAGTAGTTAACCCCACCGAAGTCCCCCAGGGCAGACCCGGGTGGGGTGCACCCATAGGCCCCAATCTATTCTGGCATGAACTGTCATGGTCGATGCATATCTTGCTGTGGTGTGTCTGGGGTAGAATGAGTTAAACATTATAATTAATAACAAATAACTCAGCAATAAATGGGTTAATTCAAATGCTGGAAAATTTTCCAAAATATTTTGAGAATTTCAAGGTGGTTCAAGAACAGCTTGGCACCTCCAGGTGCATCCTTGGCAATACCCTTTGAGTTTGACCATCATGGCTGATCCATCACCAGCTGAAAAAAATAAATTTGGCAAGCAGCAAACCAGGACTCCGTCTTACCTGGAGAAGGTACTCGCTTCTTCGACTCCCTCTTCTTTTCCAGCTGTGCCTCCATCTCAGCCAGAATTGGGCCAGGGTCAAGGTTGCCACGGTCATGCCGACACTCAAAGCCAAACAGGTAGCGGATATAGTTCTTCTTCAAGGTGAAGGCCGCACTAGCAGAGGACCCGATGTTGACTTGAGCACAGATCTCTTTCCATTTCTTGCCTTTGTTTACCTAGAAGAGAAAAAAAAGACATTCTAATAAAGATATTGCCTGTTATGTGTTAACACCCATGCACATGCACCAATAGGCACAATGTACTTGTGGCTGTATGCATAACGTGGTTAACAACTATATATACATGTAACTCATTGCAGACATGCCACATATTGACACGCGGCTTCTTGCCACGTATAGACCTCTTTGTGGCATGTCTTGATTGAGCTGAGCTTTAGGTCGAAATTGTCAAATCCGGCAGTTGTCCTCAAAAGATGACATAATATACTAATGGTCAAAACTTATGGGCCACTTTTTATCACAGACGCACCGACAACACCACACAAATAATGTAACAATACTTGGAGTCAGTACTTTGCTAATTTTTTTAGTAACAATTTCATTTAAGTTTTGGGTAAATCATGCAACTGTAACAACAGCAGTACGTTAGAATGTTCACCCACTCCTCATTTGAAAAGTCACACAAAACTGGTTCAGTCGGAAGCGAGTGTAACCACCGTTTGCAGCCAAGCATTCAATGCAGCTTTGACGCGTGGAGTTCACCAGGGTTCGGAGAACATGTTGTGGAATCACTTCCCACTCTTGATGCAGGAACCGAGTCAGCTGGGGGACGCCTTGAGGTGTGGGTGGTTGCTGACTACACGTTGCCCCAGAATGTCCCAGAGGTGCTCGATGGGAGCCAGATCATGTGAACGAGCTGGTCACTCCATCCTCATGATGCCCCGTTACTCAAGGTACTCATCCACCACACGGGCGCGATGAGGTCGAGCATTGTCGTCCTGTAGAACAGCATTGTCACCTATGGCTTTGAGAGCTGGCTGGATGAGGGGCTGCACAATCTCATCGCGTTAGCGCAGTCCAGTCAGGGTGCCTCGGATGACGTTGAGGGGGGTCCTGCCTTCCCCGCTGAAGCCTGCCCAGACCAAGACTGAGCCTCCTCAGTAGCGATCCACCTCTTGGATGCATCCATCCGTGAATCACTTGCCCTGGCATCTCCAGACCCTCACCCCGCCGTCGTTTAAGGACACAGTGAACCGTGACTCATCAGTAAACAGAACCTGTGTCCACTGGAGTCTGTTCCACCTCACACATTGACGACACCAGACAACCTGGGCTCTGCGATGAGCTGGAGTGAAGGGGTATTCTCACTGCTGCTCTTCATGAAGCCAGGCCAATTTCACGCAGACGTCGGCGGACTGTGCTTCTGTTGACATTAACGTTTGCAGCTTGCATCAGTTGACGTCGCAGAGTGGTTGATGTGACAGTTCCGTCGCGCAGAGCCGCCACACAGAGGTATCTGTCCTCCCTTCTGCTGGTGCAGTGCGGGCGTCCTGAGCGGGGTCGTCGCTCTGCCCTTCCAGGTTCTAGGAATCGTGCCAGCAGCCTCTGGATCACTGAATGGGACACCCCAAGATGTCTCACAACTTCTCGTCCGGAAACTCCATCCTGCAGCCATCCTAGTGCCCGGTTTTGATCTACTGGCGTTAGGCTTCGTCGTGGTGACATGGTTAGGAAAGTGACAATTATGCCCCTACTGTACCGGTATTTGTAGCGAAACAGAAGTGCTCAGTGTTCACGACTGACCCCTTTAGCACGTGCATCATGACTTTACCGAGATTTTCCACCTGCGTGCCTTTGGTACGCTTGCCAATATCGCACAGCTTTTCACAAAAACCGACGATGTTTCACGTGCATTTGAAACGTTCATGGAAATTGATGAATTGTTGTCTATTGTTCCCCGTACTGTGGACTGTCTAAGGTCAACTTTTCAGGGCTCCCAATACAAATTCTTAAAAATCCCTGAAAAAAATCCAGTCGCCGGATTTGCGCACGCGCGAGTGTTACTTTCAGAGTATAGTGTTACTTTTATAGTATAGACTGTGTTAATAAGAGGATACTAAATCTATAATGAATCGATCAATAAAGACATGCTGCAGTATGATTTGGATCACTTGCAAGAGTGGTCCGACACATGGGATTTGCATTTTAATGTAGAGAAATGTAAGGTCTTGCATGCTGGAAGGAACAATCCTGAACATGATTACTAAATGAAAGTTAACATTGACATTAAAAAGGTGGTATCTTATGAAGAGGAAAGGGACTTGTGTGGAAAGGTGTTGTTTTTGATAAAGCTCTATCTTTTTATCCCCATATTCAGAACTGTATCAATAAAGCCCAACAAAACGGTTGGAGTAGTAAGAGAGCCTTTAATTATTTGGATAAGGACTCTTACACTAACTGTATAAAGCACAGTCAGACCACATTGCAAACACTGTACGGTACCCAGGTTTAAAGAGACAATCAGTTGCATTCGAAAGGGTACAGAGACAAGCAACAAAGCTGGTTTAAGAATGTAGAAATATGACTTACTTAGACAGACTCAAATATTTTGGACTACACTCCTTACGTGGACGTAGAATACGTGGAGACTTAATCCAAGCTTTTAAAATGTATAATGGCATCGACGACCTAAATTGAAACATCTTTTTTTGGCAGCAACGTTTAGTGACAGAACCCGAAACTCTGAAGGGAAATCTTTGCACAGCATTGCAACACTAACCTTCTGAAGTTTTGTTTTTCTAACAGATTGGCCATTGTTTGGAATGAATTACCAGTTTCATTTTTTTTTTAAAAAGCACCTAATATAAATTCTTTTAAAAACCAGCTGGATGAATTACCAAAATTTAAAGAGATTTTCTATTGCTATGATGAATGATTTGTAGGGAAAATTGCATGCATAACAGACCCATAAAGTAATTAAAGAAAGAAAGGACATTTACAAAGGCCTCACAGCCTATTTTGTCCTCAAACTACTACTGCTAGACTTACGACAGCCTGGCCAACAGTGTGACACTTCAACACCGGCTGCTGTTAAAAATGGTGCACCACACACGCCAAGCGGCCAATGGTGCCACAGTTCCAGTTCTATTTATTATCACACTCTTTGTCTATATCCTTTGCTCTGCTAGAATTCTTCTCGACTATGTCTGCACGCGACATGTTTGCGATGTGATCGAAATGGCGGTAGCCGTGAGGTGCGCGCGCTTCGGTAACTTCTGGCCGCGTTCCGCTAACTTCCGTCGTCTGCTCTCAGACTCTCGCTGCGACTTGCAGTTCACCGTATTTTCATTATTTTAATTTCCCCCTGGACAAATTTTTTCGCGGGTCGCAGGTCAATTCCGCGAAAATTACTTTTGGTTTTTTGCGGAAATCCGCGAAACTGCGGGTAATTGGGAGCCCTGACTTTTAACCCATTTGGATAGAAAGAACATGGTATTTTATTAGCGTACTTGCGACGATAAACAATGACACAAAAACGTGGGGTGGCCCTAAGTTTTGACCATTAGTATAGTTCAAGCTATTTTGTTTCCTCCCTTGAACCTAACATGTTCAGTGGCAGTTGACGCAGATTATGTTTTTGCAATCTTCATTAAATTAACACCAAAAAAAACTCAAGCTGAACCAGAAAAATGGATTCAAAGTGGTGACAGCTACTATGGGCTCATGACGATCTATACCTCTTGCAGTTGCATAGTTGCCAACCCTGAGACAACAAAAATCCGGAGTTGCCGAGACCACTTCACACGACAGCCCGCGGACAGAAAATAAACATAACATATATGATATAATATATAAAAGAATATAATAATAATCTGCTTCTTTGGAGGCATGATTTTGTTGAAAATCGAAAATACCAGTTGTGAAAATAGTTGAGCATGTGCTCCAGACCAGGGCAAATTCGAAGCAACCAGAACAAACACAGAATGGATGGAAATTTGCTGTGCATGTGTAATCTTGACTGGCTGCGAAAGCTTAGCGGTACAGTATAGCAGTAGGCTCTCAACTACAGGCGCTTGACACCACACGGTACGCCAAATGCCTCAGATTTTAAAACAAAGCTTGTAAATATGAAAATCTGGAGAAATGTACCAACAAAACAAAAAAACGGAGAAATCGGGAATTGAAAAAAAAAATCAGGAAATTCCCGATAAAATAGGGAGAGTTGGCAGCTATGCCGTTGGGTGGCGTTCAAATTTTCACAGTACTAAACGGGCTCAAAAACAGTTGTTTCATTGCCTGCTGCAGTTGGTCAGGGCTGAATCGGCTGGTTGTTGGTTCCCAAGTAGCACCAGGACACTCCCTAGATTACATAACTTTCAGCTGAGACTAGACTTGGCTAGCCACAAAATGTGGACAGCTCAGCGGGAGGTTATGCCTAGCGGATACTATTTTGTTCTGAATAACCCTTATCATTCGGAATACACAAGTGTGTGAAATAAGTTTGACTAAAATAGTTCAAGGGTAGTGCCAGAATAGCTTGGCGCCTCTAGGTATCAAGCTATTCTGGCACCACCCTTGAACTAAAGCCATTGGTCTATATCCATATCTGTAAGTACTATAATGTAGCTTGCATATGGCAGTGTACAAATTTGAAGCTTTTAGTCTCAGTACAGTGGAGTCCAGTTAACACGAACTCGCTTAACACGAATTTCCCGTTAACACAAACCGCTTTTGCATTCCCGGCTGACGGCCTTCTTATTATGTATTAAAATTTCACTGATAACACGAAATGCTTAACACGAAATTTCGCTTAACACGAAGCTGTTTTCGGTTCCCGACCAGAGCAATTTCACTATTATTCACCTGTTTAACACGAACACACATTCCAGTCTCAAACACCGAAAACCGATTCATGAAAGGGGCACTGCACGTGTCGCTCTCGTGCTGTAGTACACACGACACATGAACGAACTCTAGCCTGTGATTGGCTGAATAGCCTTCAGTCGTTGTAATCCGTCTTCTCATTGGCTAGTGTTTCTGAACTGAATTCATGCATCATTCGTGTACCAACACTCCCTCAATTCAGTTAACTACCGATCACGGCTACCCCCAAGGTAAAACAGAAGTCGACTACGCTTGAAGTGAAAAAACAAGATTAATGAGATCCACGATTGTCTCTCTACACGGGCTGTCAATAACGCAAGACCGACTTCGATCATGGCCCGTTTTTTAAATGACTTTGACTGTGTTGCTTTTACCGATGCCAGATGCCCGTGTTGCTTTTACTTTACTATGGATTTTACCTGATGGATTTTACGTTAACTACGTGAGCTGTACACATCCTTGTGTTTTCCTAGCGAGCTGAACGTAATGTAAGCATATATAGTACAATAATGTGCACTTTTAACCTCGTACTCATTCATGCACGCATCTCTTACACACTTTTTCCTTGCCGGGAGGGCCGTGATCAATTTTGAGGCCATATTGGTTAACACGAAATACGGTTAACACGAAGTGATTTTCCGTGTCCCCAAAAATTTGTGTTAAGCGGACTCCACTGTATATGGGAGGGATAACATGCAATATGTGGGAAAATTAGATTGACAAGGAACTGTTGATGACTGCTTCCAGGGCCCGTTTTCCATCGGTGCCCAAATGCATACATATGCTGGTTACATTTTCATGGCGCAGGAAAAGTTTCTTTGTAGAAAGATTACAGATTTCACTGGCGGCTTCTTCAGAAAGCACTAAATAATATTCTGTCAAGGCAAAAGATCACTGCTATTTTTAGCATCTCTGGCCAAGTAACCAAAAGTTGTGAGTGGATCCACCTCAAACTACTTCTGCAATATGCCTGTGACAGTACAGCAATCAGAATTACCTCGAAAAGTTTTTAACAATACCTCCATCGCAGCCAGATTTCTCAGCAGTTACGTCTGCAACTATGATTTTGTCGGCCATACTGAATTGGAGACTGCGCCGCGCTGGACCCCTCAAACCCATGAGAGAGTGTAACGCTACGCTCATCGCACTCATGCCGTTTCCTGGAGCGCACAGGCAAAATGTACACTTACATTTGCTGTAGGAAACGCGCCCCTGGTCATACAGTTATTACAGTACAATTTTCTGGGGGAATTTTGTAGAAAATAATGCCAAAAAAAAATATTTTTCAACATACATTAAAACTGCATATGGCAGCAAAAGCCAGTCAGTGGGTGGCCTCAGAAAATGGTCTGCCATGTTGTTTTAATAGTTAGTAAAATTGTTCAAGTTTGCTATACCAACAGTAGATGCATTTTATTCATGCAAGCACATCTAATATTGGGCAATTTCACAGAAATAACTTGGTTCTGCAAAGATTACCTCCTCCTATTGCCCATCGTCCATAGTGACACGCTCTCTATGCCCACAGCCCACTGCGTTTTCTTGCCCCTTACACTAGAGAGCAATCTAGTTTTTGGGAACGGCAACCTCAGTATTGGCTGAAACAAGATCACACTAATACAGTTAAAGTATTATGCAAAATCTATTCTAAACAATCAATCATGACAAACTCACCTCTATCATGCCTCCCTTTTCTCTGACACAGTGGTAGAGTTTGTACAGGTCTAGGGGCTGCTTGCTGATGGATGGCATAGTGGTGATGGGCGTCCCTTTCTCATCCAGAAAAGCAATCAGTTTGTCCAAGAACGGTCGGCGGTCCATTTCGTTCCCCATGTCATAAAGTCGGCTCATATCCGCAGACTTCTGGTACAAGAAGGTAAAGGTTATGCGTTAACCCTTTACATCCTGATCCTGACTTTTTTTCATTTGCTTATTGTCCTATGAAGGCTACATTACAGATTAGGAGAGAAATTAACCATTTCAGTTCAAGGGTGGCACCAGAATAGCTTGGCACCACAGGTGCCAAGCTATTCTAGCACCACCCTTAAACTATCATTGTCAAATTTCAAGCAAGTGTATCAGGATGAAAAGAGCTTGAAGTGTGCACAATCAACTGTTCAGCATCATTTTTAAAATGTGGACTTAATAACCATTTGGCTCTCAGTAGCGTTTTTTGTCGTGCTGATTCCTGCAGGAATCAAATGACAAAAAATGCTACCCAACAGTCACAGTGTTAACATTTTATAAACTGAGAAAAAATCTAAAAACTAAGAGCTCAAAGTATTAAAGAGTTCAAAGTGAGGCAATACAAAATTGCATGATTTTTGTTGTTGTTGTTGACATTTAATGTTAAAATAATTTAATCAAGCTAAACCTTTATTCTAAATCAAATGAAGAAATTAGTGTGTACCTTTTCAATTGTTTCTTATTTTATTTTTGAGGATCAGGAGCCCATTAACAGGATAAAGTACAATATCAATCTTCAGAATAAACAGGACTAACATAAGACATAAAACCTCACTTACAGAGGAACTACCATTCTGGAAAATTGCAAGAACTGGTACTGTAGGGGATGTTGTAGAAAGCTGCTTCATAAATGTAAAACTGTCAAATGACCAGCTTTATTACATTATTGAATGTAAAGGCTTATCTGCACTGCATTATAAACTGTAGGTTCTACATCATACAGATCATCCTAAATAACCCTAACCCTTTGTGTGTTGGTAGTGGATTTTTATTTTAGGAGTCATTGTGAATAAAAGCTACCAACACACAAATGGTTAAAACTGTAGTATGAGTATGACTGACAGTGTATGGAAGTACTCTGTGACTAATAAAAAAATAAAAAAATTAAAAAAAAAAGCATTTTTGGTCAAAAGAATGAGCAAGTTAACAGTAACCATTTCATGCAGATCATCGATACTAAATACTCAACAGCTTGTTACCTTGGTCTCCAAAAGCATGAATGAGAGATGAAGATTAATTAAAGACAGCCATGATAATGAGCATGAATTGTTAACGGTGTTTAATTCCACCAAATGAAAGTTTAACAAGAAAGGCAAAGCTCTTATGGCTCACATGTAAGACCGATTCACACATCTGACAATAAATAAAGGGATGGCTTCAAAACTAACAAAATGCATGTTTTCTCAAATTTCATCAGTTTTCACACATCTGTGAAACTCCCGTGACCCCTGACCTTTGCAACGAGTTGACTAAATTAGGATACATAGGCAGGTCTTATCAGCTACCTTTTGCCAAATTTGATTGAAAAGTTTGCAAAAATGTTGATAATAACTACAATTATTGGCATTTTATACATATTTGTCGACCTCTTGCAATCTTTGACCTTTTCCTAGGGGTCATCCAAATAAGTATGCATAGATAGGTCTTACCAACAGGTACCTCTGTACCAAGCTTGGGTTTGAAGTTGTGAATTGTAATTGAGAAAAAACATTTCTTGTCAAAATATGGTTATTTTATACCCATTTCCTAAGCTCTTGTGACCCTTGACCTTTCTCAGGGGTCATCCAAATTAGTATGCATATAGGTCTTACCATCAGGTATCTCTGTAGCGGGTCTGGAGTTGTGAATAGTACTCGAGTAAAAACATTTCTTGTTAAAATATGGGCATGTTTTTACCTATTTCCTGAGCTCCTGTGACCCTTGGCCTTTCTGAGGGGTCATCCAAATTTGTATGCATAGATAGGTCTTACTCTTACCATCAGGTATCTCTGTAGCATGTTTGAGTTTGGAGTTGTGAATAGTATTTGAGAAAAAACATCTTTTGCCAAAATATGGCGATTATGGACCTATTTCCTGAGCTCTTGTGACCCATGACCTTTCTGAGGGATCAACCAAATTAGTGTGCGTATAAAGGTCTTACCATCAGGTTTGTACCAAGTTTGGGTTTGAAGTTGTGAATAGTATTTGAAGAAAAAAAAATAATGTCCAAAAATAGCTATTTTTGATATATTTCCTGATCACCTGTGACCTTGACCTTTGTGAGAGGTCACTGAAAATGGTATGTTTAGAAAGGTCTTGCCAAAACGTATCCTTGGGCCAAGTTTGAAAACTGTTGCTTGAATAGTCTCCGAGAAAATGCCAACGTTAAAGTTTACCACGGACAACGGTGGACGGATGACCACTGGCCCAGAACATAGACTCACTTTCGCTTCACACATGAGCCAAAAAGTAGTCAGAAAAAATGCATGCAACAAAAATAAACAAAAACATCCAGAACAGGAACAAAACAGCAAAACCGGAAACAAAACAACTGAAATTTTGTAATGTAACCCCAGGCACAAATGAAAAGTAACTCAAAGTAATAATCAGGATTTATTATGAAGGGCTGGGAAGACGGCAGTAGAGAAAAGAGTAAATAGACCAGATTAGTCTGTGGAGGTTCTGCATACACAACAGACAGAAGTGACATATAACACTTTCACTGCGGACAGCACAAGTTAAGTTGGCACACAATCGGCACACGATCACAAGTCAGCATGATACCACAACAGCACAGTGACTCTTGAGTTTCTGGAATCTCAGCGCGTACAGACAACGAGCTACCAATGTTCACAAGACACTGCCACAATCCTACAGTAACGTCCAAGATCACAATGGAGTATCACTGATGACCAGGGAGGGGCACTAGCTGCACTGGCCACAAGGGAGGAGTACATTACAGAACATTACAAAAGGCATGACACCATTCCCAAACGTTGTCGGCTTTAGGAAAATACTGTAAGGTGGAAAGTGAACTGTTTTCATGAGGGGAGTAGCCATTAGGGAATGCCAAGGGTATGGGCTAAGGGGGAAAAGGAAAAGGGAGAAAGAAAAAAAATGATAAAACAAACTGCTCCCAACAACAGATAATATCAGAACGTCCCATCCAATGCCACTTACAGACCAACTGGGGCTACCGCAATTTTCATAGTCGTCTGAATAAGACGGCCCTGCTCCCGAACCCTCGTCCTAGAAGGAACAGCGCGCAGTAAGAGACCATCAGTATGGTAATAGAGAACAGAACGTCGCAACACAAACATCAAACGTTTCAGTGAACATAAAACGTGGTGACAGCTGAAATAAAAATTATATGTTTGTACTACACTTCTTGTGTTCAAAAGTATTCAGCTGCCGCCCTTTCAAAAGTCTGTTTCACACAATCATCTCCTTGCATTCAAGCTTAGTGGTCATTTTTAGCCATAACATCCAAGATGAACCAGTATCTACCCTCTTGTTGTTCACTTAGGTTCATAAATACACTGTATTATTATTAGTACTAGGACATACAGTAGTAGGATAAAGAAAATTATTATTAAAGAAACCAAAAACAACACTGCATGAATCTGCATTGCATGATAAACTGTCATGCTGTCTGCACTGAAGTTATCTGAATTTCTTGACAATTCAAAATAATTATTGATGCTATTGTTGACATTAAGATAGCCAAAGAATACTAAATATTTAAGTTAATAAATGTTTATTTGCCACTACTGCTATTCCCCGCCTTACTGTACTGTAACAACACAAATCAATTACAGCACCTGGCATCATTATCTTCTGATTGATTAAATACTGCCTGATGAATGCAAGAAAGAAAGTGCACAAGTGGAAAGGAAAAAAGCCCTCAAAGCAAGAGCCGAGTGATACACAAAGCAGCAAGTGCAGAGTGCAAACATCAGCTTTACTTTCTCTTTGCTTAAAATCACCAGAACTACTGATCAACTTTAAATAGGTTCCCCTTCCCTCTGTAGTAACTGCATCGAGGTCTACAACTTGTTTTCCACCTTATGGCCTATAACTGTAAGATCCAAAATTATAGACCAGCACATTTCTAAATCACCATGTTGAACAGCCTTACATATCAGACTGAAGGAATAAATATATTGTTACCATTTATTACATTTGTTAGAAGAGACTACACATGTGCCCGAGTGGTTAGGGTTCAGGAAAAACAAGAAAGGCA
Organism: Semisulcospira habei; assembly: GCA_036245525.1. NCBI lineage: Eukaryota > Metazoa > Mollusca > Gastropoda > Semisulcospiridae > Semisulcospira > Semisulcospira habei. Next base: position 148,604,976 of record BTPG01000006.1, read on the forward strand.
AAGCAATTATGGCTCACATGTATGACCTATTTACATGTGTGACCTTTGTGACAATCAGTAAAGGGCTGGCTTCTGCACCAGCAAAATACATGTTTGCTCAAAATGTAAGCATTTTTCACACATCTGTCCAACCCCCATGACCCTTGCAATGAGTCGACTAAATTAGTATGCATAGAAAGGCTTTATCGTCAGCTACTTTTGTGCCAAATTTGATTGAAAATTTTGAAAAATGTTGACAATACCTACAATTTGATCAAACATTTGCTGGCCTCTTGTAACCCTTGATGTTTCCAAGGGGTCATCCAAATTAGTATGCATAGATAGGTCTTATCATCAGGTATCTCTGTACCAAATTTGGGTTTAAAGTTGTGAATAGTATCTGAGAAAAAACATCTTTTGTTAAAATATGGCTATTTTGGACCTATTTCCTGAGCTCTTGTGACCCTTGACCTTTCTGAGGGCTCATCCAAATTAGTATGCATAGATAGGTCTTACCATCAGGTATCTTTGTAGCAAGTTTGGGTTTGAAGTTATGAATAGCATTTGAGAAAAAAAATAAGTGATGTCAAAATATAGCTATTTTTACCTATTTCCTGATCACCTGTGACTTTGACCTTTGTGAGAGATCACTAAAATTGGTATGTTTAGAAAGTCTTGCCACAATATATCCTTGGCCCAAGTTTGAAGACTGTGTGGCCTTGAATAGTCTCAGAGAAAATGCCAACGTTAAAGTTTACCACGGACCACGGCCAATAATAATAAATAAAATAATTACGGTATTTATAATGTGCTTATCTTGTAATAATTATAACTCTAAGCGCGCACTCAAAACTCGTGCACAACCACTGGCCCAAAACATAGACTCATTTTTGCTTCACACAGTCAAAAAGAAGTGTGTAACTAGAGACTAAACCAAAAAGAACACTTACAATAAAGGCCTTTTCAAGAGGCTCCAACTACAAAAAGCTTCAGAATCAGGCGACAGTTTGGTGGAGGGAGTGGAGTGGGGGGTTTGTGGTACAGGAGTATAAGTAAGGACGGATGAATGATCAGTTAGATGCAATTGTGATCTGGACAAATGACAGGTATGTGTTTGGTGTAAAAAAAAAAAATATTTAAGAAAAAGGAGAGAGAGAGAGCTGTAATTAAAGAATAAAATGTGAGAAGGGGGAGGAATGGTCATGGTTGTCAAATGGTGTTTAACCCCTGTCTGCTATCAGCCACCAGTTCTGTTTACAGGACTGGTGGAGGTTTGCACACGGGGACCGAGTTTGTAAGACAGTATACTTACTTTGTCATTCAATATAACTTTAATCGAGCCTCTAGTTTTACACTGAATTTTTTGTTTCACAGTATACTGTACAATCCTGTGCCCTTTGTTTCTGTGGGAAAAAAAAATCCCAACCTCAAGAATAAAGCTTGAATAAAGGTAAATTATAAGATCAGAATTAAAGCAAACCAACTACAATACAGATCAGCATGTAAAAGCTGTATTAGGTCTACCTGTGAGCGTAGACCATTAACCTGCTTGTGTGTGCAGCTACTGGTACTGAACAGTACCTGCGGCTGTATGCATGTAGGGATTTCACTTTCTCTTTACATTTAATACCCACCTTTTTCTTCTTCTCTGGCGGTTCATCGGACATGATGTTCATAGGGCCGCAATTATTCTGGGGACCTCCCATTTGCCCCATGGCACTGCTGTTCATGCTGTTAGACATGCCAGGTGGCATGTTCCCTGCGATGGTGCCGGCTGGACCGTTGTTCATCATAACGCCAGACATACTCCCTGGTGGCATGTTCCCTGGACCCATAGAGTTTGGTATGCCAGGTGGCATGTTGTGGGGCATGTTTCCAGGCGGCATGTTGTTTGGCATACTGCTCGATGGCATGTTATTCGGCATACAGCTGGGTGGCATGTTGGGGACACCGCCATGTGGCATGTTTGGCATACTGCCATGCGGCATGTTATTTGGCATACTGCTCGACGGCATGTTAGCCATACTTCCATGTGTCATGTTGGTTGGCATGGAGCTGTGTGGCATGTTGGACATACTGCTGGGTGGCATGTTATGCATTCCCCCATGTGGCATACTACTGGGCATACTTCCAGGAGGCATGTTGTTGGGCATGCCTCCATGTGGTGGCATGCTATTCGGCATCCCTCCATGATGTGGGGGCATGTTGTAGGGCATGCCAGGGTGGTGCATGCCAGGCCCTGGCATCATGTGAGCATTGCCCATTGGACCATGTGGACCCATGTAGCCCATGCCCGGGTGGTGGTGTGGGTGGGGGTGATGTGGGTGAGGGTAATGAGGCCCATTGGAACTGTTGTTAGCACTGGAAGTCATCACCATTGGGGATGGCATGGGCATGGATGTCTGGCTGCCAGAGTTCTCCATCTCACTGCTCACAGGGGTCGTTATGCTCTGGGTCACTGCTGTGCCTGTCCAAACAAAAATAAAACAGAAAACTTGAAAGTCAATTCACTGCCAGAACTGAGCAAGCAATGCCCATGCAAGAGGCACTGATACTCGCTAGCCCAGGGCTCATGAGAATCTAAGTCTTTTGCTGGAACCACTTTGTTCCCTTGATGGCTGGGACTCTGGCGTAGAATCAACCAAGATTTCAAACACACAATCTGCAGTGAAGAGATTAACAGAACACTCTTTCATCTCTGCCATCTACTGTGACGCATCCGACAATGGTCAACAAGTACAAGATCTAGCAGTCAAACAAAAACGTGAGATCAAGTATCTTAATTTATCCATAAATTTATGGAACAATGTTGTCATTGAAACTGAAACTCCCTGGTAATATTTTTAAAACATACAAAGACATTCAGTCCAGGGTTCAACTTGAGAAGCGGTCCGAAAAAGATTTTACAAAACATATCAGCAGTAGAAACTAGAAGATGGTTCAACCGTGATAGATAAAACTTTAAAGGATAGCGTCTGATTAACAAATCAAGCCGATAGTCCGGGCGTGGGTCTATATGTAAAGTATGCTGAAGTGTGTGTTGTTGGAAGTACAAATTTTTTTTTTTACGGATTATTGATGTCTAACATCCCGTAGTTATGTATCCGATGTATGCCACTCGCAAAAACTTGAGCGTTTTCCTGTACAGCCATGGAAAGTTGGGGTGTGCGTGTCACATTTTTGCCCCATCCCTGCGAGTAAATTTAGCTCAACCCACACAGTCCATTTTCAGCCGAGGGGTGATGCAATTAGGATGACTCATCTGCAACCTAAGCCATCTGCTCAGTGTGGCGGTTAGCTTACCTGTCGTGCGGCTAGTGGACCAGTCCAGGAAGTCCCTCCAAACAATAACAGGCCTTTTCTGACACCACTATACCACTAGTATACGTGTTTACAGGTCATTAACAACAATTGGAGTTCAAATGATCTAAAGCTGATGAACACGTTTGGCCTGCACAAAGCATCCAGAAGGTGGACATGGCACAGCCTGAACGGAGAGCACCATAACCAAATTGACTACATCATGGTGAAGAGACGCTTCCAAACCAGTGTGAACATTGCCAAGACAAGAAGTTTTCCAGGAGCAGACATTGGAAGCGACCATGACTTAGTGATGATGACCTTCCGACTCCGCCTAAAGAAGGTCAACAAGCAGGGTCCCACCAGAATCAAGTTTGACCTCGAGAAGCTGAAAGACCCAGAGGTAGCGGAAGCCTTTCAGGCAAAGATAGGCAGTGATGTCGTTTTCGTCAGCAAATCGGCCATTCACCGATAAAATTCCAAAATGTCCGAAAGAGTGACGTTCTGATCGGCCCGCTGTCCTAAGGTTTTACGCCTCATTCGGCCACCCTTTGTCCGTTTTTTGTTTGCTTGTCTCATGTCTGTTTCGTTATTATTGCTTCTGGCCATATTAATTTCCTATCGGATAAATAAAGGTGTTATGAGTTACGAGTTATTGTCGAGCATCACGTATCGGAAGCGCCAAGCAGATGACAAATGCATCAGCAGAGAGAGAGAGAGAGAAACTCCCCTTGTTGCTAACGGCCCTTGTTGCTAACGGCGTGCTTCCGGCATTACCATTTTCGTTTTGGAAATGCCGCCGAAAAAGAAACCAAAACTTATCAGTGGCCAGCGCTTCCTCTCGTTTGGTGTTGGTGAGAAAGAAAAGGAGAAAGAGAGTGGAACAACCTCTCAGACTCTGACAAATCAAAGTGATGCAGCGCCATCGACATTGGACTCGACTTATACTGAAAGTGAAAGTGCCGCTTCCAGTTCCACCACACTAAGAGCTAAGGAAACTGGAAAATCTGCTGCCGCCCGTGGGTTTCAAGAGAAATGGAAGGCTCACCACCCTTGGCTCAGCTATGATGGCAAGGCCATGTTTTGCACAGTGTGCAAAAATGCTGTTTGCAAGAATGTCTTCACTCAGTCAGGCTGTCGGAATTTCAAATCATCCGCCCTTACAGATCACATGGAAGGAAAGGATCACAAGAACGCTCTGCTGGTGCCAGCCCAACAGCAGAACCAGGAAGTCATATCTGAAAAGCTGCTGAGTGACACACGAAAACGCATCTTGACGAGGCTTAAAGTTATGAACTGGCTTGTGAAGGAGGGTCTCCCTATCTCAAAATTCGAGTCTCTTCTCACTCTTTTGACAGAACTGAACACACCAGATGTGCTGATGCAGTCTTCTGAGAGCCAGGCCAAACCTTCGTCTAGCCTCTTCTCCTCTAGGTGGAGTGGCGTGGAGTTCTTAAAAGCTCTCTCTACTGTGGCTGAAGAAGAAGTGAAGGAAAAACTGCTATCTTCTCCTTATGTCACTGTACTAGCTGACGAGTCAACAGACATAGCAGTGAAGAAGAGGCTAGTCATCTATGCTCAGATAACAGACCCAGTCACCGTACAGCCATCAACTCTGTTCATCACAGATGTCACTCTCACAGCAGGCACAGGTAATGATTGATATTCAATGTTTATGTTTTAATTTTTAATTTTTACACTGCATTTTAAAAAGAATAATTGATTTGTTTAAATTTGTTTATTTATTGTTTTAATTCTTTTATAAATTTGAGGTAATTTAAATTATAATCATTACTGAAAGAGTGATGTGTGCCCTTTTTATGTGTTAGTGTAGGTCAAGCTATTGCTTCAGAAATCTTTCACCAGTTGAAATCCAGGGGAGTGGAAGCACAGAAGATCATGGGCCTGGGATCCGATGGAGCCAGCGTGATGACAGGGAAAAAGGAAGGTGTGGCAGGTGTGATGAAGAGGGCAAACCCTCATGTTGTCAATGTGCATTGTGTTGCGCACAGATTCAATTTATGTACAAGCCAAGCCGCTGCTGATGTCAAGATGCTCAATGACTTTCAGAAGATTCTCTGTGACCTGTTCTACTACTTCAAGCAGTCTGCAACTCGGTGTGAAAACCTCAAGTCCATTCAGACGATTCTGGAGTCTCCAATTCTCAAGGTGAAGGAGGTGCATGGAGTCCGGTGGCTCTCCTTCGATGCCTTACAGACCGTCTTCAGGACACTGGAGCCACTGCTGACCTACTTAGATGACCAGTCTAAGCACAAGGACCCCAAGGCAGCAGGATTACGGAACAAGGTTTAAATAACTATTTCATAACTGCCATGATATTACTCAGTAAAATTTTATAATATTATAATTTATTCAGCCGATGGTTTTTTTTTCCTTCAAATTAATAATTTAAAAAAAATAAACGGGGGTCAAGGGGTTTGGGGATTGTACTATACAAAATATTTTATAGTGGCTTGTATGTGGTTTGCAGATCGCTACAGAGAAGTTCATTTCACTGCTGTACATCTTGATGGGCATCATTCCAGTGGTTGGGAAACTCAACCTCTTCTTCCAGAAGGAGAATGTTGATGTTGCCTTGATCAAGGTATTTTATTTTGGCAAATTATCGTATCAGCTGTGTCATACACAGATAAAGGGAGAGAAGCAGTTCTGAAACCAGATACCACACTTTTCTTTTTCTTCTCAGTCTCTGTATTTATATCAATTATTTATTATTATTATTATTATTTACTTATTCAGGTGAATGTAGACCACTGCACCAGTGATCTCAAGAAGCTCTTGGAAAATGACGGCTGTCATCAAATGATGCTCAGAGATGCCTTGGACTTGAAAAGTCATATTTACAAAGGAGCCAAGGGAGAGTATGCTTTGTCTAGTTGTCCTGCTGAGCATGTCGTCAGTGCCAAGACCAAGTTTATTCAGCAACTCATTGAGAATATAAAAATCAGGTACTACTACTATTAATAATAATAATAATAATAATAATAATTTTAACATAACAAACATATTTCTTTTAATTAAAGGTTTCCAGATGATGACTTGCTGGCAGCCTTTGGAGTGATGGGAATGAGACCCCCAACTGTATTGACAGCTTCAGACCTTGAAACTTGGGGAAATGAAGACATCAAGAGATTGACTGATTATTACGGCCAGGATCAAACCCACAAGTTCACTGTCCTTGACGAAGACGGTAACAAAGTTGAAAAGTCAACAACATCTGCAGCCCTTCTCTGTGCAGAAGATGCTCAGTCTGACTGAGTGGATGGACCTCAAGAAGACTGTTGTGGCACAGAGGTACCCCAAAGATGACACAGCCAAATTGTGGCAACTCATAGCCCAGTATCACATGGTGGAGTTCCCCAAGATGAAACTGGCACATCTGGCCCTCTCCAGCCCTGTCCACACAGCAGGCTGTGAGAGAAGCTTCTCTGCACAGAACACTATCCTGACAGCACTGAGAAACAGGCTTACACCTGAAAATCAGGACATGCTCTTGAGAGTCAAGCTGCATCAGGGAAGCATTGACCCCTACAAAGCACTATCTGTATGGGAGAAGGCTAAACTCAGAAAGGTTTAAAGTGTAAACCATGAAGCCTGTCTTCAGAGATTGAGGGACATTACTAGTCATGTCAGATGTCATGCCAGTACAATTTTTTGTTTTGTTTTATGTGTTAATTGAATTCCATTCTAGTCATTTCATTAAGTTTTATGTTGTTAATAAATGTAAATACATTTTTTTCTTCAGTGTTCTGTGTGTGGTATTAGTTGCAACATTAAGTCAAAATGGTGGCCGAAAGATTTTCAAAATGTCCTAAAGGTTTGTGACTGAATCGGCCTATGCTGAAAATTTCTAGCAACATCACTGGATAGGAGGAAAATTCGCACCACTGCTACTTCTAGGTGCAGAAGACATGGACATGGACACACTGATTGACACATTTAACACTGTTGTAACCCAAACAGCCAGTGAGATCCTTGGCAAACACCGACAAGCAAAGAAACCTTGGGTTACAGCTGACATCTTTGTTCTATGTGACAAGCGTCGAGAATTAAAGAAAAAGAAATCAGAGGTAGAAGGAGCTAAACAATACAGGGAAATTAACCAGGATATCAAGAAAAGCATGAAAAAGGCAAAGAATAAGTGGATTGAAGATCAGTGTAAACACGTAGAAGAAAATCTGAACAAAAATAATAGCAAAAAAGCATACCAGCTGGTGAAAGACCTGACCAGTGTAAAACAAGGACGCTCCTCGATCATTCAAGATAGTGAAGGGAACTGTCTTACGGAAGACCAAGACATACTGAAGAGATGGACAGAGTACTGCTCAGATTTGTACAACCACCGAGCTGCAGGGGACCCAGGCATACTTGTCAACCCACCCGTGACCAACAATGGCAACTATCCCATCCTCCAAGAACAAGTAGAGGCTGCAGTGAAGTCGCTGAAAAAAGGGAAGGCAGCAGGAGCAGACAACATCCCTGCAGAGCTAGTCCAAGAAGGGGGAGAAGACACAATAAGCGCCTTACTATCAATCTGCAATAAGATCTGGCAGTCAGGGGATTGGCCCACACCATGGACCCAATCACTTATAATAACTCTCCCCAAAAAAGGTAACTTACATCAATGCCAGAACTATCGCACGATCAGTCTTATATCCCACCCAAGCAAAGTCATGTTAAAGATCCTACTGAACAGGCTGAAGCCACAGGCAGAGGAAATCATAGCTGAGGAATAGGCAGGCTTCAGACCAGGGCGCAGCACAACTGAGCAGATCTTCAACCTTAGAGTTCTATGTGAGAGATACCTCCAGCACCAGCAGGACCTTTATCATGTCTTTGTGGATTTTAAGAAAGCGTTTGACAGGGTATGGCATGCAGCCCTTTGGTCCACCATGAAGCTATACAACATCAATGCCAACCTGATCAAAGTCATAGCAAACCTTTACAACAAGGCTACTACTTACTAGCGCAGTCTGCTTCAACGGCAAAATAGGAAACTGGTTTAGACTACAGTTGGAGTCAGACAAGGCTGCTTGCTCTCACCTACTCTTTTCAACATCTTCCTGGAAAGAATCATGACGGACGCTCTGAAAGATCATGAAGGAACTGTACGTATTGGAGGCAAAACAATCACGAACTTGCGCTTTGCGGATGACATTGATGGCCTTGCAGGAACAGAGAAGGAGCTAGCTCAGCTGGTGGAAAAGCTGGATAGTACAGCCATTGCATATGGGATGGAAATCAGTGCAGAGAAAACCAAACTGATGACCAATAACGCCAGTGGCATTGGCACTGAAATCATGGTTGGAGGCCAAAAACTGGAAACAGTTAAGAAATTCAAATACTTAGTGACAGATGAAGGATCAAAACCAGAAATACTGTCCAGGATTCACAGACAACAACAGCACTGACAAGATTGAAGACCATATGGAAGGACAGAAACATCACACTCTGCTCCAAGATCAGACTGATGCGCTCCTTAGTCATCTCAGTGTTCTTGTATGCCTGCGAGTCATGGACCCTCACAGCAGACCTAGAAAGGAGGATACAAGCCACTGAAATGAGATGTTTTCGAAGGCTGCTTGGCATCTCATACAGAGATCACATCACAAACAAGGAAGTGGGAAGCAGAATCAGGCAAGCCATCGGGCCCTATGAAGACTTATTAGCCATTGTGAGAAAACGCAAACTGAAGTCGTATGGGCATGTCACGCGTTCAGCAGGGCTTGCCAAAACAATCCTGCAAGGCACTGTGCAAGGAGGACGAAGGAGAGGAAGACAGAGGAAAAGATGGGAGGACAATATCTCAGAGTGGACAGGACTGAAGCTGGGCAATACGCTGAGAATGGCAGAGAACAGAGAGGAATGGAGGGAGCTGGTTGTTAAGTCATCAGTGGTGCCCCAACGGTCGGCAAGACTACGGGATATAGATAGATAGATAGATAACAACAATTGGATGATGATTATAGCAGACAATGCTACGTAAACATTGTCTGCACTTGACAAGCACTGCCTTAGAGGCTTTAATGAACATATGCCATACAGTCTACTTCGCTTATAACAAGGTCAGATAAAATAAAGTCAGAGATAACAACACTTTTCCAGAGGTCTCGACAGCACTCTAGGTAGTATAAATTACTTTGCTAAAAACAAACTTCAGAATAACAACACGTTGGGTCCCCTGGTGATTTGTTATATCCGAAGTTTACTGTATATGACTAAGTGCCAAAAGGTGGGACACAGAAGGGGTGCTGATATGATTTCCAATAAAATCATGTATATTTATATCTGAAAACTGAATTATTGTTTTATCTGTGTGAAAGAGTGAATGTGTGAATACTATAAATACTTTCAAGCAGTAATTTCAAGTATTTTGAGCAATATTGTCCTAAATATGCGATATTCAGCCAGTAATGCGCTTATTATTATTATTATTAAATCATGGCGCCCAAAATGGACACTTGGCAGTCTGCTTCAGATGATGGGCATGTACTCAGTCTCAGTGCAACAAAGACGCTTGAAATCTAGCAAGTCGATTAATAAGACATTATTCTACGCTCATAGGTTTGTCATACCAATCAGTGTTTCTGAATCCGTGCGAATATGGTCGTTGAATTTTACCGTGTCGTACGTCAAACGTGTTGTAAGACCGTCCCCGAAACTTTGTCTTTGTTTACCATCCGAACGAGTTGCGTTAGAGATTATCCAAAAACGCCACTGTATACTCTGGGAATAACTATTCATTGACATTCATTTCCAATGTTTCAGCTAAACGTTATCACGTGTAAAACTGCGATCTATTCAATCGCCAAAAATTGTTGTAATGTTTGACGTCACGACACAAATATTTCCTTTCACAAGCATTTTTTTTTTCCCCAACGTGTCTGTGGGTCACTTCCGGTACACGTGGTGTTTCCTCTTGACCGACTTTTCGCAGGATTCATTCCTCTGTTGACGAACAGCAAGGATTGAAATGTATGTTGTAAGACTTTTCCTTCTTTGACGTATGACACTGTTTTGACGAACGACACTAATATCTGAAGCTTTTTGTGTAAAATTATGTAAACAAGCATTGGTTGTTTGTTTTCATTAGATCTTTTGGGTAGAATGCATTTAGGAAAATCAATTTACCACAACTTGGAAATACGTAGTTACGTTAGAGTGACAAAATGGCGGTGTTACTTTAGTACAACAGAGGCGGCATGTGCAGAAATGTTGACGTATGACCCGACTCTGTTGTTGTAAATTTGACGCTCGACATTATAGATGGCTGTTGCAGTATCTCTGAGCTGTGCTAGTGAAATTTTCTTGCAAGAAGAGAATGTTGCAAGTTTAGCTCACCTTGCCAAAATGCTCGTACTTTGATTTGATTCCTTTTTTTTTTTTGCCAGGACCTTTTACAGCATGTTTATGTCCAGTCAGTGTCAAACGTCAACATTACAACATCAGCAGGAAATGCACTATTTTCTAAATATTAATGAATCTCTGTTTGCAAATACCAATACACCTGGTCTTGTTTTGTTTGTATGGATGTGGTACATTGTTATTTTACGAATAAAAAGTTAAAATAGACTTGCAGACAAATTGTAAACAATTTAGTCGGTGTCGTGTGTCAAACCTTACAACACTGAATATGCAATAAAGTATTTTAGAATGTGAACATCACAACAAAATATGATTATAATGTAGATGCAGGCCAGTCTTTAAAGGGAAAAAAAAAGTTTTGTTGCCAACATCCCTTGAATTGTCTACTTGATCAACTATTTGTGTTGTAATGTTTGACACGCGACATGACAGGCATTTTACCATTTAAACTACAATATCTCACAAACCAAACCTTCAATTATCTTTTCCTTGTTTGGTATTGAAAGATATCTGATGGTAAAAAAGACAACTCTGTGAGACAAACTTGAATTATTTACCCCTTTGTCCCAAATCAGGAGACCACCTTTTGACACTTAGTCATATATTCCCCAACTAGGCGCAAGCTATCCAGTATGATGAGAGCCACTTTGTTTTTGGGTCGAAAGGATCGATATTTCTGTTCTTCCCCCACCCCCTACAACTCTCTCTCTCCCTGTTTATAGCATATAAGTGTGTGTGTGTGTGTGTGTGGCATACAGATTAAGGTAACTGAAGAGTACTCATTCAGTCAGTACTTCAAACTTTTGTCTTTAATAAGCTCACCAAGATTTGTGTCCATGTACTTTTTAGCTGTTGGTTTTAGATGATACGTATTTACAGACAAGGCTGACCAGGCTGTGTTCACGAACGGCCAGCAGCCGCAACAGGCTGTTAACACACAAGAGCAAGGCTGCAAAACTGTGGGTACAAAACTGTATGTCAAGTGGCGCCAAGAAGGCCTTTGGAATGGCATGTGATTAGACCAATACAATAAAACAACATGCATGTGTTAGCTCATGAGCCGTCTGGCATGACTGGTTCGACTGTAAACAAGTCCACGTTTGCCATATTGATATATACTCCCACAGCATCTGCTCACAAATCATGAGTGACATCGGAGGCCCTGAACATCGAAGCTGTTCACAAAGCGAAGCACAAGAGCTTTGTTAAGGAAGATGTTGAGGACAGGGCCAAGATTACTTACTTACTTACGCCTGTCACCCCTACCCGGGTATAGGCCGTCGACGAGAGACCTCCAGCAACTCCTGTCCTGTGCTTCTCCTTCGATTCTACTCCAGGTGGTTCCCAGTCTCTTGATGTCTGCTTGGAGGTCTCGACGCCAGGAGTTTCTCGGCCTACCTCTTTTCCTCTTTCCCTGGGGGTTCTATGACAATGCCTGCCTAGTGATACTGGAAGCTGGCTTTCTCAGACTGTGACCGATCCATCCCCATCTTCTTCGCCCAATTTCATTCTCTGCTGTTATCTGCTCTGTTCTCTCCCAGAGTCTGACGTTGCTGATCTTCTCTGGCCAGTAGATTTTCAAAATTCTTCTAAGGCAACTGTTCATGAAGGTCTGTACTCTGTTGACTGCGGTTTTTGTCAATCTCCAAGTCTCTGCTCCATATAGGAAAACTGCTTTTACATTGGAGTTGAAAATCCGGACTTTGGTGTGTTGCGACAGCTCTCTGGAACTCCACACTTTTTTCAACTGGAGAAAGGCTGCTCTGGCTTTACCGATTCGTGCTCTGACATCTGCATCAGTGCCGCCTTTTTTTGTCTATGATGCTCCCGAGATAGGTGAAGGACTCCACCTCCTCCAACGGGGTGCCAGCAAGCAAGACTGCTTCCTCCCTGGTTGCGTTCAGCCTCATTGTCTTTGTTTTCTGTTTGTGAATGGTGAGGCCCACTTGGGACGAGATGTCAGCAAGCCTCGGGGTCTTGTCCTGCATTTGTTGATGAGTGTGGGACAGTAATGCCAAGTCGTCTGCAAAATCGAGGTCGTCAAGCTGTGTCCACAGTGTCCACTGTATTCCACTTCGTCTGTGCTCTGTGGTCATCTTCATGACCCAGTCTATGGCCAGTAGGAAGAGGAATGGAGACAGCAGACACCCCTGCCTGACACCAGTTCTGACCTGGAGCTCCCTGGTGAATTGCCCTTCGTGGATCACGCGACATGTCATGCCATCGTAGCTGCTCTTGATCAGGCGGACGAGCTTTGTGGGTACACCGTAGTGTCGTAGGAGTTTCCACAGAGTCTCTCGGTCCACACTGTCAAATGCTTTCTCATAATCCACAAAGGTGACGTACAGCGGGGAGCTCCACTCCAGAGACTGTTCCACGATGATGCGGAGAGTGGCGATCTGGTCTGTAATGATCGGTTCTTCCTGAATCCTGCTTGCTGGTCTCTCAGCTGGGGGTCAACGGAGCTCTTCATTCTCTCCAGGATGATCCTGTTGAAGACCTTTCCTGGTACTGACAGCAAGGTGATTCCTCTGTAGTTGGAACACTTGCTGAGGTCGCCTTTCTTGGGAAGCTTGATTAGGTACCCCTCCTTCCAGTCAGCCGGCATCACCTCCTCTTCCCAGATCTTTCCAAACAGTGGGTACAGCATCTCCACTGTTGTCTTTAGGTCTGCTTTCAGAGACTCCGCTGGGATGCCATCTGGGCCTGCTGCTTTGCCATTCTTCAAAAATGCCACTGCTCTTCTGATCTCTTCCCGGCTGGGTCTGTCACAGCTGATGGGTAGGTCGGTCTCTGCCGGCTGGATGTCTGGGGGGTCGGGTGGGCTAGGTCTGTTCAGTAACTCTTCAAAATACTCGGCCCATCTGTCGAGTTGGTCTGCTCTGTCTGCAATAGGCTTGCCTTCTTTGTCTTTTACTGGTCTTTCTGTATGGCCATACTTGCCTGACAATCTTCTGGTAATGTCGTAGAGCTGTTTCATATTGCCGCTGCCTGCTGCCTTTTCTGCCTCTGCTGCCAGGCTGTCTGTGTAGGACAGGGCCAAGATAAGAGAGATGATTCCTATTTACATGGATGTCTTTGTGACAAGCAACCCAACTACAACAAGACTGGTCAACATCTGCTCCGGGTGTGTCTCGAATGACACTGCTGTCAATATTCATAATACCCTAGCAGTCAGAGAAACAGTAGACTGCTGATTTTCATAGCAAAATCAATCAGAAGTGAAGAACACGTCATCTATGCAGATAACAGCTTCAACGCCTAGCAATGGGGATGCTCAAAGCATGGACGCTGCATGCACTGGTGCTAGAGATCGCTGCAACATCACTGAAGCGTTTCCTTGGGGACTTTTTCTTCACATGAGCTGGCACTCACAACAGTTCTGTTCAATTAAGATAAATGCGCACAGCCGCCAGATCTGTGCTGAAGAACAAGATGCAAGGTCTGCATGAGCTACAAAGCTAGGATTCCCCAGAAGTTATCACTCTCGATACCTGTGAAATTCTCTGGGCGGTCCCCTGGTCACCCCAGCAGCCAAAGCGTCGTACTTTGTCAATAATGAGCACTGTCACAACGACCATGAGGTCACCGAAACAGCGCATGTGCTGCATGTGGATTTTGCATTAAACTCTGTCACCCATTGATCTATCATCAGCAAGGTTGATTGATTGTACATTGCTTAACGTCCCGACAGCAACAAGGCTTTCTCAGGACGTGCCTGCACTGCTTGTGAAAAAAACTAAACAGAAAATTGAATGTATGTCGCCAGCCGGTCAAATACGTTAAATAAACCTACAACATGGGGCCTAAATAAAGCTAAGACCATTTAGCAACACACATCCAACATCAAGAGCTACAGGCAGTGCAGACAGTAGGGAGAGTTTTAAAAAGGCAAATACAGGTGAATGGACAAAGGGTAGACAGAAACACATGCCCCAGAATAGAGAGAAAAACCCACCCTGTGGGGCTGACCAGGGTGACCCTGGGAACTAAAAAATACCTAACCCCACCCAAGTCCCCCAAGGCATCATCAGCAAGGCACAAGTAGCATCTACAGCCTGCTGGAAGAACCCCACTGCCCAAGAAAGCATACAATCTTATATGATACAGAGATCATTACGAATTAAACAACATAAATGATGTAAAACATCACGCAAAGGTCATGTCCAATATACTCGCTGCACACACTCCATGACGAGTTGTCGACATAACATTGTCAGCCGACAGCCTCCAACAAGCTTCAGTCCTTTAATGGCTGTGTTCTGGAACTGGATAGACACAACTGCCATGAGGCAAGAAATACTTATTCTACGACCAGAAGCCCAGCACACACTTGGCTGAGTATGAGGGAAAATATCTCTATATGGGAAGACAGCAGGATGCAGAGCCCAGATTTGAGTCCTACTACCTCGTGCTCACCATCATGTGTGTTTTGGAATGTGGCAAGCTCTCCATCTCCAAATAAGACATCAGTCCCAGTTTGAATGTGGATTTAAGATGCAATAAGCCAAATACATGTACAATGCAAAATCAGCAGGTTGCTGCCGATTCAGTTTTGAACCTAAGGGACTGCATTGATTGTACATTGCTTAACGTCCCGACAGCAACAAGGCTTTCTCAGGACGTGCCTGCACTGCTTGTGAAAAAAAAAACTAAACAGAACATTGAATGTATGTCACCAGCCGGTCAAATACATTAAATAAACCTAAGACATGAGGCCTAAATAAAGCTAAGACCATTTAGCAACACACATCCAATATCAAGAGCTACAGGCAGTGCAGACAGTAGGGAGAGTTTTAAAAAGGCAAATACAGGTGAATGGACCAAGGGTAGACAGAAACACATGCCCCAGAATAGAGAGAAAAACTCACCCTGTGGGGCTGACCAGGGTGACCCTGAGAACTAAAAAGTACCTAACCCCACCCAAGTCCCCCAGGGCAGACCCGGGTGGGGGTCTACGGGACTGCAGCTGCAAGACCAGTTCCAGCTCAGTTACCTATACAAAGCATACAAGGTATATGGTGTTTGCAAGATATGTGGCGGGCTTTACCTGACCCGCACCAAGTTCTGCACATGCAAATGGTGTGAATCATGCAATAACCCTTTCATGTTTGTGATCCCTGACTAGGTATGAAAAAATCAATGTGAAGTAAATGTGAATAATACACAAGTCACTACTCGCAAGAGAAGCCTAGTTCTTCTTCTTGTCGTTCGCAGTGGGCTATACGGTCAGACCAGCACCAGTGATGAATGACGTCGTTTTCTCCAGGTGAGAAGCCTAGTTTAGTTTAAGTGTTCACGATAAAAACATCCAAATAAAGCCACTTTTACACTTGCAGGGGCGGATAAATTTCCTCATTGGGGGTGGGAGAGGATGCTGTTTTTGTTTAGGACTTTATACAGGAAGCGCCCGAGGAGAAATAAGATTTTCCGAGAACTCAGAATCTCAAACAAAAAACACGGACCGAAAAATACCAAAAAACGTACAGGTGGGAAGAGGGCGGGTCCAGGCATGGGCAGTATCTCAAAGGGGGGATGTCCACACTAGCAAGACAAGAGGCAAACTCTCTTACATCAGAGTTTGTTTTTTCTAAGGCGAACGAGTGGGAGGTCCGGAGGTCGGAACCTCTTTCTCTCTCTCTCCCCCCCCCCCCCCCCCCCCCTTCGCCCCCAGATTCGATGTGGAAAATTATATACTTACTAAATTGTTTTGGACATAATCTAACAAAATGAGCCATTTCAAAAGAGTTTTCATGACTGAACTGTAATTACATGTGCCGGAATGAAAATTAGTATTTTTTTTCCCCTGGTGGCCATCTTGGATTTTGCATTCACAGAAAAACGTTCAATATTTTCACACGTGGCATACAACAGATTCGAATTCAGCACCCCAAAATCATTCCGGATCCATCAAAACATGTTGTACTTCTGACAATGCAAGGTAGGCCCTACCTAAGACCGGACTATGATCAGGAACCACTCTTGAATTATCTTGTTAAGCCACTTTTCTGTATAAACTCCACGTGCATCATACACTACAGCCATCTGTACTGTAAACAGTACCGGTGGCCGCAAGCACAATTTGGTTAAAATGAAGAGATGTAGAAAAGTGAGAACAAACCTGTGGCACTAACTGCAGTAGTAGTGTTGGTTGGGTGCATGCTGCTGGAAGTTGAGACACATTCACCGTGCGTTTTCACTTTATCATTGTCCTGACTAGCAATTTTCTCCTCGCACATGCCATTGGCCGCCTGAGAAGGAGAGGAATTATTGGGGGTGGATTCTGAGTGCAGTTTCTCACTATGGTCAGCTGCAGAGTGGAATCCGCTATCCACAGATGTGGAGTCGCTGCTGGGCATGCTCCCTGAACCATCCGACCCAGTTGCGTCATTTGTTGAGTTTGTTGTGTCTGCCGTCTGACCAGGGGTGGCTGTGGAGCTGGGGCGAGAGGAGGACTCCTGCGTGTCTGAGTTGGACATGGGGGACATGAGATTGGCAGTGTCATTACCAGCAATGGGGTGCGCACCATTGGTATGACTGTCGGATGGGGTGAGGGTGGGGCCATGTCCACTGCTGTTGGCGGGACTGGCAGACTTGGGAGGCACTGAGGTCACACTGCTGCTGGTGATCTGGTTGATCTGGTTGGACATGCTGTTGAGGCTGGGGTTGCCCAGATTGCCCATGTGGTTCATCATGCCAGGAGAAGGGGACCCGGCACTGTGTGGACCCATCATGCGTGGTGAGCTCGTCATCCCTCGACCCGGCCTCGAACCTGCTGTGTTAGCGGCCGCCATGAGGGCGGCCTGAGCAGCAGCCTGCGCTCCCTTCCCTGCCATAATCTGACCTCCTGGCCCCGGCGGCATCCCACCTACACCCAGTGGGGGCATTCCTGGTTGAGGACCGCCCATCATCTGGCTAGGAGGCATAGGCATGGGGACAGCCGCCGACCCCATCCCCGGATGTCCTGGCCCTGGACCCGGCCCTGGACCTGATCCTGGCCCTGGCCCTGGTCCAGGTCCCTGTCCTGGACCCATGTGACTGGTGAATCCTCCATACTGATTGTTCATGCCCATGTTGGGTCCATAGGGCATGTTGTAGTTCTGCATGCTGCGATTCATCATGTTGTAGGAGCCACCCATCTGACTGCCGGGCCCATTGTACATCGACTGGGTGTAGCCGCCCGGCATGCCTCCTGGACCAGCTGGCATGCCACCAACTGGTCCCTGCATACCAGGCATGCCAGGCTGACGACCATAATTACCTGCACAGAAACACAGTAGCTCAAATACAGTGTAATTATTCCACGTTTCAGTTGCACTTAATTCTAGATAGGAATCTATGGGTATTATTACGACAAAAACAGACTTTATTTTTATGGAAAAGGTTGGAAGATGGTGACTATCATGGGTGACAGTTGCCAACTGTGACAAAGATAGAGAGACAGACTGGCTCCAGCTCACCTGGTGCTAGTCGAGAGATTAAAAGGATTTTGTTAACAATTTCCTAACATTGTGGTCGTTTCCCCTGCAATCTAGACATATGTTTAATTTTGTAAAACACAGATCTGATTTTGACAAGTACATTTCTGTGCATCAGATTTTGACATTACAGATTTCCAGCACAATGTCTCAAAGCCGCACTGGCTGTTTCCCTCGATTGCTGCACTGATCTCTGAAACAACTATCCACAAGCTGCTTGAATCTGTGCGGTTTAACACTATAATGAGCTCTGCATCTCATTTACATGATCAATCCCTTCAAAATTCACTGTAGGCTTCTTTTTCACAGAAAAATTAAATACCTATCACTTACAAATGTATTGTTTGCACCTTCAAAATGATGAACTACATTTCTGAACGAAAACATAATCTGCTGGCAAAGAAACTAACTGGTCCTGAGTACTGTCACATGTACACTTATTTCTTCTTCTTCTTCTTCAGCGTTCCCGAGTTTCTGCCTCAGATGTCAAGATTGGTTGTTAAGATGAAGTTCATAGTGTTCAGTAGGTCTTGAATGGAGCCCCAGAGTTTCTCTGCCAGCGTAGCTCCATATGGCCAGTGCTGTATCCTGGCATCTTGGTACAGGGGACAGGACTGCAGTCCATACTCTGGGGTCTGTAAACCAGATTCACAGAAACAGTCTGCAGTGTGTGACAGTCCAAGGCAGTACAAGTGTGCACACAGTCGGCAGTGTCCAGTCCTTAGTCTGTTGTTAGCGCTGGAGGTGTTTTAACTGGTCATCACATGCCGCTTAATGAGGGTTTTGACTTCCTGGAAGGACATTGGTAGGTTTGGCTGCTCAAGCTTGCTGCTGGACTTGGAGAGTCTGTCTGCCTCCTCGTTTCCTGATAGTCCACAGTGAGCAGGTACCCACTGAACAGCCACTTGTGTTAGGGGTGAGAGGGCGACCAACACATATTTCAATACTTCAAGACATTTCACCTTCAATTTAAGATTTGGGGTGTATTAACCCATATCATACTGAGGCTTCAAATTTGTACACTGCCACACGCAAGCTACATTATAGTATTTAAGGATAAGGATATTGACACACTGGTGTATTCCGAATGATAAGGGTTAATGAACTACATGGCTGACTGCATGTTCAAACGCCATTGTGGGTCTGCTCACCACAAACTGTTCAAAAGTGGCCACATCTGCCAGTTGGCCAAGTACACCATATTGAGGTTAGCAAAAAAATGCATATTGAGACACTAGCAAAATGTTCCAGAGATTCTTGGGAACGCTGAAGAAGAAGTTCCAGAGATCAATAGAGGAAATCAAGGGAGACAACCAGTCTGTCCCAAAGCCTGATCAGCAGCAACACTACTGACCAAGGCCACAGTAGTGTGTGCTGATTTGCACTTTGTCAGGTCCAAAATTGCAGACCAACAAACTCAAAGAAAGCGGATATTCAAGGTAAGGACAAGCAGAACAAGTGAGACACGCTGCTCACCTCCCTGTGGATACTGAGAGTTGTACTGTGGGTAATGTGGTGGTATTTGCCCTCCACCTGGGCCCATCATCTTGCTACCTGGACCTCCAGGACCATACCCCATCTGACCTCCCATGGGAGGAGGCATCATTTGTTGGTTGTAACCTGCAAACAATCACAGGCCATCAATCATTAGAACTGTGGAGAAAACTTATTTACACTTAGTTAGCAGTTTGGTGGCATACAGGTCAATCCATTTCTGAAAGTTGTTTCAACATCTGCACACAACAATGCTTTCAGCATACCCTAAAAATACTAACAGGCTTTTCTCCCCTTATCTACCCATCAAGCTGGATACACAAAACACAAAGAAAACATATCCGAAACATGTAGCAATCAATATCAAGTTTGAATTTCCACTGTGGTTGTTCAACAATCACTATTTTCGCTGCTGTTGTTTTCATGACAAGAAGATAGTGCTTACCTTGGGTAGCCATAGTTGAATGAGTGATGTGACCTTGACCCTCTAAGTGACTGGAAGGGGGTCGTGGGGGCATAGGACTGCCAGCTTGTGAGTGGGTTGCTGCAATACAAGATAAACAGTTAGATCCTTACTGTCAATTTTACTTTTCTTGTAAAAACTGTATGTAAATGCATGGTCAAATCTGAGTGAGATGACACTTCAATAAAACAAGGACGACTGGCAGATAAACAGTCAGTTAGATCCTTACTGTCAATTTTACTTTTCTCGTAAAAACTGCATACAAATGCATGGTCAAGTTTGGTTGTTGGTTGTACATTGCTATTAACCTCCTGACAGCAATAAGACTTTCTCAGGACGTGCCTGCACTGCTTGTGACAAAAAACAACTAAACAGAATATTGAATGTATGTCGCCAGCCAGTCTAATAGTAATGCACTAAATAAACCTAAGACCATTTAGCAACACACATCCAATATCAAGAGCTACAGGCAGATAGTAGGGAGAGTTTAAAAAAGGAAAATACAGGTGAATGGACCAAGGGTAGACAGAAATACATGCCCCAGCATAGAGCGGAAAACCCGCCCTGTGGGGCTGACCAGTTAGTTAGTTATTTGGGTTTAACGCCGAGCAGGCAACTAAGGCCATCTCACGGCGGGAAGGGTAAAAATCTGGTCAGCCAGACTAAAAGAAAGGTCTTAAGACATGATGTAAATATACCTTAAAAAATATGTCAGGCTAAAATGTCGCACAGGTCTTTAAAGAAAACGTCGGAAGACTCTCAAAAAGGTCAAAATAATAGAAACATCATAATCTATAAACGCTCAAATCTTATTAAAAATATGGCACTCTCTCAGAAAACTGAAGATCTTGTCCGGGGGTACATCCCGGAACAAAACCTTCAAGGAGTCTGCCGTGAAATGTTTATACCTTGTGTCGATTAGATCAGCACAAAACAAAAAGTGTTGAACAGAGTACTGCTCGTCGCAGGCATAACACCATGGACGCTCCTCCTGTTTAAGTAAATAAGAGTGCGTAACATATGTGTGGCCGATGTGGAGCCGAGCCAGGACAGTCTCCTCACGGCGGCTGCCGCAGCGATAAGGTAGACCGTCGGACAACTTAGGAAGGGCTTCATGCAGCTTGTTAGCTTCCTCTTTGTCCCACTCGGACTGCCACTCACGGCCTAACGCACTAGCCACATGTCTAAAATCACTATAAACAGTCTGTGTGTCAGGGACAGGGTCATTGCGGGCATCGTTGGCAGCAGAATCTGCGATCCTGTTGCCTTCGATGCCCACATGCCCTGGCACCCAAATAAAAATGATATCATAATATTCCTTCATCAAGTCCGCGTGGAGCTCTCTGATCTGCACCAGCAGTGGGTGGTCATTTCCCGTGCCCTGAAGGGCCTGCAGGGCAGAAAGAGAGTCAGACAGAATCAGGAAGTTCCTTTCTCTAGATCGATAAGCATGCCTGAGTGCCAGCAGAACCGCCTGCAGTTCCGCACTAAATACAGATGAGTGGTCTGGGAGGCGGTGCTTAAAAGGGCGTCTAGGATGGCGGGCAGTGGGCAGATGTTCACATCTGCACGGGACATAGACGACCCCGCCCTCCACGAGTCGCCTGCTGCCTTGCAGGCCTGGCCGCTTGGCTGCGGAAAGGCTAAGGGAGGAAACCCCTGACATCAAAGCCCCCGTGTCTCCGGGGAAGGCTTTTGAGCCAGAGACTAGGACAAGGACAGTCTGATATAAAACCTACGACCCGAGGACCTCGATGCCATCGTCCCAGCTTGCTAGGCCATGGCAGATGAACCAAGGGTTTAAAGGGTGGGGCCAGTACTGCGCACACTGCACTCCACCAAAAAGCTCCACCGCGCAGGCTTTAGGAAACGTCCACGGACCATGACACTGACCATTCCAAGTCCTGTAGCGACGGGCGAGGGGCGAAACGGCAGGTGAAAGATGTCACTGGAAGCCGCAGTCTCAAACCTGCATGCAGGCGGTTCAGGATATTGGTCGCCTGATGTTGACCTGGGGATGACAACATCACTCGGCACACCCTGAACGACCAAGCAGCCTTCTCTAGGGACAGCACTGCTTGCTCCACACGGGCCTAGAAAAGGTGGCCTAACCAAAGCTCGTCCCCTCGCAACCCCAGTTGGCTAGCCGCGGTCAACGGGCATCTTCTCCTGCGGTCAAAAAACAAGAAAGAATAACGGATCCACTCTCATGACGACCACGACCGGACTCAACGTAGCATGCTGGAACGTCCGAACCATGCTCGACAAAGCAGACAGCGGACGCCCTGAACGTCGCTCCGCCCTCATTGCCCATGAATTGCGGAGGTTAAACATCGACATCGCCGCGCTCAGCGAAGTACGCCTTCCGGACGAAGGCAGCCTCTACTGGTCAGGCAGGCCTGCATCAGAAAGACGGCTCTCAGGCGTGGGTTTCATGGTCAAGGCATCCATTGCGACTAAGCTGGAAAACCTACCAACGGGCCACTCAGACCGCATCATGTCCATGCGCCTCCCACTGAGACACCAGCAACACGTCACCCTTCTCAGTGTGTACTCCCCAACCCTCCTGGCAGAGCCTGCTGAAAAGGACAAATTTTACACTGACCTGCGCAGCCTCCTACAGAGTACCCCTGCAGACGACAAAGTCATCATCCTTGGCGACTTCAACGCCAGAGTGGGCCAGGACTCTGAAGCCTGGAAAGGAGTCCTCGGCAAGCATGGCGTGGGGAACTGCAATGACAATGGCCGCCTACTGTTGGAGTTCTGTGCGGAGCAGCAACTGGTCATCACCAACACTACTTTTCAGCAAAAGGACAGTCGAAAGACCACCTGGATGCATCCTCGCTCCAAACACTGGCACCTTATCGACTATGTCCTAGTGCATCAGAGGGACCGCAGTGACGTCCTCACCACAGTGATGCCCAGCGCAGAGTGCCACACTGACCACCGCCTTGTCCGCTGCAAACTCAGGCTCCACTTCAGGCCAAAACATAAGAAACGGGGGCCCCCCAAGAAAAAGCTTGATGTTGCCAGCCTTCAGCGTGACGATGTGAAAGCCGCCTTTCAGACAGATTTACAGCGCAGGCTCAAAGACACAGCGGACCCAGTAGACTCCTCCCCTGAAACACTTTGGGAACAACTGAAAACTGCTATTACAAAATCCTCTGCAGAAGTCTTGGGTTTCGCCAGAAAGAAGAACAAAGACTGGTTTGACGAAAACGATGTAGAGATCCAGGAACACCTAGCAAAAAAAAGAGCCGCCCATCAGGCCCACCTAGCCCAGCCTTCCTGCCCTGTGAAGAAGTCTGCCTTCCGCCTCGTCTGCAGCAGTCTCCAGCGCAAGCTCAGAGATCTCCAGAATGAGTGGTGGACCAGACTTGCACAGAGGACCCAGCTTTGTGCTGACAATGGTGACTACAGGGGCTTCTACGAAGCACTGAAAGCAGTGTATGGCCCCAGGCACCTGGTACAAAGTCCCCTGCGAAGCGCGAATGGCCAGGCACTCCTCACAGATAATACCTCCATCTTGAACCGCTGGTCGGAATACTTTCAGAGCCTCTTCAGCGCTGAGCGCACTGTTCAAGAAGCAGTCGTCATACAAATCCCACACCTCCCAGTAAAGGTTGAATTGGACGAACCGCCCACCGCTGAAGAGACCCTCACAGCCATCCACCAGCTCAAGAGTGGCAAAGCAGCAGGCATTGATGGAATACCGCCAGAGATCTGGAAACATGGAGGCACAGCACTGCACAACAAGCTCCATGACCTCTTTCTCTGCTGCTGGGAGGAAGGAACACTACCAAAAGATCTCCGTGATGCAGTCGTTATCACCCTGTACAAGAACAAAGGCGAGAAGTCTGACTGTTCCAACTATCGGGGAATTACCCTGCTGTCCATTGCTGGGAAAATCCTTGCAAGGCTGCTCCTGAATCGGCTGGTACCTGCCATCGCTGAAGACCAACTCCCAGAGGGCCAGTGTGGCTTCAGAGCAAACAGGAGCACCACCGATATGGTCTTTGTGCTGAGACAGCTACAGGAGAAGTGCCGCGAGCAGAACAAAGGGCTGTACGTAACATTTGTCGACCTAACAAAAGCGTTCAACACTGTGAGCAGGCAAGGCATGTGGCAGATCCTGGAGCGACTTGGCTGTCCCCCAAAGTTCCTCAACATGATTGTCCAGCTACACGAGGACCAGCAAGGCCAGGTCAGACTCAACAATGACCTCTCAGAACCATTCCCTATTCTCAACGGCGTAAAGCAGGGCTGCGTGCTGGCACCGACCCTCTTCACCATCTTTTTTAGCATGATGTTGAAGCAGGCCACAGTGGACCTTGATGATGACGATGCAGTGTACATCAGGTATCGTCTCGATGGCAGCCTGTTCAACCTCAGACGACTGCAGGCCCACACGAAAACCCTAGACCAACTGATTCGTGAGCTGCTTTTTGCTGATGATGCTGCCCTCGTTGCACACACAGAGAGAGCCCTGCAGCGCATCACGTCTTGCTTCGCAGATGCTGCCCAGCTCTTTGGACTCGAGGTCAGTCTGAAAAAGACAGAGGTCCTCCATCAGCCGGCACCCAAGACAGTGTATCGCCCTCCTCACATCACCATTGGCGAGTCTGAACTAAAGTCAGTGCACCAGTTTACTTACCTTGGCTGCATTATCACGTCGGACGCCAAGCTGGACAAGGAGCTTGACAGCAGGCTGGCAAAAGCGAACAGCGCTTTCGGGCGACTTTTCAAGCGGGTGTGGCACAATCAACAGCTGAAAACAGGCACCAAGATCAGCGTGTACAGAGCTGTGGTCCTCACCACCCTGCTGTATGGTTCCGAGTCCTGGGCCCTCTACCGCAGCCAACTACGACTCCTCGAACGCTTCCACCAGCGCTGCCTGCGTACCATCCTGGGCATTCACTGGAGTGACTATGTCACCAACGTCGAGGTCCTTGAACAGGCTGAAACTGTGAGCATCGAGGCTTTGCTGCTGCGGACACAGCTCCGCTGGGCGGGGCATGTCTCCAGGATGGAGGATCATCACCTACCAAAGATCACCCTGTTCGGCGAGCTTGCTACTGGACACCGTGACAGAGGGGCACCAAAGAAGAGATACAAAGACTGTCTCAAGAAGTCACTTAGTGCCTGCCAAATCGACCACCACCAGTGGTCTTCGCTTGCTGCGGACCGTGACACCTGGCGCTCCACCATTTACAAGGCAGCTGTCTCCTTTGAGGACTCTCACAGAGCTAGCCTTAAGGACAAGCGGCTCAGGAGAAAAAACAGAGATGCCGCAGCTCAGAACCCCGGCCATACCTTCCCCTGCAGCCACTGCGGTCGAACCTGCCTGTCTCAGATTGGCCTCCGCAGCCACGAACAAGCCTGCAGACGTCGTGGGCAACTCCTATAAAATCTTCGTTCGCGAAGTCAAGCCAAGAGAGAGAGAGAGAGAGGATGGCGAGAGGACACTGCGGCCGCAGCCACTCTCCCATCCTCAGACTTTGACCCATCGGTATAGATGTGACAATAGCCAGGAAAAATTGAAAGCAGTTCATTGAGGCTCTGTTGGTATATGGCTGGTGGAGTAGATTGTACATTGCTTAACGTCCCGACAGCAACAAGGCTTTCTCAGGACGTGCCTGCACTGCTTGTGAAAAAAAATAAACAGAACATTGAATGTATGTCGCCAGCCGGTCAAATACATTAAATAAACCTAACACATGGGGCCTAAATAAAGCTAAGACCATTTAGCAACACACATCCAATATCAAGAGCTACAGGCAGTGCAGACAGTAGGGAGAGTTTAAAAAAGGCAAATACAGGTGAATGGACAAAGGGTAGAATATGTAGACACATGCCCCAGAATAGAGAGAAAAACCCACCCTGTGGGGCTGACCAGGGTGACCCTGGGAACTAAAAAATACCTAACCCCACCCAAGTCCCCCAGGGCAGACCCGGGTGGGGAGGCTGGTGGAGTAGAGTCTTTTTTGTGGGCAGTCAAGTCCAGCAAGATGTCAGGAACTGGTAAGAGCCAAGGTGGAGTGATGTGTTGCAGGGATTCCGAAACTCTGTCCAGGTCCAATCCGGCCGCCTGCAGATGAGGTCGGACATGGAAAGAAAGTGGACGGACAGCTCCCGGATGGGTATCGTAAATCTCTGCAAACGATGGTTTAAAAACACAATCATAGGCAGTATTGTCTGGATGGGTCTTCAGTTTCAGAACGTAGCTGAGCATGAGGCGGATGCGGCGGAGCTTGAGAGAAGGCTCCCCTGCCTCGGCATACAGACTAGGAACTGGAGACGTCCTGAAGGCCCCAAGACATATCCGCAGACCCTGATGGTGAATTGTGTTCAGACGCTGTAGCACAGACTTGGAAGCTGAGCCATACACCACAGAGCCGTAATCCAGTTTGGACCGAACAAGGGCCCGGTACAGACGAAGTAAGACGGTACGGTCCGCACCCCAGTCAGTACGACCGACGACACGAAGAATGTCGAGAGCCTTCTGACAAGAGGTTCTAAGGTAATTAATATGGTTGCGGAAGGTAAGTCTTTTGTCAAAAATGACCCCCAGAAACTCTGCCTCCTCGGCCACCTTAATTGGCACTCCAGCAATGCTCAGGCTAGGTTCTGGAAAAAATTTCGTCTGGTTAGTAAAATGCACACAAACAGTCTTGGAGGGCGAGAACTTGAATCCATTGAGACACCCACCGCTGGATGCGATCAACGCACAGCTGCAAGCGCCTCTCAAGGGACGCAAGTCCTCGACCACGTGCGCACAAAGCAAAGTCGTCAACAAACAAAGAGCATTCAGAATCAGAATCATCCTTGATGGGGCTGACCAGGGAGACCCTGGGAACTAAAAAGTAGTTAATCCCACCCAAGTTCCCCAGGTCAGACCCGGGTGGGGAATGGTCAAGTTTGGAGATGACACTTGAGGAAAACAAAAATCACAGGACAGATGAATCACGGTACACAGAACCACTTTTGTTACTCCAAGTGAGCCAGAAACTGTAAAAAGAAATATACCCACTTAGTACTAAAGAATTATGCCAGATATTATGTTTACACATGACACATGACAAGTGGTCAAAAAGAAAATCATTAAATGGACTACAACTCGGACAAGCAAACAATCACAGTATGAATCCAGTGCACAGCCCCATCCCCCTCTCTGTAATGGGCCATAATGGGGGGAGGGGGGGGGGGTGATCTTGGTTGAGAAAGAGGGCGTAGGTGCTTGTGGGTGGGTGGGTGGGCATAAAAAATAAACAGAAACCAACAAAACCTGATCATACACGGCAGCCAAAAAATTACATTTTTGAAAGGGGAGACAAAAAGCCATCGGCACCGCTCAACCTATATAATACACTTTTACCAGTTGCTTCCCTTTGCCAATACAGGAGGACGGCAGTTTTATACCTATTAGTATTACAGTCTATAACTCAACGGACAGAGAAAAAAAAGGTCCCTGGATTCCGACAAGTTTGGGTGCGAGTCAGTTATCATCAAGCTGTCGTGAGAGATATCTGGCACATATCAAACCCGCTGCGACCGTATTTCCTCCCCTCCTTTTTTGCTCCTGCGACTCCCTGCCTGACCAAAAGCTTTTTGAGTTTTTCAGTTCACGGATAGTATGACTGTGTCTTCACTTATACCGTGTATACACTATTTAGTTATAACCATTTTTACACTTTATTATCACTAGGCTGTTGTTTTCTCTCTCTCTTAATAAAGTTTCATTTCATCTCTCTCTCTCTAAGAATGTTGTAGTTTAGCAAGGACAAACACGAAAAGAGGCCTGTGCGCCTATTGTTTCCCAAAAAATGCGCTAACCCGTACACGCACTAAAAAATTCTAGAGTTCATTTGTTTTTAAATGAAGTTGATGCGAATTTTTAATGATTTCACACAAGTTCACCTTATTTTGCGCATGCAGTCAAGGAGACAAGGGACAAAAAGGAAAGTGAGAAACAGGACGGCTGCGTCTGCCGTCCGCTGTAAAAACAATTCTGCGATAACGCGGATGCTAAGGAGCTCGTGGGGCCATGTGTTTTTGGAGCTGTAGCGACTACCTCAGTTCAGAGTAATCTCCGAGCGGTTCAAGATATAACTGATTAGACTCTTTCCGCAAATCATGACCGCTCATGAGTAGGATACTCTCTGGCTTGCCAACAATTCTGTGTAAACTGATCAAATGTATTTTTACTGCATTATTTTCACTGATATAGTGCTGATAAAATTCAATGTACCCAAAATATTGTCCGAGGGGGAAGGGAATAAGGAACTAGAGTAAGATTTCAACTGTAAATCAAATGACTACTATGAAATAGATTTCACCAGTCAACTTGAATTTATGTTGTCACACTGAAGTCCTCATGTTCGTGATTATATTAACAAAAACTAAAGAGGATGCACACAGCAAAATCAAGTCTATCACCACAGAAGATTTATAGTCAATTGCTATTTATCACGGCTACATTTTATTTCTCCACGTTGGAATTTCGGAGACAAAATTCTAAAAACTACCGGTAATGGTTTGGTCATAAAGTCGAAACAGATAACAAGATTTTTTTTCTCAGCAACCAAAATACTCACCCCCCCAAAAAAATTCAAAGAATAAATATGGGATAACACCCTGAAGTACACCCTGCATGCATTGTCACTCTGTTCCACCAAAACCGAGTCAACTCTGACATCGTTACATGTGCGCATGCCATTTAACAGATTGTAATTACGCATTCAGTGCTAAACATGCAGCACATGTACTGCAAGCGATCTTTGGTTGTGTGGATCTAGCCGCCAAGTGTTTTGGGGAAATAATTTTGCTGTGGCTGAAGTCAACGTCTGTAGGCAGAAGAGCTACAACAGTTTGTTGCACAAGACACTTCTAAAAAAGTTAGAAATGTGTCAGCTAAAATCCTTCTTACACTCTACGCCATCAATTTATAAACTGATTTCACAACAAAGCATTCCTATGAAAAGTATGAAAGTGTTGGCTTTTTTGTCTTGAAATAAAGTCTAGGTGCGAGTTATAAAGAAAATATGGACCGCAAACATATCCCTCCAATGGGGAATTCATCTTTTCTTTTTAATCATGAATACTTATTAAGGAGTAAGACAGTCACTATTCCAAAGATAAATGAATCCACACCAGTATCAAAATGTCAGGCTCAGTTCTAACTCAGACTCAGAAAAACCTAATCATTTTGATTCGATGGAATGTGAGCTCGCGCTCTTCTCGATTTCTGTCCAGTTTTTCCAGCAGAACGGTTTGTTTATAATTGCTGTCATCGCGTCTAATACAATGGCGGAAGGCAGTCACTGAATCAGCTCGCGCAGCTTCTTGTATGCAAGGACCAGCATAATGATAGAGGCAGGCAAGAGTCAGGATTCTCATTAGCTTTCGTATCTGCGGGCGTCATGAGGATCTATGTTTATTCCAGACAGGAGGTGTTTATCATTGAGTGTATCTAATTCAGTGTGATAGTGGTCCTTTCTACAGATGAGAAAAGGCACAGATCCTCAAATGTCCGACACGCAAGTTACAGGACCGTGACCCATGAGAATCTGTGCCTAAGTTTTGCTTTTTCAGTTCACACAATTTTAATTTCCAGGCTGAGTGGGGGAAAGAGAGCGAGATGGGCTATTGTGTTTTGCAGTGAGTTTCAGCCGTTTCTTTTGTTTTTTAGTAACCGTACATCAATGGCCATATTATAAATGAACACACTTTTTCCCCCTCTTTTGTTCTGGTAAAGACAGAGTCGGGTTCACTACGGAATATACTTGTATCTGCTGAGGCACATATACGGGCAGAAATTTAAAAGCCAGGTTACAAATAAAAAATTAAATATATACTAAAATGGTCTTGGATAGGGCTATTATTTGGTTGAGGTCTGGAGACAGGCCGCTTTCATCGGAACTGCCGTCAGATGGTATGGCAGAAGGTTCTCTGTTCCATCTGATGTGCACAGAGACAAATGAACCTATCAAGAAACATTCATTCCACCGTTACCGCATACTTTCACGAGGATAATATATTCTTGTTTTTACATCAGACGGATGGCATTCACTGCCTAGCAATGTTCGCCCATAACCAAAGACAAAACTCCCCAAGAGGCATAGATCTTCATGAGTTCCGCGCAGAGTGCGGGGGCTTGTGAGAAGCTAAATGTACTGTATGTATCTTGGTGGCTAGTGTTGCCTCTATGCTGCTATGTTTACGCAGCCGGGATAAAATCGCGACCACCGAGCCCAAAACAAAACACCCATGGCTATCAACACGTGTGATTCGACGACCGTCCCGGCACTGCGGCGTAGAATAACCGTAGAATAGCGCGATGCTCATGCTCCCTTTAGGTTCACGGCAGTGCAAACTCGAGTTTGGAGACTAACTGGGCTGAGTGCTTTACCAACTGAGTTACAGGAAACAATAGCGCTTATTATATTTATATACAAATTATGTTCTTAAAGTGCATTGCACATAAAATGGCTTTGAACTAATGCAACGATTTTGTAAGGATGGATTCCTTTATAACTGTGTTCGTGTTTTTTTTTTAAAACAACACTTGCTTTGTTAAAGGCAGACTTACTTTTTGCTGATAGCAAAATTCAAGCTAAATGGGTCTGATTTCTGCAACACTTTTTCTCAAGACTGATGAATAGTTACTCATTGTTGAATTCCCTTACAGGATCTCTCTTTTCTCTCTCGATTTCTTCCCTGAGTTGTCAACCAAGACACAGATAATGAACTATGCTAGCCGTTTTTAGAACAGTTGTAGCTCGTTTAGAATAGCTCTGAGCACTTTTTTTAAAACGTTAGACACGAAAATCTTTTTAAAAACGTCCACACCACATCTAACTGCACTAAAAAGAATCTTTAAATTTAAAAAGATGTTTCTAAATTTTCCTTTTAAAACCGTTTTAATATGATGGGAAAAAAAACACACCCAACACCATATTGGGAGTACTTCGACTTTACTAGCCTTCTTTTGCCGATGTTGCCATGCGACAAGATGTAAACATAGCATCACAATGTAAACAAAGGTTGACGTAATAGGTGATGTAAAACTGTTTTAAAAGTTAGTTATGTTGTGCACCTGCGCCATGTCATTCCCCACTCCCTGCCACAGGAAGTCACCTCCACTGACTCCCTCCCCACCTTCAGTTTATGTGCATTGATGATGGTTGGGCGAGATCACCCCCCCCCCCCCCCCCACCCCTCCAAAAAAAAAAAAAATTTTTTTATCCAATTTGATTAACTCATTCAACCCTGACACACTACAGCAAGACGCGGATCGAGCATAATTCAAGGGTGGTGCCAGAATAGCTTGACGCCTATGGGCGCCAAGCTATTCTGGACCACCCTTGAACTATCATGCTCGATCTGTCCCTAGAATTGTAATGTAGTCCTTCTGATGGCAACTTCAACATTTGTGGATTTTTGTCCTGGGGTAAAATGTGTTAAAACTTGTATTTGTGGATAGCAGACTAGCCTCTCTCATGCAACCGTGGCCTGAATCCATGCCTCCAGCAAATGGATGGATGATGGGATTAATAATAAATAATAATTACGGTATTTATAATGTGCTTACCTTATAATAATTATAACTCTAAGCGCGCACTCACAACTCGCACACGCATGCGCACGCTTTAGACAATGACTCACGTAACACAAATAGTGAAAATACATTACGAAGGTCAGCTTGGGGTGGGGAGTGTGGTGATATAGTGCTAGAACTGTTGAAAGAGGTGAGTTTTGAGGGCGGACTGGAAGGAGGAGAGCGAGTGTTTCTGAGGGAGAGAGAGTGGGAGAGTGTTCCAGGTGGATGGACCGTATACTGAGGAGTGGGAGAGAGAGTGGGAGAGTGTTCCAGGTGGATGGACCGTATACTGAGGAGTGGGGGCCGAAAGTGCTGAGTTTGGTGCGGGGAATGAGGAGGCGGAGATGGGTCGGAGGCGGAGTGGAGCGGGGAGGAGTATAGGGGTGAAGTAAGTTGGAGATAGGCAGGAGCGTAGTTGTTCAGGGATTTGTAGCAGAGAGACAGAATCTTGTATTGGATGCGTTGGGGGATGGGGAGCCAGTGAAGGAGCTTGAGCAGGGGAGTGATGTGGTCGGATTTTTTCTTTCTGAGGACGAGGCGGGCAGCATTGTTCTGGACGCACTGGAGAGTGAGAGTGGTGGAGTGAGGAAGGCCGGAAAGGAGGGAGTTGCAGTAGGAAAGGAGGGAGTTGCAGTAGTCGATGCGAGATAAGATGAGAGACAGGAGTTTGGTGGCAGCTTCGGTAGTGAGGTATTTTCTGATCTGACTGATGCGGCGGAGGTGGAAATAACATGCCTGGGCCGTGGCGGAGACGAAGCTGGTCATGGAAAGAGAGGAATCGATGATAACAGTGATTGAACAGTGAGGGGTAAGAATACTGGATGAGCGAAGAGTTGGGGGTGGGGGTGGGGGTGAGCGATGATTAGGGGAAACCCCTATCTGACAACCTCCTTCAATACCTCCCACCCCTTCCCTACCCTGTCGCTATGACATGAGACACAAGTAAAGGTACGCGCTAGTGGGTAGCCCACGAGGCCACTGCGGAGAGTGGCCTGCGACGCCCCCATCTCCAGCCCCACCCTTACATACTCTTCCCCTCAACCTCCAATCTGTACGACCCCTGCGGATCTAGACATTTACCATCACCCCACACCCATCCTGTTTTCACCCAACCCCTTCCATCATCCTCCGCAGCTGGTGTCAAGCTATTGACAAGAGCTATAATTAGTTAGGCGATTCCATTTTTTTTTTTTTAAAATAGTGCAAGAGGAAAGCCTGGGCTGGCACAAGTATAGACAGACGTGCATACACTTTAGGGGAACCCCCCTCCCATTAACAAAGACAGGGCAACCCCCGCGAGCCACAGATGGATAAAGGTTTACGACTCAGTCATGCACTTTCTTGCCCGCGTTGGCGTCGACTGTAGTAATTTTTCCTGTCATCGTGTCACTGTTGCTTTCTCCGGCTTGGGGGAGGCTTACGAGCCAGCGTGATTCTTCTACGGAGACGTCCACGCAGGCATGAAAGGGGCTGGCAGGCCAGATGGATTAGTGCCCGCCACTGACGCTGCCTGTCTCTAATTCCACGGCCAACTGTTAAACTTTCTACAGCCGTCTGCTACAACCCCAAAGCTCATATTTCAAAACCGTTCGATAAGCACGGCGCCAGACTACGGAAAGAACAGAAGCCCTCAGTCAAAGCTCAAGGGCGGTGCCTGATACTCACAGCGCCTAAAGCACCAAGCTAATCTGGCACCACCCCTGAGCTAAGAGTACGAGCACCGCCGCTGCCAACCCATCTTCGCCTAAGAGATCTCACTGCCGATCAATCAATGCAGATAGTTGGCGCGGGCTGTGAAAAAGCTACTCTCTCTCTCTCTGTCGTCGGCGTGAAAATATCAATAGAACACTGACATAATTAAAGGGTACTCGAGCGCACTAAACATATTGAGGTCCCCCTCTTGTGTTTGCCGACGCGACTCGGCGTAATCAAAGACAAGGGAGAGAGGGTAGGGAGTCTTCCTCAAAACTTTTCCTATCTTGGGGACTCCCCCTTTTCTGTTCGATCAGTTGTACTCCTTTAACCTTTAGAGTCAAAAGTGACGGTGGTGGGGAAAATCTTTAACCTGCAGTCTGCAATCAACTTTAAAAAAAATTGCCACGTATTTGCCATTAGATCATATGTCCCCATGCGTGATTATACCAGTGAATGATGTACTAGTATCCAAAATCCAGAGCGGATTTCCGCGCCAATTAAGATAAACATATCAGTCAATCAAAGGAAAAATAAATGTCTGATCTCAAAAACAGTTTAAGCACTCTGCTAAGTAAAATATCTTCATTGCAGTCAAATGCATTAGGTATCATATTCCAATCAGCTTATGCACAGGCACAGGAGTACAAGATGTAGATAAGCATCAAATAACACAAAAGGGAGACCAAAGCTCACTACTGACAGACAATTACAAAAAAGACAATTTCGGCACTTTCTCTGACATACATCCAGGCTCGCCTTGAAATCTCAAACAATAACCAACTCTAACTACCCTGCATTTTGATGAGAATCTACCCAGGCATGAGCGTGTGAATCTACCCAGTGAAAGTTTGTGTTGCCACAAGTCTGTAAATAAAAGTCTACCAAGTGAAAGTCTATCGTTAACCTACCCAAAACCTACAGGTTTGAAATCTCCAGCTTAGAAATGTCGTTGAAATAGGAGTAGAACTTTCCACTGGATGAATTCACACCTGGGTGGGTTCGCTCTAGGTAGATTTTTGCTTCTACGTTGGGTAGATTTACAATGGGTAGATTTACTTCTCAATATAGCGTTTGATAATTAAGTGCAACCCTGGAGCTCTTCTGCAGGTAAGTAATAAAGCATGAAAAGATAATATACATTTGTGTGACTTGATCATAGACATATACAAAGAACATGTTTGCTTTTATTGATTTTTAATTTATTCGAATGTTAAATGTTTAGGGCTTAACATCTCTTGTCCACTACGAAGGTGATTGCAAAAGCGGGACACCAAAAAGGGGTCTGTACAAATTTTTATCCCAGCTGGATTCGAAACCAAGACCCTTTGGACGAGAGTCAAACACTCTACAATCTAAGTCATCAAGCTCCGCTTTTTCAGTTGTTACAGACATCGTGATTTTAATGGTTGTTTTGTATTTTGTTTGTTTTGGGGTTTTTGTGTGGTTTTGACACATGTATACAACTTCAGATTACAACAACCCGAGGTACATTGTATTATACAGCATCATGGTGGACCTGTCTCACACACTACACTTTGCGAAATAAGCCAAACAACAAGACAATATTTATTAATCAAAATATATACTTTAAAAAAATGGGGGTAGGGGGTTGGGGTAGGAAGGTGTCTAAATGTACTGCAGTAAACTTCAGCAACAACAAGACAACAAGGGACCCAACTTACAAGTGAAGCCTACTGTACACATGTAGTAACGAAACCCTGTATTTAGATAAAACAAAACGTCATGGAGTATATAGTATACTGTGTAATTTTCTGTGTCATCTAAAATACAGCAATTTCTATACTACATCTGGGTTTTTGTCTTTGTCAGAACTCTAAATTTTTACTATCAATTTACCTGAGGCTGGTGCTGGAGTGTTGGAACGAGAACTAGTGGATCCAGCGGGCGAGGGTGTGGGTCGCACACCCCCTACCCCAAGGTGGGACTGGGCAGCCAATGTCGGGGCTTCCCTAGAATTCTCGCTGTTGTTACCGTCTTCAACATTGGAATTTTCCTGAAACACATAGAATATTCACGATGAAAAGAATATCTTCTTTTTCTCAATCATTGAAATGTGGTGGAGAAGTAAAGATGATTGAACCAAATTCAAACCACTTCTTTCATTCTTTTCTCTCAAACTCAACTATTGTACTAATACAGTAATACTAACAGTCAACTGGTGGACATTAACGGCTCTTGACTGTGTGACACTAAGGCATGCTGATTTGACCCCCTAGAGTTGCTGCACTGATCTCTAGAAGACCTCCGCAGTACAGCGCATTCAGACAACCGGCAGATGTGGCCATTTTTTTGCCAGATTGTGGTGAGCAGACCTATGATAGTGTGTGAACATGCCATCAACGATACTGTTTATGAATACATCCAAAATCTTCAATTGAACAGCGAAGAAAACATGAAATTGTGATAGTACACAGTACCTCTAGTTTCTTTGCCAGGAGGCTATGGAAAAAGTGTAATTTTGTTTTATATACTTGGCTGCTGCACATGAATAACCACAGTATATCAGTATAAACAAATGAGCTCCACCGTGGACAAAAATGCAAATCATTATTTTGAAGCTGCAAATGATACTGGTTGTTGTGAAAAAACAAGTCTACCGTGAATTTGAAAGGGATTGATCATGCAAATGGGATGCAAAATGCATTATACTATTAAACTACACAGATTCACTCAGTCTGGGGGCTAGTAGTTCCTGAGATCAGCACAGCAATCGAGGGAGACAACCAGTGTACCAGCCAGGTAGTCAGTATGACCCATTTGAAGACACTGTCCACTATTTATTGTTTCTAGTGTTTGTTGATACATGTACTTTTTTAACATAAGATATGCTGCAATGTGAACAAAGTACCTGTACTTTCTTTACACTGCAGAATGTTTCAGGTGTATCACTTGCTCAAAATATGGTTATTAAATATTATTGGCATTAATGTGTCAGGTTTTGGAAAAAAAGAAACCAGGAACATATTATGTAATCTTTATTTGAAAACTCGGGTTTTTATAATAAAAAGCATGAGAAGGATGTTGCTAGGGATGTTATGACCTATAGTCTAATCCATGTAGAACACTTGTGCTCTATTCACCGATGAGGTACATGCATTTTCCAAACAGTAGAGCAAAGCACTGGATTCTGGTTCAGAAGGTTGCCCATTCAATCTGGGTAGGGCCAACAAATGTTCAGATCTTTTTTCATGCCCCATCCTTGAAATCATACTCATGCCGACAAAAACAAAGCCCAAAACATCGTCCAACCAACACAGACGACATAACGCTGATAGCGTCACTAAAACAAAGCTTTCTCCGACAAAATATTGTTCTAATTATTGGCTTACTTGTATAATATCAAAGTCAAAATTGTCTGAAACTACAATTTTTCAATGAGATTTATAGTACACAGCACTGTACTACACCGCGATGCATGTGAAATGCAGTGTACAATTCACTGTCATGTCGTTGCTGTATGCTTTTTTAAGTTGAGTCGCCGTCCCTTGAAAGGGCCTCACCCCGACTCCCCATGTGCTGCGAGCACATAGGAGTTCCCCTGACGCTATCAAACGCTCTGGCGTTGTACAAAACAACCCCACTCGCTTCACACACGAATTATTCGATATAGTTTTCTTGTCTGTACTCCTCTAGCTGGCAAGTACTTTGCTCCCGTCTTCCAAGTCGGCCAGACAAAGAGGCAAGATCTCTCATTCATCGCACACCGTTGTGGCAGTGGGAACAAAGCCAATACACTGGCTAGGAACTCGCTCGATACCTACTTCTCATGTGAAATGCCTCATCGATGTACACACGCAAGGAAAGGCAATCCTCTGACAAAAACAATCAGCCAAATTTCGGAGTCCGCTCTAATATAGTCCTTTTTTCCTCTTCCTGGGAATAACGCAGTAGTGAGAGAGAGAGAGAAAGCTTGGCGCACGGACGCACAGCGAACTACACACACCGCACAAGCGCCACTGTAGCGCCCAAGCCTATTCGCTCTGTATGCTTGCTACGTCGAGCCAGCACGACCAGTCGCGGAACTAAATTTATCTCAGCCTGTCACAGCGCCTCATCGACAGTAAACGGTGTGCACAGCGCGACAGATTAGCTCTGTGCCCTCTACCTGTCCGCTCGCTTCCCGCGTTGAGTCGGTGTGCGTGTGTGTCTGGCGCGTGCGTACAGTCACACAAACACACAACTGACGCACGGCGCTGAATACTGAATAACAGTGTACACAGCGCTAGTGAACATGCGCACTTCTACGGACATCCTTCCAACCTTTTCCTCCATAACACGAACAAAAATCTAACAAAAGGACCAGCAGAATTTCTATGCAACTACCCACTTCCACTACCACCCTCTCTCCGACTTCCCGTGTACTCCCTAAACACAACACCTTTCCTACCCCACCTGAGAAGGATATAGAAGACGACCCCCCCCCCCCTCCCCCTATATTATTTTCACTGGCAGGAAGGGCTTTTCCGAGACAGGGGTTCTCTTTAGGGTTCAAGAGAAGCAGTAATTGCTGGAGCGTGGGACGAGGGTACGAGGCTCCATGTGTGCGCGAGTGTTGTGTGTGTACCGTCACAAACCTAAATCCCGATAAAACCTGACATCTGACGAGCAGAAGTACCTGCAATTGCATGCCGAACCGTTACAAGCAAGCGGCGTAGATTTTCATGAGCCCCTGCGTGACGCAGTTGATCATGAAAATCTATGCCTCTTGTCGGCAGAAGGGGCTGGATGAGAAACTGTATGTACAGTAGACTGTGGGCCAATACATGACGTTCTCGGTTCTCTCCCTCTCTCTCTTCCTCTCTGTGGCTGTGAATGCTTTACGGGGCACAATACAGGGCCTACCCATTTATCAAGCTGTGTCAACCCCGCTTGCTTGCCGTCCTTTCTGTCCCTTCCAAGTCACAGGCTGTAAAACCCTGTTACTTCCTCTATCTCAGCCCTCAAGTAAAGTAAACAAGACCGATCCCTCCATTCAAGATTTCAGGTACCCATGTGAACTTGAAAATCTATGCCTTCTGCACACACAAAGGGCTTGCTAAGGTGCTATTCCCCTACCACTCAAGTTTATCTCAAGGGGGACCTACGGCTAGATCCAACAGACCCGACTTTTTAATCAACTTTTCCCCCTACCCAGTTACTCAAAAGTGTTTTATAACATGAACATACGTAACATAGTCTGTGCAATTGTGTGTGATCAACAACCAGATGACATCCACGAATACACAACCCAAAAGTATGCAGATTTTTTTTCCATATGAAAACATGGTATGTCTCAGGAATTCATAAAATCTGCAACTTCTCATCGTGAACCTATATTTACAATATCTTTATTATTGTGCTTGACTCATTAACCATCCAATACCGCCTTCGCATGCGTGCGCGAGTTGTGAGTGTGCGCTTAGAGTTATAATTATTATAAGATAAGCGCATTATAAATACCGTAATTATTATTATTATTTATTCTCACTACCTAAAACTGAATGTGAAAGGAAAAATACAAAAAGCACGACACAGCCTGAGAGGGAAAAAAGTAACATTACTGTGAGGTAGCGGCACTGACTTGGAAAAAAATAAATACCCTTTGCTAAAGACTCCACAGAAACGCAAAAGCATGGTTCTCTCTTTTCCTTCTCTACTTCACATGAGAAGCCCGAGGTAGCAAGAGCACTGAAGCGACAGAATAGCGCGAGAACTACTTTGTGGCAGCGTAGGCTGACAAGCTGACTGCCTGAGCAAGCCCCGAGACCCCGACCGAGCCGGAGAGTGTAATCTATAGCTGAGGGCAGAAAATCAATACACGCACACAGCTAACACAGGCTTATCAGGGACTGCGCACTCACTGTATGGGTTAGGGGGCCCTGCAAAGGTTGTAATATATAACGTATTAAAACTAGGGTTTCTGACAGGAAAAACGCCGTCCAGAGAAATGTATATATGTTTAAAAATGAACCAAGGCACAATGTACTTGACGATTTCCCCCATACGTACAGTACACGAAGCCTGTACAACTGTACTTGTTTACCGTTTGACTAAAGGAACACGTGCGCAGTGCTAGAGAAGACCGTGTAGGCAAAATGTTTGGGCGTTAAACTGAGAGTGGCACTGAATATCTCACATAAAAATAACTGTTTTAACTTGAATCTAAACAACTGAGTTAATCTATGTGCGTGCTTGTTGGGTTCAGTTCGCAGTTATGTCCTGCGCATTGAGTTATATTATAAATGAGAAATGTGCCATATAAATACTATATATTATTATTAATCTGCAGTATATGGTTAAAGCCTACATGTCTACAAAAAAACAAACAAACAAACAAACAAAAAAAACACCCATAACAAAAAGGTTATAAACTATTTGCCACTTGCCCTGTAATAAAAATGTGTCCCATACCACCAGTGAGTTAAAATACGGTAAATACAAAATTCTAATTCTTATCGTAACAAAACTTGAAACTAATGGAGCACAACAGTCACTGTACTACATTCAATGTTATTATTCTCTTATTTAAAGTGTATGCAATATATAACATATTCAATGGCTTTTCTCTGATGCATGACACAGGTTACAATCTCCACAAATGCTCTACAAGTTTACATATTCTACAAATTTGCACATCATGTTAATGTTTTTGTAAGTAATTGTTACATTATCAATTCAGCATCTATATTACTCATTTGTAGCGCTGATGTACTATTTTCACATTTACATGTTTTAAGTACTTTGATCTTTTAATGCAACATGAGAAAAAAAATCTTGTCAGTAATCCCTACAAAATACAATATCATACTCACAGGCGCACATAAATGGCGAACTTGTTACTCTTGTCTAGTTGTCGTGTGCCTCGACAGTTTCCCCTAGCCTTACTCTGTGTGTGCTTCTATTTCTCTCTTGTGCCAAGCTGGCTAGCTCGCTTCGCCCTTACAGTTACACACACGCACAAGCATACAGAGACAGAATTCTAACAGCGTGGTTTTATCTCGCCTCACCCACTCCCCCCTCGAGCAATGAAAAGCAGCCGAGTGTGACCCAGCAACCCTTGCAGGGCCTCACCACAAACCTGAGGCAGCTGGGGCTTTCTCCCCCAGCTTGAGCGAACTCGGGCAGACTATTTTTAGCCGGCAGGTCTGCCAACTGACAAAAGACTGTTATTGAGGAGAGGGGGATTCCATCAAGAGCAACATTCATTCCCGACACAGAGGGGAGACAGAGGGTCCCTCCGGCAACTGTTACATCATCAGTGGCATCATCAAAGCCACGATGATTGCGCGTAGGCAAAAAAGTCACTATCGGTTGTCTCTCTTGAGCAGACGACAGTGGGGGTAAAAGGGCATATTGACGTGGGGGTGTTTCCATCTTTACAGTGACATTTCGCCCCCAAGGCGTAGTGCATAAAATCCGCCAGTACGTGCACAACAAAGATACTGGCAGTTGCAATGCCTCTGACCACCAGATAGCTGCAAAATAGTGTAATTAAGCTATAAATGAACTAAAATAACACAGTGCCCACTTTCTGGTTTGAATGACAGCACATGTTTACTGAACCCACTCTCCAAAAGTTGCTCAAAAATGAAAAATTCCTTGAACAAAAATAAGTCCAAACTTAATTTTCTGAAAATGTGAAGAGCAGAGTATACAAAGCATCATTTTTTCAAATAATAATATATACATATTTTTGTAATGATTGCTGTTTTTGTGATATTGCACTAGTACTACATGTCAACTAATGCCTATTCACAGTTTTCTAACTACTCGAGGAGAGCGATAGCAAATCTGCTACATATGAAATATGCAGATTCCAACAAATAAACTTGAGGGTTTATATACTAGCCAAATAATACAATGCTTTCTCAAAGATCATGATGCAATCACTGCTCTATAAAAACAAGTTTTCCCTTGTCATCAAACCTTAAGTGGGATTTCTTTTTCTATTGAAGCACAATGGAAGTTTGTTTTTTATGAACATGCTTTTACATTGTTTATAAATAAAGTGTTCACAGCCCGAAAGTCAATGTTTATGTATAAATAAAGTGTAAAAACAAAAAAACATAATTCGATCAACTCCATTATTCCACTTTGTTCAATATTGGTGATTCCTATCAGACCATTTCTGGGAACCCTGGACATTCTCTCACCGTCAACTGCTACTCAAATTGATCACAGCCGGTTAACTTTTCAAGGCAGGTCACATCAACATCGTTGTCAAGGTCTGTCTTTCCACCTTCAGCGTCTCCTCACAGCTAGACTGTAGAAACTCTGCCTCTCCCACATGTTCAAAATGTAGCTCCCAGGATTGTCACTTGCACAAAACACCACTTCACATCCATCCTAATGGAGCTTCACTGGCTGCAAATCCACATTGACCACAAAGTGCTTTCGCTGACCTTTTCCTGTCTGCATTTAACTGCCCCACTGTGCCTCTCAGAACTTGTTCCTGCTTACATTCCAGCACTCACGTCACAGTCAAGTGGCGCCATACCCGGCGAACAAATGAAAACCCAGAAAAAGTCGTTTGGCGCACACTCTTTCAGAAATGCAGCCCCTTTCTTGTGGAGCAACATCTCAGATGACCTGAAATCTGCCTCCGCCACCATCAAGACAATTCTCTTCCCTCAATCTTTTTTTTTTTTCATTTATTCTTTTTTTTTGTTTTGTTTTGAGGGGGGTTAACCCTCAACCACCCCAGCACTATGAGCATGCCTAGCATGGAGATATTCAGTGCTCTACAAGTGTCCAAACATCATCATAATGGTCATACTACCACAATAAATAAACTTGAAAGGGGGTGGGGAAATGACTAAACCGATGACCAAGCAAAAAGCAAAACATTATAAATCGTCAAAATAATCACCGTTTTTAAGACAGACTGACACTGAAAGCACAAGTGTTGACTAGCATCTACCTCTGTCACTAATGACGTAATGCATAGCATGATCAGGCTTCAGTACTACTACTAAACAGAGACCTATAAACATACAAAAAGTAAATCCCAACATATACTGATGTACATGTATCGGTTTGACAAAAGAAGCAGAAATAGACGTTTCAGTGTCCGATGCTAGGGGTCAGGTACTTACTTACTTACGCCTGTCACCCCTACCCGGGTATAGGCCGTCGACGAGAGACCTCCAGCAACTCCTGTCCTGTGCTTCTCCTTCGATTCTACTCCAGGTGGTTCCCAGTCTCTTGATGTCTGCTTGGAGGTCTCGACGCCAGGAGTTTCTCGGCCTACCTCTTTTCCTCTTTCCCTGGGGGTTCCATGACAATGCCTGCCTAGTGATACTGGAAGCTGGCTTTCTCAGACTGTGACCGATCCATCCCCATCTTCTTCGCCCAATTTCATTCTCTATTGTTATCTGCTCTGTTCTCTCCCAGAGTCTGACGTTGCTGATCTTCTCTGGCCAGTGGATTTTCAAAATTCTTCTAAGGCAACTGTTCATGAAGGTCTGTACTCTGTTGACTGTGGTTTTTGTCAATCTCCAAGTCTCTGCTCCATATAAGAGAACTGCTTTTACGTTGGAGTTGAAAATCTGGACTTTGGTGTGTTGTGACAGCTCTCTGGAACTCCACACTTTTTTCAACTGGAGAAAGGCTGCTCTGGCTTTACCGATTCGTGCTCTGACATCTGCATCAGTGCCGCCTTTTTTGTCTATGATGCTCCCGAGATAGGTGAAGGACTCCACCTCCTCCAACGGGGTGCCAGCAAGCAAGACTGGTTCTTCCCTGGTTGCGTTCAGCCTCATTGTCTTTGTTTTCTGTTTGTGAATGGTGAGGCCCACTTGGGACGAGATGTCAGCAAGCCTCGTGGTCTTGTCCTGCATTTGTTGATGAGTGTGGGACAGTAATGCCAGGTGACAGTGGGCTTAAATCCTATGTAAGATGTTCTGCTGTTGTGGAGCACCTCACCTAGTTGTCAGCACAGGATTTAAGCTCGACTATCGAGGCCTGATGATCAGCAAGACCGAAGTGACTATTCCAGATCTGAACGCAGGCATGGCATGGTAATGTCCTGAAAATCATGCTTCGTGGCTTGTTCTCAGGTCCCCAAATCAATTGCATATTATGTTAGACCAATTTTCTTATCTGTAATTGCTCTACACCCAGCAGCAATGTGGCGCAACAAATCCTCCCAACAGAGAAACTGACAAGATCAGAGTAATTTGGCTTTTATTAAAATACCCTGCCTCCTGCCAACAAGGCTTGTTTTTTTAAACTCTTCTTCAATAACCCTTTCTGTTAAGCAGGTGCTGTAAAACATATAATTATGCTTTAACAAGAGAAGAAGTGTTGGTAGCAGTTTTTATCGCAATGATTCAAGTAGAGGTTGGTTGACAACGTGCACACAAAGTTTTTCGCAAATATCTTCGCAAAGAACCACTCTTCTATACCAATCTCTTAACAAATAGCATTCAGTGCCAGTTGACCTAACATGATTTACTTATAAGAAACTCGAACAATGTGTCAGTTGTGTAGTACAGGTGTAAAAGTTCGTAAAATGTTCATGAAATGACTGGTTTCACATCCCCAAATATGCCCCAGATATATTCAACCCAGTAAAGAAAGATTCATTTTCAGTCAATGAGTAAGCTGCCCAAACCTGACAGAGCGCAGGCATACATAAAGCTGACCTATATATTGAAATCTGGCCATTTCCCACCTGACTCCATTGGGTATTTAAAA
Source organism: Semisulcospira habei (assembly GCA_036245525.1). Lineage (NCBI taxonomy): Eukaryota > Metazoa > Mollusca > Gastropoda > Semisulcospiridae > Semisulcospira > Semisulcospira habei. The sequence continues at coordinate 148,649,068 of BTPG01000006.1, forward strand.
TGGCTTGTTCTTGCCTTTTTGTGACTGCACAGCACAACCTACAAATCCTAGGAGTTAAGTAACAATAGTCCATATTAGCTCAATTAGAACTAAATGACATTTGTTCTTAAAGTAGTACAGAAAAGTGTTCTTTGTGGACATTCTGGAAAAAAATCCCAGCGTGCTCTTTGATGTCGAATGGCCTGTAGGAATCATCAAGACAAAAACTGCTTCCGACACAAAAAAGGTTAATAGTTCATGCTATGTCTTTTGTAAAAGTTCTTTGTACATGTATGTCTTCCAAAAATGCTGCACAAAAGAACAAAAGTTCTTTTGTGCAGCATTATTGGATGGCATAAGTTTTGTTCAGGGAGTTTTAATGTCATAAAATGGAAGACTTTACTGTTCTTTTTCCACTTCGCTGCTACAGGAGTTCCCCTGTTGTGCACAGGAACACCTGTTACGTAGATGTACACATGGCTTGTAAAAAGATGGGTGTTAGTTTTGGATAAGCCATACATGTATGTCAACCTTCTTTGCTTTTCAATTCTTGTTATTCATTCATGTGCCTGCAATTGTATTATTGACATAAAAGTGTGAAATACATATAAGATCATACAAAAGAGACTTTGTGGGTATGGTTTTCCCATCTGGTCATTTTTTGCTGGTCAAAAGCATGATGTGCTGAGAATTATTTTATTTCATTTTTCATCATTTTGGCATGAAATCTGTCATCTGCAAATTGCAGTTACTGAGCCAAGGAGGAAGATTGATTGATTGTACATTGCTTAACGTCCCGACAGCAACAAGGCTTTCTCAGGACGTGCCTGCACTGCTTGTGAAAAAAAAACAACCACAGAATATTGAATGTATGTCACCAGCCGGTCCAATACGTTAAATAAACCTACGACATGGGGCCTAAATAAAGCTAAGACCATTTAGCAACAAACATCCAATATCAAGAGCTACAGGCAGCGCAGACAGGAGGGAGAGTTTAAAAAAGGAAAATACAGGTGAATGGACCAAAGGTAGACTGAAACACATGCCCCAGAATACAGAAGAAAACCCACCCTGTGGGGCTGACCAGGGTGACCCTGGGAACTAAAAAGTAGTTACCCCACCCAAGTCGCCCAGGGCAGACCCGGGTGGGGGCCAAGGAGGAGGAGCTAAATTTTATGATTAAGCTTAAACGCACAGTTTAAACTTGCCTTTCTCAGATGATGCTTTGAGTTCTGAAATTCACCAATGAAACACAAGCTCACTGTTTTTCCTGCCCTTTATTTCTAACGCAGCAAAATCCATGTTGTCTGAAAACGTAACCATTTTTCACACATCTGTCAACCCGCTGTGACCCTTGACCTTTGTGATGAGTCAACTAAATTAGTACGCATAAGACAGTCTTATCATCAGCTAGCTTTGTACCAATTTGGTTGAAAATTTTGCAAAAATTTGGGAATACCTTTCAATTTTATCAAAAATCAGCATTTTACACACATCTGCCAGCCTCGTGACCCTTGACCTTTCTAAGGGGTCATCCAAATTAGTATGCATAGATAGGTCTTACCATCAGGTATCTTTGTACCAAATTTGGGTTTTAAGTTGTGAATAGTATTTGAGAATAAACATCTTTTGTCAAAATATGGCTATTTTAGACCCATTTCCTGAGCTCTAGTGACCCTTGACCTTTCTGAGGAATCAACCAAATTAGTGTGCATAGAAAGGTCTTTCCATCAGGTATCTCTGTAGCAAGTGTGGGTTTAAATCTGTGAATAGTATTTGATAAAAAAAACATCTTTTGTCAAAATATGGCTATTTCGGACCTATTTTCTGAGCCCTTGTGACCCTAGACCTATCAGAGGGGTCATCCAAATTAGTATGCATAGACAGGTCTTACCATCAGGTATCTCCGTACCAAGTTTGGGTTTGAAGTTGTGAATAGTATTTGAGAAAAAGTAAATTATGTCAAAATATAGTTATTTTTTACCTATTTCCAGATCCCCTGTGACCTTGACCTTTGTGAGAGGTCACTCAAATTGGTATGTTTAGAAAGGTCTTACCACAGGGCTCGAAATTAGCGGGGGCCCGGGGCCAAAAACCCGCAAAGTTGATTTCGGGCTCGGAAAGTTGAAAAACGAAGGGCCCGCTTGGCCCGCAAAATAATTCGTCTGCTACAGCTAGCTCTACTCGGCAGTTTCGTATTTGGGCCAAGGGAAGCAACCCACACCGGTGCCCTCACTCACAGTATTATTACAGAGGTGCCTACCTTACGCGCTAGCTCGTAATTTTACGCATTTTCGGCTCAAATTACGCGAATACGACCAGTTCCTCCAAAATACGCAATTTTACCAGAAAGATTGGCAGCTTTATATAGGCTCCCAGCCTCTAGAACCAGAGACTATGTCACTGAGTTTTGCGCGAGTAGTCCGCTACACACTGACTAGCCAAGGCAAGGCAGCAAAAATACTCGCACACAGCGCGCCATGCGTGCACTGAAACACTGAACTCTGACTCGCGGGTAGTAACTAGCGATACACATGCATACAACGTGTGCAGAAAGGACTTTGGTGTTGCTCACAGTGGTGCGTACAAAAGTATGATATTCAAAGACATTTGGAGTCCAGTGGGCACAAGGCCAAGGCAGTAGTACATCCCAAAGCTGACATAAAATGAGCACTTTTTTGTTAACCGTTTCGGCCCGGCAAACCGCTGTACTGGTTGGCGGTCTCGTATACCGTGCACTTTGCACTGACACATCACTATGTTTACACTACAGGATCCTGACAGTGCATGCGTACTTTTGTACGTGGTTTGCGGTCACTGAGCTTTGCAGCGCTAGCATGCATATTACGGTCGAAATGGCGAGTGAATGTGTAGATATTCGGAGTGATAAAATTTTGTGTTTGGAGACATAGTTTCAAAAGCAGATAGCTTTGATGTATTGGGACACGTGTGCCCACTACCGCGTGGCAGCATAACCACGTGTTGGCAGTGTCAGCTGGAGCGATCGACGGTTGAGGCACTGACAACGGCAATGCCGTACAGCTTGATTCCGTGAAGCTGAATTGGAGGTTTAGTCTAATTGATATTCCGTTCCGTTCCGTTCCTCTGATGTTCCACCTTGGTGCACCTGTAGGTGACTCTGTGGACACTGACACACATTGGTCACATGTGTAGTACGTGCATTGTCTTTACAACACTGGTACTTCCATCCGATCGTGTATGAGACACAACATCGTTCACGCGGCAATGCCGCTTATTACATGTTGCCGGTCTAGACTGTGGATATACCGTACAGTGGCAGGTGTAAACCCGGGCATTGACATCTGGTGACCAGGTTGGAGCCTTACAGTGTATCGGCATACTGGAAATGCGTGGACACTAATGTGTCGCAGTAACAGATGCCTTTACTGATGCATGTTAAGTAACAGTGACCTGTCGTGCACGAAAGACATTTTTGGCTCACGTTCAAAGCAAAAGTGAGTATGTTCTGAGCCAGCGGTAGTCCATCCGCCGTCGCACGTGGTAAACTTCAACGTTGGCATTTTCTTGGAGACTATTAAAGCTACAGTCTTCAAACTTGGCCCAAGGATACTTTGTCGCAAGACCTTTCTAAACATGTATATTTTAGTGACAGTTTCTCACAAAGGTCAAGGTCACAGAGGATCAGGAAATATACAAAATAGCTATTTTGGGACATAATTTCTTTTTTCTCAAATACTATTCACAACTTCAACCCCAAACTGGGTACAAAGATACCTGATGAAAAGACCTTTATAAGTACACTAATTTCGTTGATCCCTCAGAAAAGTCAAGGGTCACATGACCTCAAGAAATATGTCCAAAATGACCATATTTTTACCCCCCCAATTTTTTTTTCGCAAATACTATTCACAACTTCAAACCCAAACTTGCTACATGGATACCTGATATTGTGTGACTAAAATAGCTAATAGTGTCGATAAATGTCTTTATTTTTAATTTGTTTGCTGTGGTGTATTTTTTTTCGTTGTGTGTTGCGCTGAAATGATTACACAAAATACACATTTTTAAGCAGCCCATTACACAAAACGGTCTAAGAGGGGTAGGCACCTCTGCAGTAATAGTATTGTGTTCTTTTTTTTTTTTTTTTTTTTTTTGTTATTGTATTTTTAGTTTACTTCTGTTAACTCAAGTGCACATAAGTGTAATATGAATAGATGATTGAAAAAAAAAAAAAAAAAAGGCAAAATCTGTTTGTTTAACTTTAGTTTATCAGGAAGAGTACTGTTAAGTTTAGTTCCCTTTCATGGTTTTGTTTTGAACTTTTGTGCATTGAGGTCAGATTTTTTTGTTAGGTTACTCATATTAAAAATTTAATGATGTGTATTGTGCAATGCTCAGTCACAAAACTGAAAAGTATTATACAAGAGACTCACTTGATTTTTTTTCTATTTTGTTTAATGGCCATTTCAGGCTCACTAGTCACTGGAATATGTGTGTCACTGAATGTGTGTGTGTGTTTTTTTTTTCCCCTTTTTTGTTGGTAATGTTTGAAAGTGAAAGAAAAGGCAAATAAAAATGACATCACTCAGCAAAATTGGAAATTCAATTGTTTTTATTTTAGATTATCAGACAAATTGTACTTTCTACTTATTATATTGTCAATAATTCTTTTGTTTTTTGTTTGCATTATTTTTCAAAGTTGGGCCCCGAAAGTTGCTTGTGGGCCCTCAAATTTTTGAATCAAGGGGCCCGGTGGCCCCCAAAGAAAAAAGTTAATTTCTAGCCCTGTACCACAAAGTATCCTTGGACCAAGTTTGAAGAATGTGGCTTGAATAGTCTCCGAGAAAATGCCAATGTTAAAGTTTAAGACGGATGATGGCAGACGGACGGACGACCACTGGCCCAAAACACTGACTCACTTTTGCTTCGCATGCGAGCCAAAAATGAATGACTTTTCACTCTAAAAAAGTATAATTTTTCTTCAAAAATGTGGGGGGTTTCTGGGTTGTTTTAATAACATAACTTCAGAAATGTCAAGGCTTTCTATGTGAAATTCAACACAATTTATTGTAGTGTACTAGTGAATTCCTGAATTTGGTTGACGTAGACAGCATGTTTTTGATTTTTGATGAACAATTTTCACTCAAAAAGTTGAAGAGGTACAAAGCTCGATAACAAACTCATCTAATGCCTATTTCGAAGGAAGCTAAATTTGAGTGTATACAACCAAAATTACAGACTCAAATAGGGGGGGGGGGGGGGGGGGGGGGGGGGGGGGGGGGGGTGTCGACCAACTTTGGTCTTCAATGGCCAGTCCAATGCTAATATTCTCAGAGGCCATCTCCTAACTGTTTCTCAAGGTTTACATCCCCAATTTTCAAGTTAAAGTGCCTATACGCATGAATATGAAGACACATTTCAGCACCATTTGTATTCATCATGCCATGTTGACACACCTAATGAACTATAACAGCAGTTGGTACACGCAGCAAAAGCACACACGTAGTCGCTCTTATTTATTCTGCGCCGTCGTTAGCGTGTCAAACTATTTTTAGCTGTTTCTCATACTAATAGAGTTGTATATATAAAACAGAGTGGAGTCATTGTCAGGTTACTAGATATAAAGACATATGCTGAACTGGATTGTCCTGTGCCTAAATGAACCACAACTAGACCTGTGTATAGTGTTTCGTAACCATCTGATACAGAAGTGTATCTTTGAACAGTTACGGCGGTAGTTGGCCTTTAAGAATACACAAGCACTTGAGATATTAATGTTTGCATACACAAACACTACCACACACATACACACAGTTTCACACCAAATGTACGTTCTGCAACGAGGTTAGTGTAGTCAGTCATGACAAAATTTTGTATCTTCTTACTTTATTGTCACAATTTGAGGCCTGCCCACCTACAAAGTCATGGGCATGCTACTAAAAGCACCCCATATTGTCCCATCCTGAAAGTGATGACAAAAGTGATCAAGAAGAGACTGATGACTTTGCGGAGGGTGTGAGAGGAACTATCCTGAACTATACATCCAAACATCAGCTTGGTCCTGTTGTCATCAACTTGTTAAGGAGTACAGAAACTGAGTGTTTGGAATCAAACAAGTACTTAGGTGTGCTTTTTAACAGCACTCACAGCTGGAAACAGAACATGGATTCTACTCAACAACAAAAAAAAAAGCTCATACCCATCTTTTCTGATTAGGAAATCTTTAACACATACTGTATTTACTGCTCCTCTTGTTCGTAGCATTAACTTTTTGTCTGACATGGTGGGGTGGTAATGTTTGAAAACAAACACGAAGATCCTCTGGACAAATTAATCAAGAAAGTGGGTGGAGTGGTTAGTAAGGCACAAGACACTGCCAAAAAGCAAAACTTGCCTCAGGTTATTTTTTATTGGTTAACTGAATGATTCAAAGACAGACTGCCGAATGCATGCATGATTGTATGATTGTGCCTGTGTGCAATTACCTCGAAACGTGAGTTTGGTGGATGTGTTTAATTAATCTGCTATGTTAACAAATGTTGTGCATTAGCAATTTAGTTGATATAGGAACACAGTATGTGATATTGTACATTATATTTCATTTCTGTTTTATTTGATCACACACATTATTATGTTCAGACGTGCTTCAGGGTTTATTTTTCTAAAAATAGGTTCTGGGCCAATTGGCCCACTCAGTCAAAATTCAATGGGCCAATTAAATACGAAGTGGGTCATTCATTCATCGCCAAGATGATCGACCAGAAAAACTTTTAAAAAATGAAAAAAAAAGAGAAAACACCCAGAGATTATGTAATTTAACTGACACATACGATACATACACACTTCAGTTACAGAGTCCTGACACTAACCTGCCTATCCAACAGGGAGACAATCCTTCTTTCAAAGTGAAAAGTTTTCTGAAAATTAGGTCAGCTTATAGAACAATGGTTCTCATTGGTCAAATAGTTAATGAGTGAACCTGTTGCAGGCTAGAATCTGTGTTGTGTGATGACCCCTGCACGATCATAGCGAACGGCACCGATCGAATTGTCAGGGTACCTTTTTCAGTTTCAGTCTAAGCTAGTTGTGGTTAGCTGGTTTGTTTCAAGCATCGATTATAGAGTTGTGCAAGAAACAAACACACGCCTGGCGCGCACCCCGGAAAAGCAATGGGCCAACATGAGACTCAATGTGTCAATTGGCGCATGGCGCGTTACAAAAATGAACCCTGGTGCTTGCATTGTATTAATTGACAAACACACATTTTCCCCATGAGGGATAAAGTAGTATATCCATGTATTGCTATTGTAGTTTTGTACTGTACTGAAAGGTGTACTCACTAAATTTGATTCTGTGTTATCTTCTGACTTCTTGCTACTGGTACTCTGCAAAAATAAAAAATGTAAAATAACTGAAATGTTTAATTCCAAGATACCGGCTGAAATGATTTTTGAAATAAAGAGGAACATTTGTGCACTACAGTAAATCACATGAAATGTCACAAATGCATGGGCGACTACAAAAGATTTAAAAGACTGAAAATGGTCCATGGCAGGGCTAGCAAGAGACATAAATTCTCATGACCCCCTGCAGATCCTGGGGCTCATGAGAATTTATGCCTCTTGCAGATGAAACAGGCTGGCTGATGGGATGTTTTGTCTGAAACAAAACTCTGAAATTAAGCTTTCTTTGATTTTGAAAAAAAAAATTGAATCGGCCTCCAGGACTGAAAACTGTCACCCATGCAAACGCACTGCATTACTCGTGTTACTAATAAATAAATACAATATTTATGAACTATCATACAAACAAGAAAGGCAAAACCCTTGTGGCTCATGCGTGGGCACAATCTACACAAGTCTGACCTTTGTGACCCTGAATTTTCCAACAGATCACTGAAATGAGCAAGTGTTCAAACATAAGGGTGGGCTTTAACACCAGTGAAAATAGAGCTTTCTCAAAATGTATATATTTTCCACAAATTTGACAACCCTCTGTGACCCTTGACCTATGTGAGAGGTCGACTAAATAAATTAGAGTGCATAGAAAGTTATCATCAGCTGATCATTTAAGCCAAATTTGACTGAAAAGTTTGCAAAAACTACAAGTGACATTTTTCAAACACTCGATGTCTTCCTGTGACCCAGGGATCATCTAAATTAGTATGCATAAAGAGGCCTTACTCTCCATACCAAGTTCGGGTTTGAAATTAAAAACAGTATTTGAGAAAAAGTCTGTCAAAATATGGCTTTAGAAAAAGAAAATAACAATTCTAGACCACACACCCCCCCCCCCCCCCCTTCAACCATGACCCTTGACATTTGGGAGGAAACCACTAAATTAGTATACATAGAAAGGTCTTATCATCAGCTACCTGTGAGCCAAATCTTACTCAAAACTTTTAATAACAACTGTAATTCTATCAAAACTGGCATTTTTCACACCTTTGCTGACGTTGTGACCCTTGAACTTTCCAAGGCATCATCCAAATTAATGAAAGGTCACATCAGCAGGTATCTCTGTACCAAATGAAAAGAAAAGGGGAGACTGCCAGTGCTAATATTTTAGGAAGGTTACAAAGTAAAGTAGGTTATAGCACTGTCAGGGGAGAGAAATGTGCATGATCGACCAGTGATCATAGATCTACTGTGGCCAAAGCACAAAAAGCATCTCTGTACCTAGTTTGAGGTCAAAGTTTACTTAGTATTTGAGGTAAACTAATTTGTGCCATTGATGTTGAAGTTGAACTTAGTATTTGAGGTGAATAATTTGTGTCAAAATATGGCTATTTTTTACCCCTTTCTGGACCCCTGTGACCTTGACCTTTGAGAGGTCACTGACATTGGTATTATTAGAAAGGGTTTGCTACAAAGTATCACTGGGCCAAGTTTAAAGCCCAGGCTTGAATAGCCTCAGAGAAAATGCCAACATTAAAGTTTACCACGGACAACAGAAGATTGGCCCATATAGACTCACTTTTGCTACCGAACAGGAGCCAAACATGAGCCAAAAATTATTCAATTTTCTACCACCCTTAGTGTTCAAACACATAAATATACAGATAAAAGTACTTTGATACATTCAGGACTACATTCACATGGCACTAGCACTGTATGAAGTGTTTTAACTGATACTATCGGTAAACCATCAGCCAGTGCTTAAAGATAAGACTTCAGCTTAAAAAAATCTGTAAAGACGTTTTCTGGTTAAAAGATGAATCATAATTATTGCAAAACAAGAGAAACAACCTTAGAGTAAATTCAAATATGGCCCATTCTAACAAAGTGAAATAGTGAAAGAGTGGAAGGGAGTTAAACTGTTCTCAAACTGAAACTTAAAGCTTATGGAAGCAAATTATCTTAGCCCTCTTCTGCATGCAAGTGTATATGCCAGGCGGCTCTTTAAAATATCACGAAAGGGAATCAACTCCATAATTTTGTATGGGTGACATTTTAAAAAAATGTTTAAAAATATTTAGACAAGTTTTGAGAAAGAGCAATTATTTTTTCTAAAGTGTTAAATCAATAAAGATATAAAATAAACATTTGTGAAGCTGTAAAATGTGCAAGGAAATAGAGGGGGAAAAAATCGAAAGTTGAATGAACTGCTGTTTTACGTACTGTGAATCTTGCTGATGGTCACCTCAGACGATGATGATGACTAAAAAAAAAAAACGATCCCCAAGATTCTTCCTCTCTTCTATCCACTTTCACCAAGTCTTGCTCTGTAAATCCCTCAAAATCTTCATCGTCACTGCTCTCCCCCACCAATCACCACAGTTCGAGGCCAGCCATTCTTATCGACGCTCAATTCAGCTTGAAACTTTATAAATTTGTTGCTCCGTAAGGAAACGTCCAAAATGCACATGACGTGCTTTGACAGAAAGTGGAAAGAATCGCGAAAATGAGGCTTGTGGTCTCACGAAATTTCTATTACTATGGTAAACATGGCAGCCTCCACAGTATACACATGGTTCAGCGGGCGTTACTGGGCGTTCTATACACAAATGCTGTGTGTTTTCAGCGGGCGCTCTATGCAGAAGAGGGTCAACGCTCTTGCGCATCCTACTGGTAGACCTGCAGCTGCTGACACAAGTGAGTTAACATGTGTAATGTATCAGCATGTGACTTATACAACATGTCTTGCATTCAAACCTTGGACTTACATGATTTGAGCGCTCATCAGCCATGCCTGTGGGTGCTGGGGAAGATTGCCTGGGGGAGGCTCCCTGAGAGGACGGTGGTCGGTGGGGTGGATGCGGTTGCTGGTTGGGGGACGGTTGAGGCGGCGGTTGACCCGGGGGTTGTGGCTGCTGAGGCTGACCATGATACATCTGTTGCTGCTGCTGTTGCTGATTTGGTGGTTGGGAGGTGGGATTTGGCATGTGGGAGGGGTAGTTCATCTGACTGTGGGGCGGTCCACATGGTGGCCCAGACATCTGTAACAGACATAGAGGTTTTCCTAGTCATATCAAACTAAACTTTCAGGAATTCAATTTGAGTCACAATATTCAGTCAGCTACACTCACATGTGGTCATCTGCAAAAAAATGAAGTTCTGAAACAAAACGGGTCATTGTAACTAAAGACAGATATTTCACGTTAATTCTACACCTCAGTTTTATTATTTAATTTCCTAAATGCGGCCAAGTACTATGAGTAGTAGTACTAGCAGCACTGTATCAGAACCTTTACTAAGACTATGTTAAACCAGACACCAGTGTGTTTTGACTGGTAGTTGGCCAACACTTAAATGGTTGTACGGACTCCTTTTCATTATAGTTGTACCCCCTACCGCCCCCCCCCCCTCCCCACATAGGTAAATGAAGACGAGAGGTTTCACCCTCTACTACATAGTACATGCACTTTTAAAATTTAAGATCTGTTCTGAGCTTCCTTTACGAACCATCTTAAGTCCCTAAGGAGCACACGCCACCATGCACAAAATCAATCTACACTACAAAAATATCACTTCAACATCAATAACTGGACACGACAAATCAAACAAAACAATTTTAGCAAAGCTTTTACAAGACTTGAAACCACAATTGAAAGAACAACTGAAATACATCGTCAGTCATCAAGGCAAGTCACTTCAAATAGACATTCTCAAGTCACTGTGTTAACCAACTGAAAAGAATGTTAAAGCATGCATTCTGTGAATGTTTACAGATCAACGCCCTTCTCACTGTAGACCACTGATGTACTTTCCCTACTAAATACATCACCTTCAGATCAGATCCTGTGTGGTTTAGAACCAAAGACACACCACTGATGACAGTGTTGTACACATTTATATCAAAGTACATCATCCTTTCGCAACCATTTTCAGATTAGTGTACTGAAGTTACAATAGAAATTTTCAACCTGGTTTATGAAGGCAAAACACTTATTTCTCACACTGTCACAGTGACGGAGCAAACACCAGAAAGTGGTGGATGCATGGATTTTGAAGGCTTAAAAATAAACCAAAGGCTTTCAATAAATGAAGTTATAGACCAATGGACATTTATTTCCTACACTTCCACCGAGTGATTAACACAGGTTTGTTTTTCGTAAGTAACACCAGCTCCAGTTTGTTTTCATTAATATCCCATGCTCCAAATTCGAATTCCATGCAAAGGAAATCAATTTTCTAGTCAACATGACAGGTGGCCCTCTGTGTTTGTCTTGAGCCTGACTGATTTCACTTTGACCGCCATTTATTCATCACCGTCTCTTTGCACGAACACACGACATGCAGATCCAACACAAAGCATGCTCTCGACAGAGACGTTTCCAGTCATTTTGCCCGTGACATTAACGCACCTGTTGGCTGTATCCATGTCCCCCCATAGGTGTATGACCCGGCCGTACCTGACCCATCATATAACGCTGGGCACTGGGCGCCATGGAAGGACTGATGTACTGATTCTGGTGTGGGTAACCCCCGGGTCCCGGTCCTGGGCTCATACCGCTCGGCCGCCGGTTCTCTGGCATACCCCCTACCTGCAGGACACCAATAATTGGGGAGTGGTCATTTAAGTGTGCTTTTTGTGATAAATGTCGTAGATTAAATGTCTGATATGCCCCTCTTCTTTTGATTTTGGGGAACATTACAGTTACACCTGTTTGAAATACCATAACACACACAAAACGTGTGAGCTTCAAGCCCACATGAAGATGAACTGATACTAGTGACAGCTATACCTCTGCCAGAGAGATGCAACTTGATTTTATTTAAAGACTGAATGTGAGAACACAACTGAAGTCCAGTACGAGCAGCCGTTCCTGTAAAAAATACCCAGAACGACCCAGATCAGTTTCAAAAGGTCATAGTATTGCAGTATACACATGAAAGAGAAAACACAGAAGAAAATCAGTGTTTGAGGGAAAGGGTAGGAGGCTTCACAGCAGCTGCACTGGTATACAAAAAGACAGTAGCCTTGTTCTGTGGACACTGGTTCGTCTGATCACACATATTCCATCCCCTCCTATTACTAAGTATTAGAATCTACCGCTGCAAATAATAGTTGTGGGCAGGTGCAGTGCAAATGTGTTGTCCCAATTTCTGTGGCCTTTTTCTCAGCAGTAAAAACAATGTGCTACACCTAGGAGATTTTCAGTTTGATGACAAAAGTACTGTACCATACTCTGAGTCGGAAGTAATTTTCCTTCCCACCTAGGTAGCACAATCAAAATCAATTTAGCTGGCAATAATGCAATAACATAGGGAGAAAAAAAAAAGGGTTTTCCTGCAGTACCCACGCATGGAAAAAAAATCCTAAAAACTTGTGACCTACCTGTAGTAAAATTTCATTGGAAGACTGAACACTCATAAATGGGAAATGATTTAGTAAATAGTAATAAAGCAGTAATTTTCTTTAACACCGTTGCAGTGATTGAAACTAGCTGAAAGTAGTTCAGCTGTCCAACTAAAGCTACTAAGTTCAACCATATTATGATAGAAATTATAATACAAAATGTCAACAACAAAAAAACAGAGTGTACACTTGTACTAATACTATTATACGTAGTACCTAATCCGGCAAGTACACAATACAGTAATCGATAACATCACCACTACTAACAAAACCTGAACGATAAGAGTGAAAGCTTTAAGCGAGGTCAAACTAGTAAGTAAAAAAGGCATATTTCCCTCTGCACTAAACATAGATCCTCATTTGCCCCTGCAACTGCAGGGGCCAATGAGAATCTATGCCTCTGAACTTTCACTGATGAATATTCCTCAGAGTTCTGATTGTATAGGAATTTGCAAAGAGAAAAATGGGACTGTCCCAAGCTTCAATGTTCGAGGTGATTATAAAAGTATGTCTGCTGGGTGTAAAGAGGAATAGAGATGAGGTTTTTTTTTGGTGTGGTGGTGGTGATTGGGGGGGGGGGGGGGGGGGTGGGGGGGGGGGGGGGGGGTAAGGGGGATTTCCGATCCGGGATCTGATGCTCATTCACAGCACCATACGATCACTTCAACAGCGAACTCATTTCATCTGGTGACAGGCTTAGGTATATGTCCAACGCGAAACCCACATGTAAAACCAATTTGTTTACCTAGTAATAAACGAAGTCCACGCCGATTCACAATCTTATTCATTTTCCCCACAGGGGAAGGTCAGCGGGAGATCAGCCTAAAGATGGAGATGTAACGGGAGCGCAATTTATCTTGGCGCATCCATGATGCTTCACCCCCCCCCCCCCCCCCCCCCCCCCCCCCGCACACACAAGCCCGCGACTATCAACTCCATAACCCCCCCCCCCCCCCCCCCCCCCCCCCCCCCTGTACGCCTACTACTCCAATCCACAAAGTCGAGCAATACAAAAGAGTCGAGTGGCACCACTATACATCCACCTCACAATAACCACCACCTCCCTCTTCCCCCACCAGTCGGGGCTTTCCCTCTATTATCAACCTGAACTCCAATGACCTCCCCCAACTGCAGCAATGTAGATAAATTAAACTGATCCCTCACCACAATGAGGCGTAGATTCTCATGGACCCCGAGGCCGCAGGGGCACATGAGAATCTACGCCTCTTGCCAGATGAGTGAGCGAGTCAGGGACCGTTCACTAGTTCGGTCAAGGTCTGTGGGCCACATTCCAAGGACGAAGAATGCACTCAATGACCGTGCACTGTTGCAGTCTGTTTACTTTTCCAAGGCCAAGATTAGCTGTCTGCCATTGTGATTGTCAAGCTGATTAGTGGTGGCCGTTCGCCGGCAGTCAACTAACTGGCCGCGCGGCCGGCTCTGTGACTGTCATTCGTACTTTCGCTCTCGTTCAGAACTGAAAGTCAACCACATTCTACTAATAGTAATACTGTACTATGAGAAGGCTTACTCTCGAAACTGAATATTGGTAACAACAAGCCCATCAACTGTTAAAAAAATGACTACATTTTTAATGAATTACTAACACTGTTTGCAGTTTGTCTTCTGAGATACTAAAAAAAAAAGTAACAAAACCGATATAATGCATCATGTGAAACTGGAAAGTCAAACAAGACTAGCAAAACCCTTATGGCTCACTTCTACAACGATCCACAAAATCTGACCTTTGCAACTTTGACCCTTGCGACAGGTCAATGATATTAACAAGTGCTTAAAGTGTTTAAAATAACTAAGGGGTTGGCTTTTGTACCAGCAAATGCATGTTTTCTCAAACTTTACACATTTTTCAAACACCCCCAGCCCGTGACCCTCGATCTTTGCAAGGGGTAAACTTAATTAGAATGCACAGAAAGATCTATCAGCTACCTTTCTGCAAAATCTGATTGAAAAGCTTGCAAAAACTTTGATAAAAAAATTAACATTTTAATTCTACCAAAAAATGACCTTTGCTAACCTCTGTGACCGATTACATTACCGAGGTGTCATCCAAATTAGTATGCATAGAAAGGTCTTACACTCACAGGTATCTCTGTACAAAGTTTGGGTTTGAAGTTCAACATAACTTTTTTTTTAATTGTTAAAATATGGCTTCTTTTTTTAAATTTCAGTACACCATCAGCTTAACCTGTGAAAGTGGTCACTGAAATTGGTATACATACACAGGGTTTATTTTTCAGTCAAAATTCAATCCTTCTTTCAAAGTGAAAAGTTTTCTGAAACTTAGGTCGGCTTATAGAACGATGGTTCTCATTGGTCGAATAGTTAATGAGCGAACCAACTGCAGGCTAGAATCTATGTTGAGTAGTGTGATGACTACTGACACATTCCTACACAACAGCTATCACAGCGAACAGCACCGATCAAATTGTCAGGGTACCTTTTTCAGTTTCAGTCTAAACCAGTTGTGGTTAGCTAGTTTGTTTCAAGCATCGATTATAGAGTTGTGCAAGAAAGAAACACTGGCGCGTGCACTAAAAACGATGCGCCCAATGTTGCGCACCCCAAAAAAGCAATGGGCCAACATGAGACCCAAAGCGGGGTGTGTTCCAAAAGTGAACCCTGCATACATGTATTTAGAAAGGTCTCATCAAAAAGTATTTTCAGGCCAAAAGGCTGTGGCTTGAATAGACTCCCAGAAAATGTCTTTGTTAACACAAATGACAGATGACAAATGGCCCAGTATTTATGTACTTACTTTTGCTATCGCACTTGAATAAAAACTGGATATCATAACAATCATGCCAGGAGTCCAGAAAAACAAGTCAATTAATTTAATATTTTTGCGTTTGTTGTTTTGTTGTTTTTTTTTTTTTTGTTTGTTTTTGTGTTTTTTTGGGGGGGTTTCTTGTTTTGGTTTTTTTTTTTTTTTTTTTTTTTTTTGTGTGTTGTGTTTTTTTTTTTTTTTTTTTTTTTTTGGGGGGGGGGGGGTTGTTAGTTGTTGCTTTTAGGTTCTGGAGATTGTGGAGAGCATTATGATTTTGGTGCTACTTCTTAAGTTCTACACACACAAAAAAGACCTATTGATCTGACATTTCTTTAAATTTGCAGTTCCTGTTGTCAGATGCCACACTCACCCAAAACATTCATTTTT
Organism: Semisulcospira habei; assembly: GCA_036245525.1. NCBI lineage: Eukaryota > Metazoa > Mollusca > Gastropoda > Semisulcospiridae > Semisulcospira > Semisulcospira habei. The sequence continues at coordinate 148,665,002 of BTPG01000006.1, forward strand.
GTTAAGTTTGTCTTTGAGATGGATTTCAGTTAATTAGTTTGTAGTCAATAAGGCTTCAATTTCCATTTTAACAAACAGAAGATCTGTTTTTTTTCCAAATGCTGTTCTAAACTATAATCCAAAGTGCTTCTTCCTTGCTCTCAACTGCTATCTATCACAAGTGACTACTGTAGAGGAAAACAAAAAAAAAAGAAAAGAACTACACTAACAATAGTAATTCTGTTAAGCCATAATTAATACAGCTGAAAATAACACCCAGTAATAAATAAACTGCCCATAAAAATGACTGCTACTGATGTTGAAACTGACACACACACTGACATACATTTATAAAATGGAATGATGTTGCTAAAACTGACAAACAAGTAGCAAAACTAATTTTCCTTGAATATCAGATAACAATTAACACCAAACGTCTTGAAGGTACTGCCTTTTTAAATTCTGATGTATTGGCTTGTTTGTGCTTTATTTTCTTTCTTCTGGTTATCTTTCCTATATTTTATCCAATCTAATTTAGTAATTAACATATAACTCATGTGGTGTGCGGGCAAATTAAATGAAAGATTGTACAAGTCCAATTTAAAAGAAAAAGTACATCTGACTTGGACAAAAATATGCTTGGCTGGCAATCGGAACCAGTGCCTTGTGTATTGATCTCCCCAGGGCATGAACAAAATGGAGAAAATCTGCGACAAGAAATTACTGATAATTTTTTTTTACATATTTTTTAATATAAATTAATGTAAGATACTATCTTTCAATTTCAAAATATTGCTGTAAAATATCATGTTCGAAACGTTGCTAAATATGCTTTCTTTTTTTTTTTTTTGAGTGGAAAAGAAGAAAACGCTACGGAAATTCGTCGCGCTCTAAAAATGAAATAACAGCTGCCACCCACTTTTTCCCAGGCAGCCGCCAAGTTTATCGTTGCCATGGCAGCGACAGGAAGCCATCTGAGGCGGCGTTGTCGAAGCGAAGGGGGAGGGGTGGGGAAGAACGCCGATCAATGAAAACCGGCGCACACGACAAGAGCCATGAAACATGACTGCCAACAGCTTATCTTCCCTCTGCTAAAGGCGTAGATTCTCATGCGGCCCTGCGTGTGCTGGGGCTTGTGAGAAGTTATGTTTCTTGCAAGGACCTTATTGATCCAAACAATTCGTGGTTCTGCTTCTAAGAGGGAGGGAGCATAAGAGAATTCATTCTGTGACTGGTACGGGTTGGATCGATTCTGAGCAGTAAAAGGGTCTTTTCCCCCCACCGAAGCCACTGATTGATTGTCTGACAATGGCCATCGTCCAATCAACGCAGATCTCTCGCTCTGCCAAACAGCCTGTCTTGTGCGTCAATGATTTTGCCTCCAAATTTAAAATCACTATGGGCACACGTGCCGTGGCAGGCGACAGAAAAAAACCAGTGCACGACACATGGCGCATGCCAGTTACTGTATACATTAGTGTGGTTTATGTGCCCTTGCGTGTTGGTAACTGGAAACAATGTGCCTTGAATATGAAAAATAGAAACAATGCTGTTTTCAATTTTTCGACAATTTCAGACATGTTTTTCCCCCACATAAACTGTTCACAAAAATAGTTAGTTTTTAGTACCAAATTCAACAACAATTTGAATTATTTAAAAAAAATTATCCAAACACCTGTGCTTAGCAGATTTTTTTTTTAAATATGTGCTGGTCCGCGATTTGGGACCTTATGGTTCTGTAGGAATTAAATTTTGTTATAGTCACTGAACAGCAAATAAATGTGAACAATCTGACTTTAGAGATAAAGGGCTTACAAATCTTGTTGGCACACAGCAGTCAAAAATATTAGCAGTCCCAGTCCTGACAGGCATGGGTCACAATTACATTTTTGTGTGTGCATTATATCTTGCATTTTCAAGATGACCCAAGAATCCTTTTACATTTTTGCACTAGTTGTGATAAGAACAGCCCCACACCCCCAGTCACCCCTCTTTTAATTTTGCAGCCAGTGGTACTGGTAGAAATAGAAAGGTGCAAAAAGCTCAAACTGTCTGCCTCCTGCCCCCACCCCGATGTGTCGGGCATTTGTTAGATGTCATGAGCATGTGCAAAATGAAAAAAACAAAAACAGCATGTACTCTGTGCAAGTTTAGCCAAAAAGACTGAATCACTTGTTTAAAGTGATCTTGTTACGGCTGTAAACTAGATGTCAACCATATCATAAGACAACTACAAATGAACAGTTCCCCCCTCCCCCCCCCCCCCCCCCCCCCCCCCCCATGTATCCTTTATGTAATAGCAGTCTGCAGCATGTGCAATTCTTACTCCTGACAAATAGTCAATATTAAGTTGTTGAGATCATCCCTTCAGGGATCACCTGGGCAAAAAGTACAAACAGCCAGAGGGTCCAGTATGACAGGACTTCATAAACTACTATCATTAACCCGTATCATTCGGAATACACCAGTGTGTAAACAAGTTTGACTAAAATAGTTGAAAGGTAGTGCCAGAACAGCTTGGTGCCTCTAGGCGCCAAGCTAATCTGGCACCACCCTTGAACTAAAGTCATTGGTCTATATCTTTATCTGTAAGTACTTTAATGTAGCTTGCATATATATGGCAGTGTACAAATTTGAAGCTTTTAGCCTCAGCATGATATGGGTTAATAATTAAATAAGAGTTCTCTGTTGCCAAACCTCTGATTCAGCTCTTGGCGCCTAACATTCAAATGACCAAAAATGAAATTATAAAAAGTGTACACAAAATAAAATATGCACACACTATTTACTACTTAACAAGTTAACATACTCAGAATGCCTATGGCTCGACTATTTTAGCCTTATGAATGTGCTGCTGTTTTCAGGGTCAAAAGGTGCAGAACTAATCATCTGTAGACCTCCAATTTTCCTCTATCATAATATGACAAACTGGTGAACAATCGTTAATGACCAATGCCTCACCTTTCTAAAAAAAAAAGTCCCAAGTTTTAACACCCCTGTATGTAGGTCCTATTGACGTACATGTAATTTAAAACATGACTAGATATGATTATCAAGTTGCTTAAACTGAAATGCAGAAAATTACATCACTTATCCTATTCTGATTGCAGTATTCCCAACAATGCATAGTTCTGCATCTGAGATTCACAGCCATGGTGATCAGTGAAATGTTTTTGGATGTACATTGTTTCACTTCCAGCAGACTCTAAGAAACAAATCTTAGAGGAAATACTAGTTTGGACACAGAAAAGAAATACTCATAGTCATTATGTGTGGTTTATGTGTCCTTGAGTGTTCACTGTTGGTAACTGGACAAAATGTGCCTTTAATATGAAAAATAGAATTTTCATTTTTAGAGCGTGACTTCCTACAGAACCATAAGGTCCCAATTATTTAATGTTCAACCAAAATCTACTCAACCCCTTCAATTAATATTTTTTATACAAGTTCTCTACAGCACACAATAGAAACTTCCATTTAAATATAAAAGTGACCATGTGTTCACAAATTTAATTAATGAGCATCAAAGACAGGAAATATTCATAACACATAAGAATCAGCAAACAATAAACTAATAAGGAGAGATGGTGGTACATGGGTTTATGTCTCCAGTTTCCCAAAAGGCTACTCTTAGTCTTGGTGTTGAAACGTGAATGTCAGACAGCATAATCATGGTTTAAACTTAAGCATGAGCCAAGAATCATTCAAATCATTTCTCAAAACCCACCTCTACAATGCTGCATTTTACTAGTTGATTTCCCTAGCCATGCACAATTTATCACCACTGTCACATGTGTGCGTTTGTGTGTGTGTGTTAGCTGTTAGCCTTTTCATTGTATCTGCGCTTAGAGCTACTTTCTAGAATAAGCGCTTAACAAATCTCCTTTATTATTATTAAAAACCTGCATTTGTGGAAAACAGAAAGCAGTCTCTCTTATCGACTGTATGCACGAAATACTGCTCCATCTGAAATATGAAGACTAAACAAACTCAATGTCAAAACTTCAATGAGCAACATAAAGTAAGCTAAGTGAATATTTTGAAGGGTTATTCAAATTCAATTCCGAACATATTTAACTTTTAAGAGTGTTATTAGTATATTACTATTAATTCAAGTGTATTTCTACAAAGGCTGCTTTTTTCTAAAAATAGTAATGTTAGCTTCTATAAATATACTGTAGTGCTGTACATACTGTTACTGGACATAAATCAGGCATTGTTTCTTCAGGTCCAAGATTATATCACTTAGAACAAAAACACTAAAGAGACTACGCTGAATCTGTAAAACAAAACACCAATACACCCCGACCTCCTTTACTAAATTAATGTATTATATGTGTGTGGTGTAAAGCCCACTATTTAGTACAAATGAATCGTACACTGGACGAGGGTCATTTCATCACGTGAACATCCCATTATCACCTGTCACCCTAACCCCCACCCCCCAAATAATGTAAACATAACATATGCCTGAAGTGAACCCATTAATAAACAGGACGAGCTAGCTCAGAACATGAGTTTACCTGACTTCTGTAAGGAGTTGCAGGCATGGTACTTTGCGAGTATGGCCCCATCGCACGAGGGTTTCCATTCCAACCCTGGGACATTGGGTATGACGCACCTGGACCCATATCACCCCCTTTTCCTTGGGATGGATTGTAGTCCCCATAGCTGCCCGGGTACCTCTGTCCAGAATTCGGAGTTTGTAATAACTGATTCAGCGTTGGTGTTGGACCACCTTGTTGGTTCATGCCAGGGCCAGACATCATCCTCGATGAGCTGTAAGATCCAGGCATCATTCCCATGCCATGGGGCATCATACCAGGACGGACAGGTGGGATGCTAGGTTTCCCCAAACTTGGGTACGAAGGCCTTGCTCCTGACTGCGTGAACTGTCCAGAAAACTGTGAGTTTTGACTGCCATAGTCCACATTTCCTGACATCATTCCGCCATGTTGGTCTGCCATGCCATAATTGCCTCTGTTGAAACCAGGGTAACTTTGCATTTGATTGCCGTGCATTCCTTCTGGCATCTTGGCAAAGTTGTCTGGGCCCATGGGCCCATCTCCGGAGTTGGGAGAGAAATTATTCATCTCAGGGTTTATGTGCGATCCTTCCATGGTTGGAGGATACTCGTGCTCCGAGGTCATGTTTTGCTGTCCACCATCTTGGAAAGACTCCATTGTGTTTGGGTCGTTCGTTTCGGTATTAGTAGAGAGCATGAATCATCTTGCCGGTGTGTCCAAATCGAAACGAAACTGGCATTTTCTTATCGATACACACTCACCATTTCACTTGCAACGGGGTCGTGAAAGAGATCGTGAAACTGAGTGTTTTTGTACAAACCTGATCTGGCATAATGCACGCATACACCCAGCAAGGAAAACCTTGTGACGACCTCGAGTCCGTACTCAACACACGAAAATAATCCGATCTCCCGCACTTACTTTATCCGTTCAAACGTAAACACGTGTTGCCTGATGAGGCAGCTGGTGAAGTAAGGTAATGTTAGTCGGCTGGCAGCATGGTCTTATCATACACAGAGCTATTATGTGCTACACTTCAATAAGCGGGAATATCGGAGGATTTCGGCACCAAAATTCATGCGCAATGGCGTGTTCCTCTGTGCTTCATGACACACATCCACTCTGCGCGCTTTTTCTTCATTTTGTTACATTCCGCAAACTTCTATATCAAAACAAAGTCTATAGGCGTTGTTTTGGCACGCTGCATCCATTCAACGGTACTTCGGAATTCTTTTCTTCTTTCCGTCGACTGAGCGGAGGTTTACAAATTCGGAGTAGTGACGCGTCCGGGCATTCTTTTCAATTCTGCCGTTTCAATTAGCCGATAGAATCTCCTCCCGCACCCCTTTCCTCTTGTTGCAAATAAAATGTATATAATATTGGAAGTTTTGTAGGCGTGAAAATATTGTTGAGGGGTTAAACGTGTGGAGGAATATTTTTCCCTAAGTTTTTGCATAATGGTTCGGGATAAGTGTTTAAAGTTTTTCTAGAGTTTCTCCGTAGGAGGTTGACAGAACAGCCGGGGATTGCCAAAGGGCTTTGCACTGACGTCAACCGAAGGACAAGGCTCATATTATTGGGCGCGCATTGTTGATAGTCATTTTTTTCCTCACGCCGGATGGGAGGCAGGCATCGCGGTTTTATCAGGCCCGAGTCGAAACTTACATGTACCCCATCAGTTAGAAATGTTTCTACCGAATTAGCGGACTCGCGTCGAATCTAGAGGGATAGGGAATATCGTGCTAGTGTGCTTCGCGTATACCGAGGCTGTTCCCGTTATAAAACATCGTCCCTCGTAGACACGGCTGTTTAGGAGAGAAATACACAGCGCACAGAACGCGGAAAGAGGTCGATGTCGACTGCTGCTCACGCGAGAAGTAAGGGAGAGAAATCCAATTTGACTTGCCAACCTCTGTGACGTCAACACGTCTTGACACCTCCCGCGAATTCGTAACATTCGGGCGTGGGGAGCCCGGGAACACAACGCAGGTGCTTTTAAATCCAGCTTTTGTTTTTTTCATATACTGAGAGACATAAGATGGGTCAGACGATGTTCAAATATGTTAAGAAAATTATAATCCTATCGATCGACTTCGCCCCGGCTATCTGCATCCGACCCTTGCCGTGTTGGATGTCAGGTCAAGTTTTTCAACACAGTACTTATACACTGACATGTGGTGACACCGCAGTCGACATTAGTCACCATGTGTGCCGCGAAAGACAATGCAAAGCAACATTATAAACCGACGTCAACCATAACGTGAATATCACCACAACAACTACGATGCAATTTAATTTGGCAGTCTAGATCGGCAAGGGCGGCTCAATTCCGTGTCTGCGGCGGGGAGGGTGGGCCGCGGGGGGGGGGGGGGGGCAGAGGAGGTGCGAAATTATAGACGGGCATTTTTATGTATTTTGGGCGGGGGGGGGGGGGGGGGAGCATAAGCCGTAGAAACACCGCCACCACCCCCACCCCCGCCCACCCCCCACCCCCCGTCCCCGAAACTGACTTTAAAAATCTAGGTACTCAGTCCGCCTGTCTGTCAGTGGGACTACGACGGTCTTACTGACGTACTGCCGCAACATTCCGCAACATTTGCAACATTCCAAAACTGATCAGCGAAACTGAGTCCAGTCGGGTCTGATCCACAGTCAGTAAGTCCGTCACCTACTATGATAGGGCCTGGTTGTATAGCCGGTGTGCCGCACCCTAATGTCAGACAAAAAGGACGGTCGTGATCTGGCGCGACTGAGTAGGCCTACACGGCCCGAAACTGAGTGAATTGTCGAATGGGCTGCGCGGCGGATCGTCGTCCAGGCTGTTGAGTAGACGGAGGCTTCCAACTAACGGCACTGGCATTGGTCGTCACTGCCTGTCCCTGCTCAATGCGGCTCGGCCTCTGCCGGATCAGCGCAGCAATCGAGGCGGGAAAAATCGAGCCTGTGGTTCCGCGTGTTCACGGAGTTTATGGTGCATTCAGTTCAGTAGTTCAGTTATCTGCCGACGCCATGGAGCGCCCAGAGGAACGGGAATCCGATCCCGGCCGGCGAACTCTTTAGTTCCTGTGACTGACTCAGTAGCAACTTGAGGCTCAGTCACTGGCGTCTAATATCAGATTGTACTGCGGAGTCCGATAGGCCCGGAATCAGACCCGCTTCACTGAACAACCAAACCCGGCCGCGTAGTCGAGTTTGAATCCATCACGACTGAGCCACTACGCGAAGTGTTCCGCGACACACCATGCGTAGTGGCTTGCGATAAAACTAAGCTCATACTTAAGTTCATGCAACTGACCCCACGTTTCAGTCAACTTGGTACCGACGGACTCAAAGCTCAACGGCCGTCCATCCGACGCTGCCACAAGGGCGGACCCGATGTCGCCACTACTCAAGCATGTTGAGACTTCAGTCGGATCTGAGTGTCCCTCTGTCCTGTGGTGCCACGGTATATTTTTAGCTTCCATCACAGGGCTCGGGAAGTTCCCCGCGTTGCCTAGCAGCGTCGGCGCGTCAGTCAGCCGCCATCCGTTCAGAGGCTACCATAGTCATGACTCGAGATAGTAGTGGCGAAATAGTGTTTCAACACGTTTTTCTTCATTTTTCATCCTCTTTGGAAACAAACAAAAACAGATTCTGGTGAGCGGTTTCCTACCGTGTTGAAACACTACTGATTTCGCTACTATCTCATCAGTGACTATGGTATCCCGCCTCTTAAGATGGCGGCTGACTCAGTGGCGCGCCGACGCTGCTAGGCAACGCGGGGCCCGAACTTCCCGAGCCCTATTGTCACCATGCCGGGTCAGCTCAACAGGGTGGGGTTTTCTGTCTCTCATTGAGGACGATCTCGAACCATGTTACTCAGCAGCAAGATCAGACTCATTTGGCCTGGACCCTAATCGACACTTCAATAACGTAACCAGGGCAGTGTTCCCATAATGACCTGACCATTCCGATGACTGCGGTGACCCTGCACCTTCCACCACTACTGTGAACAAGTTAAACTGAATTATGATTGATATTGCACTGCACTATCCCAAAACAATCAATCGGCTGAAGTGACTCGAGGCGGCATTGCTGGACGGAACCATATAAGAGGTGTAGACTTCTCCTAAACCCCTGCAAGAGGTATAGACTTCTCCTGAACCCCTGCGGCTGATGAGAATCCATGTGTCTTGCACTGAGGTCAGTAAAAATAACTGGATGACGGTTTCTTGATGTAACACAAACAGGCTGAGGATAGAACTGGACTGACTTGTCACAGTCCGTGGATTCACATGGTCGGCACAAAAACACCCCCACCCCCCACCCCACCAAGAAAAAAAAACCGACCAAAAAAAAAAAAAAAAAAAAAAAAGGAAATTAAAACCACGCGTCCCGATGCAAGAACTCGGGGTAGTCAGTGGTGGCGGTGGGACTCGGAGTGGGGGGGGGGGGGGGGCATGTGGTTCTGCATCCTTTGTCCGTTTTACTATATTGGTCCGTGACCGTAGTACGCTGCTAATGCCATCCAACTGCAAGAGATTGGCCAGTCATTATAGATCATCAAAAGCCATGGGCCTCGTACAGGATGCCGGCCGCAGGGGATTTGCCGATCCGGCTGTGCCTTTTTTCCATGACACCGCCCGGCCGCCGCTGCAGGCCTGCCTGCCGGCGAACCGGCCGCCGACACTGAAAGCAGACCAGATGGCCGGTTTCATCTCTCACACTTGGGCCGTAGCTAGCGGACAACTTTAGGCCAGTGATGGTCATTGCGTAATGCCGGGAAACATCTGCAGGCTTTGCAGTCCCTTTTTTGACCAGTCTGCTCCTTCCGTCCCGAACTTGTGATAGTTCATTGGCCCGGTTGGAAAGTCATGACGTCAGTCAGAACGGACTGACTAGTCTTCACGGTAGTTTTACGTATGACCCGGGCCTCCTCCTATTTGCACTCCTCAGTCCCCAATTATGTGAATTTCAGTCCATGACCGAGTCAGTTTGGCCTTGATGTAATAATTTTCCAGTGCGGCCACTGAGAAGGCCGGACGGCATTGGTCAAGCGAGGAGAGTTGCTGTGTTCTGCTAGCACGGTGCTCTGGACATTACCACTGAACTTATCGGCGTTTCAATGTTTTCTTTGACTTGATCACTGTCATACATGCAGTGCGCCCCGGTTTTTTCGCTGACCGTACAATATCAGTGGTCAGTGTGTCAACTGCATTGGGGCCTACTGATATAGGAAATAAATATAAAATTATGGTTATTCATTCGGTGCGGCCGGACCGTCGTAGCAAACAACTGCTGAAGCTGGGTTTTGATCAGTTACTTTCAATTTCACTTGAGGTTGTTTTTGTCTTGTTTTGTTTTTTCAGTTAAAAGTTATTGCACCCTTTCAGTCAGTCATCCATTTCAGACATTTCACCACATGGCATTTTTTTACTGCGCGGTTTGTCCCCTCAAGTGTCGCCGTTAGTTTTTACTACCGCGCAATAGCCTCGGAACCACTAGTTCAGTGGTGTCTTTGACGTTCTAGGATCTTCGCTGAAGCAGTGGTCTTTGTGCCCGTTTGTGTCATTGATGGTCAGTGTGTATGTATGTCAGAGACACTGAGAGAGAGTCAGTTCACAGGTTCATTACGGCCACGCCGCCAGTGGGCCGCGTTGGCCCTATATTTCCCTTTCATATGGTACCTATGAGCCACCGCAGATTTATTCATTGTATCCTCGCGCGCACGCGCATCCAACCTTTCCTGTCGAAGTTAACAAGATGGCAGACGGTGGAGACTCGAGAGCCGTGGACGCGCAATTGATTCCTATCGTCTACAGCTTTTTGAAGGAGACATGCCAAGAAGCGGCCGAGAATGTGAAGAAAAGGTTTAAAAATGTAAGTTGATCCAGGCATTGAACAAACGTGTGACTAAAGCTTATGGTGTATGAAGCTAAATTTAGGTGTCTAGAACTGGCGAGCACGTGTTCTATGGATGTCCACGTGTTCGTATGTTTTGAACGTCTGAATAACTTTAAATACCTAGTCTTATGATGCTGTCCATCTGTATAATGACAACTGCAAATTTATATATTCTCCTGAACCAGAATTGTTAGTATATTCAGCATAACATAATTTTAAATACTTAATTATTATTGCATACCACTCGCTATCAGTAAGCAGAATATTATTCAATAAACTCGAATCCATTTTTTTTTTTTTGCGCGCACAGGAACGGCATTTTGGCATTATATAGATAAAGTGTAGCTCAGGTTAATATGATTCGCCGTTTCTATGCGTTAATAAAGCTGAGATGCAGTCTTTTTGTTCCGTCCCACACGTCTTTTTTAAAAACACTTTTCATGACCTAGCTTGGGACCTGAGTTTGCGGAGCCCATTAACATAACTTCATAAGGCATGCAGCAGCTGTAGAGTCCAGTCCAGTGCACACCATGAACTGAGCATGAGATGCACTGAAGTATGCACGGAAGTCACAAGGGAACTCCTGTCTGCTTGCAAATAACCAGCCGGAACATTATCTTTGATTATGAGAGGCACCCTGCATAAATCTGTATTCCTTGACAGCTGTTGTCTCAGCCTATTGTGAATGCAATGTATCTTATATTCTGTGTGCACTTGACATAATTCTGCATGCCTTATATACTTGGGCTTGCTGTGTTCAGAATGCACAAAATGTGAGCAGTTTGACAGACTTAGGGTCAATCACTCAATGTTTATATCCAAGTCCTAGCTGTGTCCTGGAAAGTTTTAAAAACACATGCAGGAAGACTCAACCTCAGCTTTAAACAGCCACAATCAACCACTAAGTCACTATTGCAAGGTTTGTGACCCCAAAAAGTCTGCGTTGTTTAGATTTTCAACAATGCTATATTGGTTTTTTTTACTTTTGTAGATAGATTCAGGAGTATATTTTCTCATTCATATTTAGTCTACAGATCCATGCTAGAAGTAGAAAATAACACAGTTTTGTTTGTGTTTTAGACAGCACATGTACATATAGAGTGTGGCTGTCAAATGTATCATCCAGTTATTTGTCAGTATCATCTGCGACAGGATAAGTTCTCAGAGTGTAGGTATGTAATGAAGTTGTAGTTTCCTTTAATAAACAGACCCACATTTTATTTGGCTCCACCCCTTTAGTTAGGGTCTGGCAAGAATGCTTTGTGTGCTGCACAAAAAGACCACGAGTACGCGTAGTCTGTTAGCATAGTAAAGCACGCTATTTGACTTTTATTTTTTAAACTATTTTTAGGATGGCATATCATCTAATTTATACCATTATTGGAGCTGTAAAATAATCGGTGCAAACTAGGTATTGGGTTTAATCAGTACAGCAATTGTGGATATTGTTGGCCAAGAGATTATGTAGTTATGAGACCCTAAACTTAGCATTTCATGAAATGCACAAAATGACAAATCATATTTTCACCAAATCAAGTTGTGATTTCTTTATCAAATATAAAAGGTAGAGCTTTGAAATTTGGCATGACCACACATTTGTATGCTTTCTTTCCAATGGTAATATCAGTTTTTATGTGTTTACACTTTTGTAGCAGTCCGTCACCATCAACGGCGTCTCTTCCAACCCGGTAACGCTCTCATGCGGAGTTCCACAGGGGTCCGTCCTGGGCCTGGTCCTTTTCACACTCTACACCTCTCCTCTGTCCAACATCATCCAGTCTCACCGCATACACCACCACCTCTACGCTGACGACTCACAACTGCAAGACAAAGACAAACTCGACAACACTCAGTCACTACTGACTCGCACGGCTGACTGCTACAAAGACGTGAAAAACTGGATGACAGCAAACAAGCTGAAACTGAACGATGACAAAACGGAAGCCATGCTGGTAGGCACTCGCCAAAAACTCTCCCAGCTCCCTCCCTCTCTCCACCTTCAACTCGATAGCACCCCCATCTCCCTCTCTGACTCGGCCAAGAACCTCGGCGTCATCCTCGATTCCTCTCTGTCCATGACCAACTTCGTCTCCGCCACGACCCAGGCATGCTATTTCCACCTTCGCCGCATCAGTCAGATCAGAAAATACCTCACTACCGAAGCTGCCACCAAACTTGCTGTCTCTCTCATCTTATCTCGCATCGACTATTGCAACTCTCTCCTTTCCGGTCTCCCTCAATCCACCATCTTCACTCTCCAACGCGTCCAGAACAATGCTGCCCGCCTCGTCCTCAGAAAGAAAAAATCCGACCACATCACACCCCTGCTCAAACTCCTTCACTGGCTCCCCATCCCCCAACGCATCCAATACAAAGTTCTGTCTCTCTGCTACAAATCCCTGAACAACTGCGCTCCTGCCTATCTCTCCAACTTACTTCACCCCTACACACCTTCCCGCTCCCTCCGCTCTGCCTCCGACCCTCTCCGCCTCCACATCCCTCGCACCAAACTTAACACTTTCGGTCCCCGCTCCTTCTCCGTCTACGGTCCATCCATCTGGAACACTCTCCCACTCTCTCTCCGTCAGAAACACTCTCTCTCCTCCTTCCAGTCCGCCCTCAAAACTCACCTCTTTCAACAGTTTTAGCACTATATCACCGCACTCCCCACCCCAAGCTGACCGTCGTAATGTATTTCACTGTTTGTGGTACGTGAGTCATTGTCTAAAGCGTGCGCATGCGTGCGCGAGTTGTGAGTGTGCGCTTAGAGTTATAATTATTATAAGATAAGCGCATTATAAATACCGTAATTATTAATTATTATTATTGTAGTCAGAAATTATGGGTGATCCTATATATCTACATGTGGGCAAATCCCACTACTGAGTCCCTAAAAGAAATTCTAGTAATATATAGTACTAGTATGTTTACATCATTGAGGTGTCTCTCACTTGCTCTCACAGCCATATAATAATAATAATAATAATTACGGTATTTATAATGTGCTTATCTTATAATAATTATAACTCTAAGAGCGCACTCACAACTCGCGCATGCGCACGCTTTAGACGACTCGCGTACCACAAATAGTGAAATACATTATGACAGCTTGGGGTGGGGAGTGTGGTGATATAGTGCTAGAACTGTTGAAAGAGGTGAGTTTTGAGCGCGGACTGGATGTTCCCCTGGACAAAATCTTCAATTTCTTGCGAGCATGCAATATTTTTAACAAGATTTGAGCATTCATAGACTATGTGAATCTTTTTTATTTGCCCTTTTTGAGAGTCTGTAGACATTTCTTTTAAAGACATGTGCGACATTTTAGCCTGAGATTTTTAATCTATATTTACATCTTGTCTTAAGACCTTGCTTTTAGTCTGGCTGACCAGATTTTTACCCATCCCGCCGTGAGATGGCCTTAGTCGCCTGCTCGGCGTTAAACCCAAATAACTAATAACTAATGGAAGGAGGAGAGAGAGTGGGAGAGTGTTCCAGGTGGATGGACTGTATACTGAGAAGGAGCGGGGGCCGAAAGTGCTGAGTTTGGTGGCGGGGTATGTGGAGGTGGAGAGGGTCGGAGGCGGAGCAGAGGGAGCGAGAAGGAGTGTAGGGGTGAAGTAAGTTGGAGAGATAGGCAGGAGCGCAGTTGTTCAGGGATTTGTAGCAGAGGGACAGAATCTTGTATTTGATTCGTTGTGGGATGGGAAGCCTGTGAAGGAGTTTGAGCAGGGGAGTGATGTGGTCGGATTTTTTCTTTCTGAGGACGAGGCGGGCAGCATTGTTCTGGACGCGCTGGAGAGTGAAAGTGGTGGAGTGAGGGAGGCCGGAAAGGAGAGAGTTGCAGTAATCGATGCGAGATAGGATGAGAGAGACAGCAAGTTTGGTGGCAGCTTCAGTAGTGAGGTATTTTCTGATTTGACTGATGCGGCGGAGGTGGAAGTAGCATGCCTGGGCCGTGGCGGAGACGAAGCTGGTCATGGTAAGAGAGGAATCGAGGATAACGCCGAGGCTTTTGGCCGAGTCATTGAAGGAGATGGGGGTGCTGTCGAGTTGAAGGTGGTGAGAGGGAGCTAGCTGGAGGGACCTGGGAAAGTTTCTGGCGAGTGCCTACCAGCGCGGCTTCCGTTTTGTCGTCGTTCAGTTTAAGCTTGTTTGCTGTCATCCAGTTTTTCACGTCTTCGTAGCAGTCAGCCATGCGAGTCAGTAGTGACTGAGTGTTGTTGAGTTTGTCTTTGTCTAGTAGTTGTGAGTCGTCAGCGTAAAGGTGGTGGTGTATGTGGTGAGACTGGATGATGTTGGACAGGGGAGATGTGTAGAGTGTGAAAAGGACCGGGCCCAGGACGGACCCCTGTGGAACTCCGCAGGAGAGCGTGACTGCGTTGGAGGAGACGCCGTCGATGGTGACGGACTGCTGTCTGTCGGAGAGGTAGGAGAGAAACCAGGAGCGAGCAGAGTCGGTGATGCCAAAGGAGTGGTGAAGGCGGTGGAGGAGGATAGAGTGGTCTATAGTGTCGAAGGCGGCAGAGAGGTCAAGTAGCGTAAGAAGGGGGATGTTGCCCGAGTTGGTGGAGAGAAGCAGGTCGTTTAAGATAATGTAGAACTAGAAGGGCCGTTTCAGTGCTGTAATATTTACGATAGGCAGACTGGAAGGGTCTGAGGATGTGGTTGTCGGCGAGGTGGAGGTTGAGAACAACCTTTTCAAGAAGCTTGGACAGGAAAGAGAGATTGGAGACTGGGCGATAGTTTTTGAGTTCGTTTGGGTCGAGGTTGTGTTTTTTGAGGAGAGGACGGACGATGGCGGACTTGAAGATATCAGGGACGGAACTGTTCTCTAGAAATGTGTTGATGGTGTCGGTAATGAAGGGCAGAAGTTTTGGAAGGCCGTCCCGGTAGAGAGAAGCTGGGAGGGGGTCTAGTTCGCAGGTTTTGAGAGGCATGGACTTTATGGTCTTGAGGACTTCATCCTGAGAGACGGGGCGGAAGGATGAGAGGGTGGTGTCGGGAGGGCAAGGTGGAGTGTGTTGCGCAGAGTTTAAATTTTGTCGGAAAAATAGGTGGAAAAAGTGGACGGGAGTTCTTCTTTGCTGTGTGTGTTGGGGAGAGGAGAGTCTTTAAAAGTGCCTAGGAGTGTCCATGGTAGCGTAGAGGGTTTTGGAAGAAGTGGATTCCAGGATTTTGTTTTGAAGGTGTTTACGTTTGGAGTCGGAGATCATTCTGCAGACTTTGGATCTAGTTGTTTGGAAGATCTGTCTGTGAACGGTGAGGTCAGATGAGCGCCAACGGCGTTCCGCTTGTCGGCGCTCGCGCTTGGCCTCAGCTATGTCATCAGTGAGCCAGGGGGAGGGGGTCGGTTGGGTATGGAGTAGGTGGTGACAGGTGCATGGGTGTCTAGAAGTTTTCGAAGGAAGGAGTTGAAATGTGATGCAAGATCAGGAGAGGAGGCAGGGTCTAAGAGAAGGTCGACAGCTTCATCGAAGACCCATATGGGGTCAGCATACATGCACGAAAGCTTCACACACAGCTGACGGATCTACGATCAGTTTAGAACAAATGCATCACACACAACTGACAGATCTATGATCCAGATTAGCAGACCAAATGTAATTTCAAGTGATTGAGTCAGTCTGTGAATACTATGGTGGAACACGAAAAAGTAGAAATTTTATTTTCGTGCATGTGTAGTGATGTCTTGGGATTCTCTCAGAGTTCAGTTGACTATGCAGCCGACCGCAAGCTTTCATCCATTTTTTTCTTGTCTGCCAGTAGTGATAAAGGCTTTGGGAACAAAACAATTCATGATCATCACCTGAATTTGGATTACTTACTTACTTACGCCTGTCACCC
The DNA here is from genome assembly GCA_036245525.1 of Semisulcospira habei. Taxonomy (NCBI): domain Eukaryota; kingdom Metazoa; phylum Mollusca; class Gastropoda; family Semisulcospiridae; genus Semisulcospira; species Semisulcospira habei. Next base: position 148,681,234 of record BTPG01000006.1, read on the forward strand.
CTACCCGGGTATAGGCCGTCGACGAGAGACCTTCAGCAACTCCTGTCCTGTGCTTCTCCTTCGATTCTACTCCAGGTGGTTCCCAGTCTCTTGATGTCTGCTTGGAGGTCTCGACGCCAGGAGTTTCTCGGCCTACCTCTTTTCCTCTTTCCCTGGGGGTTCCATGACAATGCCTGCCTAGTGATACTGGAAGCTGGCTTTCTCAGACTGTGACCGATCCATCCCCATCTTCTTTGCCCAATTTCATTCTCTGCTGTTATCTGCTCTGTTCTCTCCCAGAGTCTGACGTTGCTGATCTTCTCTGGCCAGTGGATTTTCAAAATTCTTCTAAGGCAACTGTTCATGAAGGTCTGTACTCTGTTGACTGTGGTTTTTGTCAATCTCCATGTCTCTGCTCCATATAGGAGAACTGCTTTTACATTGGAGTTGAAAATCCGGACTTTGGTGTGTTGTGACAGCTCTCTGGAACTCCACACTTTTTTCAATTGGAGAAAGGCTGCTCTGGCTTTACCGATTCGTGCTCTGACATCTGCATCAGTGCCGCCTTTTTTGTCTATGATGCTCCCGAGATAGGTGAAGGACTCCACCTCCTCCAACGGGGTGCCAGCAAGCAAGACTGGTTCTTCCCTGGTTGCGTTCAGCCTCATTGTCTTTGTTTTCTGTTTGTGAATGGTGAGGCCCACTTGGGACGAGATGTCAGCAAGCCTCGTGGTCTTGTCCTGCATTTGTTGATGAGTGTGGGACAGTAATGCCAAGTCGTCTGCAAAATCGAGGTCGTCAAGCTGTGTCCACAGTGTCCACTGTATTCCACTTCGTCTGTGCTCTGTGGTCATCTTCATGACCCAGTCTATGGCCAGTAGGAAGAGGAACGGAGACAGCAGACACCCCTGTGAATTTGGATTGGGGTATCAGAAATCTGATTTACACTCCCCATAACAACAGTGCTTTCCGGGTATCTCCAAAAGTGCTGAAATTGGCTAAACTAATGGAAACATTGACGCTCTTCCATGCCCCGCAAACATGAACATCCGTTGTTATGCTGAGCCTTCTGCTTGGCAGTCAGAAGCACATGGTCTTCATCGTTTTGATTGGCTGAGAGGCGAATGCAAGCTTCAGCTAACTTCGATAGACACTTCACACCTGGAATGGGTCGTCATTTTGTGAATGTGATTGCAGTGTATCTCATGTTTATGTGTGCACTGGACATAATGGTCGACTTAGCTGAAATTAGCTGAAATCGTCTTCTCCTGCTGACGTGCGGTGTCGCTGCTCGCATAAGGGGAAAAGTCACTATTCTCGATGTCTTAGGTGATAGGCTTCAATACTCGCACTATACTACAGGCTGCAGGTATATCACTCCTAAACTTGGTGCCCGTTTGGATGACATAGTAAACAATAGAATCCGGACACGCTAAGCGCAGTAAAACACATTAACTAATCCTACTGTACCAGATGAAAATGAAAGCCTGTGAACAGACCACGACATACCCATGGCATGCAGTAAATTGCAAGAACCCAAGATAATGTGCATGGACAGGGATCAACTAAAACACTGAAAGTGCTGAGTTTAGCCCCTACTGTGTTTACGCCACCTAGCAGCAGTGAGTTGAGTCACTCATCCTGCATGCCTTATATAAGCCTTGGGCTGACTGAGTTCAAACTGCATACACTTTGAGCAGTTTGACAGACGTAGTGTCAGTGTTTATCAATATCAGAGTCCTAGCTGGGTCCTGGAAAGTTTTTCAAACATGCATGTGGGATGGAACAAAAAGACTCGACCTCTGCTTTAAACAGCCACAGTCAACCACCAAGTCACTATTGCAAGGTTTGTGCACCAAAAAAGTCTATGTTTCGATTTTCAACAACGCCATATTGATTTTACTTTTGTAGATCTTGCTGTATAGATTCAGGAGTATGAATTTTTGTCTCGTCATTAAAGCTGATATTTTCTTTCATATTTAGTCTACAGATAAATGCTATAAAATAACAGAGTTTTCTTTATGTTTTAGGCAGCACAGCCAGCAGTTCCAAAACTTGAGGACCTGTACATTTCCTGGCTTCAGTAAGAACCCATGCATGCACACACACATGCGCACACACAAACACAACAGAGAGAGAGAAGACCACAGGCATGCAAGGCAGTGACAGACAAATGCAATGTGCCCAGCTGGCAATGTCCCATGAAATTTTAAAATGATGCCGGGTGAGCTGAAAACTTTTTCTCGCACCCAAAAGTTCTCAGTGTGTAGGTATACATGAAGTTGTACTTACTTACTTACGCCTGCCACCCCTCCCCGGGTATAGGCCGTCGACGAGAGACCTCCAGCGACTCCTGTCCTGTGCTTCTCCTTTGATTTTACTCCATGTTTTTCCTAGTCTCTTGATGTCTGCTTGGAGGTCTCCACGCCAGGTGTTTCTCGGCCTGCCTCTTTTCCTCTTTCCCTGGGGGTTCCATGACAATGCCTGCCTAGTACCTAGCAGGGAAAGGTTGTACTTTTGCATTTCCGCTGCTATCTGGGTGGCCTTGCCGCTCTGGTACATGGTCTCAGAGCTGCCAACCCTTACGGAATTTCCGTAATTTGTTACTGAAATTGGTTTTGGTTACGAATTACGGAAATGCGTGATTTTTTTACGGAAATTTAATTTGATGATTATTATTATTTTATTAATTTTTGTGTGCTCCGGCGCATATGCAGATATTCGGCTTTGCGCGCCAAACCGATCACGCACATAGCTCGTGACAGAAGACAACTTAATAACCAATCAGTGCTCGAGTTGTATTTTTTAGCAGCCAATCGTCATAGTCCATAAGCTAGGAAGGTCTACCGTGCACCCCCCCCCCCCCCCCAGTACTCAATAAGATGGGTTTCAAAGTGTTCCTTAGTATGTCCTGAGATGTTTAAGCCATGTTCCCCGAAAATCCTTAGGAACACACCAGAGATATAGCCGATGGCGCAAGGGTACCCCCATTCACGCTCTTCGCAGGTGCTAAAATGAGGTTGAGAAACATTTTCCTCTAAATAAATTAGAATTCATTGCAGAAACCAAAATCAGGCAATATTATGTCAAGGCACATCTTTTGCATCCTCTGCAAAAAACAGAATGAAAAAATATTGAATCTCTGGCTCACAGTGAAGGTATTTGTGCACCCATTAAACGACCATTTCCACGAAATCGCAAAAAAAGACAAAAATAATGTGTCGGATGCCTTCAGACATTTTCTATAGCACTGACAGTCCATTTTCAGGTTTACATCATTAAAACAGGATGTCACAATTATTATAAACTTGACTATGTGATGCTGTGATTACTGTGAGTGCCACGGTGGTTGATTTTGTATCCCTACCCCCAAGTTTAAAAATACACAAAATTAATTAGAAAAAATTGCTTAAGTTATTCTATTTTATTTTGACCTCTCTTTACCTATTAAGTTTGAATAATGTGAGCATAAAGTGCAAGAAAATAAGGAAAGTCGGCATCCTTTATGGTATGTTCGTGGTGAATGATAGCTTTTTCCCATTTAAAATTGCCGAATTGGGAAACGTACGTTGTTTCTGATGCCCTCAGAAATTTTGTATACAACTGATAGGTCTTTTTTAGGTTTTATTGTTTAGGAAAGAGTACCACAGTTACTCCCAACCTGATTTTATGATGCTGTGATGCATTTAGGGGCCACAGTGACTGAATCTGCTGCCCTACCCCCATTTTACCTGTACGCAAAGGAACGAAAAATGATCATAACAATTGCTCCTCTGATTAAATATGTTTGTTGCCAGTTTTCTTAACAAAATATGCATATTGAGCATAAACATTTGTGATCATTTCATTAATTTCAATGTGACCCATCAATTTAATTGTAATTCTTTTTATTTAAGGCATGCTTAACAGGGGCTCCCGCTGAAGCTTCTATCGTCTGCACATTCAGCACTCTTGTCAAACTCGGGGAAGGTGTACCTCAGGGAGATGTTGTGTCTGATGCTGTTTTTGGTCTACATTAATGACATCAGTACAACAGTACCAAGGTTCGTCTTGAACATCCTCCATGCGGATGACTTTGCAGTGTGGAGCGCAGCAGAACATAAAGAAATAGCATCCTCCAGAAAACATAAAGAAATAGCATCCTCCAGAATCCAGGATGTTGCCAATAGAGTCAGCAGCTGGACTGAAAGAGGCCACTCAAACTGAGCTAGACCATCTCTTTCAATCAGACGGAAGAGGTTACCTCAAAACTGGAGACCTTCGAGTACCAAAGACAGACAGGCCAACTTTACTGGCAACAAATAAATTACTGGATTCACGTGGAGGCCTCATATTGAAGCCATGGAAGCTAGAGCTGCAAAAAAAAAAGAAGTCTCTGATGAAGAAACTGGTGGGGACCACATTGGCGCAAATTACAGCATCCTGGCACAAGCAAACACCTGCTCGGTCAGACCAGTTGTGCGGTACCAAGATACATCGACAACATGAAACACTGCCTGCAAAACCCAAAAAGCCAGGCTTGACAAGATGCAGAACATGGATCATTCTCATGATGCAGTGACATTCTTAGAGCCATCTGGAGCACCCCAATTGAGGAAATGGAGGACATTGGAGCCACTGGAATACAGAACAGCACACACGATGAAGAAACTTACTAAACACCGACAGCATGGGAGACTACAGGAGCAGACCAAGAACCGTCAGAAATGTCCAAATCTGAACCGCCCAAATCTGAACCGCCAACTGAAGGTCCTGCAAAGGGCTAACACTGACATCCTGGAACCAAGCCCAAAGATGTGTGAACAGCTCCCTTCAGATACCTGGACATCTCGAAAGAGCCTTCAAGACAACATAAACAATGTTCCAGGACTCTTTGCCAAAGGTCGCGGCACTGCACAAAGCCATCTTGCTGGAGGTTGTGCACAAGCGCTACCCTCACAGCAGCTGTGATACCACATAAGATGCCATGCGGAATGAAGGAAGTGGCGTGTACATCTGTTGTGCAGACCGCACTACTACCTCCCTCTCCTTACCAGCTGGTGGCAGCAGCTCCAACTATCGTACAGATCTGCAGGTGCTCAACACAGCAGCAGAGCACTACCTAGGGAAAGGCAGCAGCTTGATCCACTGATCTCACCAGGAAGCTTCAAGATAGACTGGATGCCCTGTCCACAAAATAGTGCTGCAGTGGATTCCAGTGCATTCTGGACTAGCTGGGAATGGAGACACTACAACAACAAAGTGATTGGCAACAGCAGAATGGCGGCTGCAGCCTGTGGGCAGATGACATCAACAAGCTGAACAGGGAGAGCCAGGCCACCATCTTTCATCTACGCACTGCTTACTCTGGACTGGGTCCGTACAGAAAAGCAGGAACGTTTCACAAACCCAAAATGAAGCCTGAAGGTTTACACACTTTAATCAGATCACTCTGTATCAGCAATTATTTGAAGCTTCCGTGCCTACATGAAGAGATACCAAAATAAAAGAACGCTTAGCGAATGGCGGACTTCGGTAGAAGCGTAAACAACCAATCAGAATGTTCGGCAGAAAGGCCATGCAGTCACTTTATGATCAGAGCTAAATATAGATCACTTGCAACAAGCGTCAGCATGATCGTTCGCAATGGAATAGTCACAAATTGGGGGAGAAAAAAAAAAGAAGTAGACAAAAGTCTGCCAGCACGTTGTAATTTTGTACAAATGTTTACAGACTTTAAGGAAAAGGACTGAAATTGACAAACTTTCCAGGGCCCTGAAAAAGCCTTGTCATTTTTTAACAACTTTCACAAATGTTCACAGACCGTAAGGACCCTGCTGGACTCACCTCGTGAGATTGGGTCATGCGGAAACAGCCCTATGTGAATTTGGCGTAGAAAATCAGTCTCCTTACACATTCTCCAAACATGTCCATACACAGAAGCGGTCTGCTGGCAGTTCTGACCAGAAGACATGCCCCTATACACCAAACTCTGAAAACATGCTGCCTAGCTCTTGACAGCTCACTTATTGGCAGCCAGAACAATATAAGATTTAAAGACGGCCATACAAAATTGAACGTTGCAGAAGGTGGAAGTGGAGATCTCGTAGTCGACGTGGAAACTAAGTATTTTTGATAACATTGTTTTGGCTATTAGGAACCATGAAACTTTATTACGCATTCATATTGACACATTTCTAGATGAAAATAAATGAAAGGAAAAGGGGAGACCTTACTAGACCTGCCTTACGCTAAGTAAAATATCACCTAAAAGACCAGCCAGTTAAAAATAGTTACAATTAAATTGATGGGTTACATTGAAATTAATGAAATGATCACAACTTGTTATGCTCAATATGCATACTTTAAAAAAAACTGGCAACAAAAAATATTTAAACAGAGGAGTATGACCTAAGCAATTTTTATGATTATTTTGCGTTACTTTGCGTACTGGTAAAACTCCACCAGGGAGGCCCCTTTGGGGGCTTAACTGCCTGTCCCAAGTCAGGATAAAGGAGGAGGGTTAGGCGTGGGGCTAGCGACTCCACCCTGTAAAAAGAAACTTGCTACGGAAACGACAACAGTCGCCTCAAGCACCAGACGGCGCAGAGAGGACTGAATGAATGAATGCGTACTGGTAAAATGGAGGTAGGGCAGCAGATTCAGCCACTGTGGCACCTAAATGCATCATAGCATCACAAAATCAGGTTGGGAGTAACTGTGGTACTCTATCCTAACCAATAAAACCTAACAAAGATCTATCAGTTGTATACAAAATTTCTGAGGGCACCGGAAACGACGTACGTTTCCCAATTCGGCAATTTTAAATGGGGAAAAAGTTATCATTCACCACGAATGTACCGTAAAGGATGACGACTTAACTTATTTTCTTGCACTTTATGCTCACATTATTGAAACTTAATAGGTAAAAAGAGGTCAAAATAAAATGGAATAACTTAAGCAATTTTTTCTAATTAATTTTGTGTATTTTTACAACTTGGGGGTAGGGATACAAAATCAACCACTGTGGCACTCACAGGGATCACAGCATCACCTAGTAAAGTTTATAATAATTGTGACATCCTGTTTTAATGATGTAAATCTGAAAATGGACTGTCAGTGCTATAGAAAATGTCTGAAGGCATCTGACACATTATTTTTGTCTTTTTTTGCGATTTTGCGGAAATGGTCGTTTAATGGGTGCACAAATACCTTCACTGTGACTATCACTGTTCTGTGTTGCAAAGATGTAGGTGAAGCGAAAGTGTGATGCAGGTAGCAGTGGTGGGTGAGATAAACAAAAGAAAACGCGTTCCAGAGGTAGTTACATAGATAAATACCCATGCATCAAACCTACAGTAAAACCGGATTACGTGAGATGTGATGTTGTTTGTGCGAATACAACATGGAGGATTTAATGATGTTCAGCGTCATTGCGAAGGCTTCTTAGTGCACTACATTCCACGAGGTAATTACTGAAGTTCCATGGAAAATTACAGAAATTCTGATTTTCCATTACTGAAATTAATTTTGGGGGTTGGCAGCTCTGTGGTCTTGATTGCCCTGGGGGACTTGGGTGGGGTTAGGTATTTTTTAGTTCCCAGGGTCACCCTGGTCAGCTCCACAGGGTGGGTTTTTCTCTCTATTCTGGGGCATGTGTTTCTGTCTACCCTTTGTCCATTCACCTGTATTTGCCTTTTTAAAACTCTCCCTACTGTCTGCACTGCCTGTAGCTCTTGATATTGGATGTGTGTTGCTAAATGGTCTTAGCTTTATTTAGGCCCCATGTGTTAGGTTTATTTAACGTATTCTGTTGGTTTTTTTTTTTTCACAAGCAGTGCAGGCACGTCCTGAGAAAGCCTTGTTGCTGTCGGGACGTTAAGCAATGTACAATCAATCTGTGGTCTTGACATTCCATGTGCCCATGGTTGTGTCCCTGGATAGAGAGAGGCGGCTCGGTCCTGTGGCTTCCGAAGACTTCCGGCTTTCACCACAGGATGTCATAGATCTTCTGGTAGAAGAACCTTCCTCCTCCAGGAAAGGAATTGCTGTTTGTCTTTCGTCGGCGTCTTTGTAGCTATTTCCTTATTTGCAGGGTAGGGAGGTACCCCCACGCCTGTTACGTGGTGGAGTTGTAGTCGAAGTATGATAAACACACCAGACACACACGCGAGTTCTTTTAAATAGACCTCATTCAGCTGCAATCCGTCAACCGTGGCTTAAGGATGTAGACAAAACTGGAGTAACAGTTCCAACAATATTTAATTCAGCGATGCGATATCCACACAATAATGCACTCTCAAATGCACAAACTACTGAATACAAAGTCTCTTTTGCTATGTCCACACTACGACTCAAAGTTTCTCATACACAGCGTCTCTCGCAATAAACTGCGTATCTCTACAACTGACAAAGCAAGACAATGTACTGACGGACTTTCCCAGCGCCCTCCTTATATACACTATCAAAATCTAGAATCTTCTACGGAAATCATGAACTCAAAACAACCAGAACGAAACGCGTAGCCGAAACTCATTAACATGAACTTTCCAGAAACAATATATCAGGCTACAAAAACACGGCTGCTCACTTCAGCTCTAAATTCTAGCGTATAATAAAGACACATAAAAGTATGGTATCCCTATCTATGATAGCTCAAAAAGGTACGAGAACATTCACCAAACAAAATAAAAGCTGCTCACTACACGCGCACAGGAAAACAAAAAGTAGCGAAAAATGTTGCGATGTCACCTAACCGACGTGACACTTACGAGGCCACCAGACAGTGCGACCCTTCTAGCACGCTCCGGACTAAACAAAACGAAAACGGCTCTACTCACGAACAAAAGAAAATCTTACTAAAAAGGTACAAAATCATAACCGTGATAGCTCAAATAAACAACATATCGTTACCTACGAATAACACGTACGCTCTCACAGGATAACACAACCACAATCGTAACAACGCCCAACCCCCTTACTAGGAGGACCAGGGGTTTTCTGTCTGGGTCACCTTCCCTTAGACCATGTTGGTTCACAGCACCTTATTTCATCGGTGCACCCCTCTCGCGAGGGACCCCCTATCCACCACCCAGGGGACGCGCCTCAATGCCATATGGTCCCAGCGCGAGGACATGAAGTTGTGGTTTCCTTTAATAGACAGACCTACTTTTTATTTGGCTCCGCCCCTTTAGTAAAATTAATGTAAGATTAAGTTTAACAGCCTAGCAAAGTAGCACACTTTGTGCTAGGTATTTCTCAAATACGTATGTGGCATCATTGTCAGATTGATAATGTTTATGAGTCATTCCACACTAATGATGAATAAAAGGGGGAATCACTGCTAAAAAAGCAAACTCAACTTTAAATGTTAGCACCATTAATTATTGTGTTAATATGTGTAGTTTATAACCTGTAAAAAGAAAAGCAGACCAACATACCAAACTGCCAATAGACAGGTAAATATGAAATGTCGCTGCGGTGTAACTGCGTTACACTGTGACAGAAATTAAGCTGTGAGCAATGTACAAATCATGCAAAATGTCTTATCAATCATGGCTTACTTGAACACAACAAGGAGAAAGGTAAAAAACAATTCTTGAGTTATTAGATGCAATTTGTTTTGGAAAGAGGTATCTCGCGACACCGTAACACAGTTACACCCCTGTACTAAAACGTTTTTGTTTCAAACTTTAGGGTAAAAAAAATATGAAACAAATATGTAACATATTTACTTTCAGTGGTCAATGACGATGCTAAAGGTAAAAGAGACAAAAACTTGTACTTGCTTTGATGTTATACAACATCAACACTAATCTGTAACAGTGTAACATGCGACACAAACTACAAAGTAACTGTGTTACACCGTGACAGAAATTCAGCTGTGAGCAATGTACAAATCATACAAAATGTCTTATCAATCATGGCTTACTTGAACACAACAAGGAGAAGGTAAAAAACAATTCTTGAGTTATTAGATGCAATTTTTTTCGGAATGAGGTATAGTTTTTGTTCGCGACAACGTAACACAGTTACACCACCATTATAAAACGTTTTTGTTTCAAACTTTAGGGTCAACAAATATGAAACAAATATGTAACATAAAATGTACTTTCAGTGGTCAATGATGATGCTAAAGGTAAAAGAGACCAAAACATGTACTTGCTGTGATGTTATACAACATCAACACTGATCTGTAACTGTGTAACATGCGACACAAACATACATCCATCCTCGGGGGCAAGATTTAAGAACTCAACAAATGATGTTGTCGCCTCGGGGAATGTCTTTAGAAGGACACCGTATCGCTTTGTGACCTTTCTTTCCACAGAGAAAACATGTCAGGTTCTCCACCAGCTTGTATCTCGGGGTGCCTATGACATGGATTTCCTCTGCTGGTGCAGACACACGCTGTGGCTTACTGGACCCAAACTTCATGTTGTGAGCGTCAAGGTATCTTTGAGCGAAGTCGGCCAGGGCCTTTAGTGACTGGTCTTTTTGCTCTCTAAGGTGGGCGGCCAGGTCCTTAGAACATGCGCTGAAAACTTGTTCTTTGATGATGAGGTCGCACAGGTCTTGGTACTCTCTGTTTAGGCCAGCCAGCTCTATCCATTTCTCCAGGTAGGTACTTTTTAGTTCCCAGGGTCACCCTGGTCAGCCCCACAGGGTGGGTTTTTCTCTCTATTCTGGGGCATGTGTTTCTGTCTACCCTTTGTCCATTCACATTTGCCTTTTTAACACTCTCCCTACTGTCTGCACTGCCTGTAGCTCTTGATATTGGATGTGTGTTGCTAAATGGTCTTAGCTTTATTTAGGCCCCATGTGTTAGGTTTATTTAATGTATTTGACCGGCTGGCGACATACATTCAATGTTCTACCCCACCCGGGTCTGCCCTGGGGGACTTGGGTGGGGTTAGGTATTTTTTAGTTCCCAGGGTCACCCTGGTCAGCCCCACAGGGTGGGTTTTTCTCTCTATTCTGGGGCATGTGTTTCTGTCTACCCTTTGTCCATTCACCTGTATTTGCCTTTTTAAAACTCTCCCTACTGTCTGCACTGCCTGTAGCTCTTGATATTGGATGTGTGTTGCTAAATGGTCTTAGCTTTATTTAGGCCCCATGTGTTAGGTTTATTTAATGTATTTGACCGGCTGGCGACATACATTCAATGTTCTGTTTATTTTTTTATTTTTTTTTTTTTCACAAGCAGTGCAGGCACGTCCTGAGAAAGCCTTGTTGCTGTCGGGACGTTAAGCAATGTACAATAAATCAACATTCAATGTTCTGTTTAGTTTGTTTTTTTTCACAAGCAGTGCAGGCACGTCCTGAGAAAGCCTTGTTGCTGTCGGGACGTTAAGCAATGTACAATCAATCAATCTCCAGGTAGCTTCTGATTCTCTCAATGAATAGGCCAGGTGTTTCTCCTTCTTCAGGCTTGCAGTTTCGAAATCGTCGCCTGTAACCTTCTTCAGTGAAGTCGTACTGTCTCAACAGGGCGGCTTTCAACTGAGTATAATCTTCGGCTTCTTCTCTTGGCAAACGGGTGTAAAATTCAAGCGCTTTGCCAGTTAGAAGTGCGCTCAGTTTAATAGCCCAAGTCTCTTGTTTCCAATTGTTGCTATTTGCGAAGCGCTCGAATCGCTCCAGATAAGCGTCCATCTTATCTGAATTTTCAATGAAAGGTGGAAGTTTTGGCGCACGGGCTGTTTGTTCTCTGCTCGCTAATGCTGTTGCTTCATTAGTTCTCTGGCTCTGTGCCTCTATCTCCATCTGCTTTAGATGAATTTCGTGTTGACGCTGCCTCTCCGCCTCTTCTCTCTCCTCTTCTCGTTTCTCTGCCTCTCTTCGCTGTTTCTCTGCTTCTTCTGCTTGGATTTCGAATCTCTTTGGCTCTTTCTTCTCTTTCCAGTCTCTCCTTTTCTTCTTTCTCTCGTTTCTTTTCTTCTTTTTCTTCTCTCTCCTTTACAAACTCGAGGAATTCCTTTCCAATTTTCAGGAATATCTCCATCTCCGATGTCGCCATCTCTGCTTTTCACTGCTGGCTGTTTTCTCCTGCTACCCTTTCCACTGAACCAACTGAAGAGATCTCGTCGGGGTCGCCAAAATGTTACGTGGTGGAGTTGTAGTCGAAGTATGATAAACACACTAGACACACACACGTAGAGTTCTTTAAAGTAAACCTCGTTCAGCTGCATTCCGTCACACGTGGCTTAAGGATGTAGACAATACTGGAGTAACGGTTCCAACAATATTTAATTCATCGATGCGATATCCTCACAGTAATGCTCTTTCAAATGCACAAACTACTGAATACAAAGTCTCTTCTGCTATGTCCTCACTGCGACACAAAGTTTCTCATACACAGCATCTCTCACAATAAACTGCGTGTCTCTACAACTGACAAAGCAAGACAATGTACTAACTCTACAACTGACAAAGCAAGACAATGTACTGACGGGCTTTCCCAGCGCCCTCCTTATATACACTATCAAAATCTAGAATCTTCTACGGAAATCATGAACTCAAACAACCAGAACGAAACACGCAGCCGAAGCTCATTAACATAAACTTTCCAGAAACAATATATCGGGCTACAAAAACACGGCTTCTCACTTCAGCTCTAAATTCTAACCCCACCCGGGTCTGCCCTAGGGGACTTGGGTGGGGTTAGGTATTTTTTAATTCCCAGGGTCACCCTGGTCAGCCCCACAGGGTGGGTTTTTCTCTCTATTCTGGGGCATGTGTTTTTGTCTACCCTTGGTCCATTCACCTGTGTTTGCCTTTTTAAAACTCTCCCTACTGTCTGCACTGCCTGTAGCTCTTGATATTGGATGTGTGTTGCTAAATGGTCTTAGCTTTATTTAGGCCACATGTGTTAGGTTTATTTAACGTATTTGCCCGGCTGGCGACATACATTCAATGTTCTGTTTATTTTTTTTTCACAAGCATTGCAGGCACGTCCTGAGAAAGCCTTGTTGCTGTCGGGACGTTAAGCAATGTACAATCAATCAATTTAAATTCTAGCATATAATAAAGACACATAAAAGTATGGTATCCCTGTCTATCCTCGCGCTGGGACCATACGGCGTTGAGGCGCGTCCCCGGGGTGGTGGATAGGGGGTCCCTCGTGAGAGGGGTGCACCGAATGAAATAAGGTGCCGTGAACCAACATGGTCTAAGGGAAGGTGACCCCGACAGAAAACCCCTGGTCCTCCTAGTAAGGGGGTTGGGCGTGGGGGTAGCTTCCCCACCCGGCAAAAAAGGAAATGGCTACAAAAACGCCGACAAAAAGACTAACAGTAATTCCTTTCCTGGAGGAGGAAGGTTCTTCTACTAGAAGACTTATGACGTCCTGTGGTGAAAGCCGGAAGTCTTCGGAAGCCACAGGACCGAGCCGCCTCTCTCTATCCAGGGATACAACCATGGGCACATGGAACGTCAAGACCATGTACCAGAGCGGCAAGGCCGCCCAGATAGCAGCGGAAATGCAAAAGTACAACCTTTCCCTGCTAGGCATCAGTGAAGCCAGATGGACGCAGTCTGGCCAGAAAAGGCTGTTAAGTGGGGAGATGATTCTGTATTCAGGTCATGAAGAGGAGAATGCCCCCCATACAGAAGGAGTAGCACTCATGCTGTCACCAGTGGCACAGAGAGCGCTGATGGGCTGGGAACCTCTTGGGCCAAGAATTATAACAGCAGCCTTTAGAACCAAGAAAAAGCTCAAGCTGAACGTCATCCAGTGTTATGCGCCCACCAATGACAGTAACGAGGAAGAGAAACAAGAGTTCTACGAGTGACTCCAGAGTGCCGTGGACAAATGTGCGGAGCGAGACATCACCATCGTCATGGGCGATTTTAATGCCAAAATAGGGGAGGACAACACCGGATACGAAGAGGTGATGGGGAGACAGGGACTAGGCTCGGAGATGAGTGAGAACGGGGAGAGGTTTGTAGACTTTTGTGCTCTAAACCGACTTGTCATTGGAGGCAGCATCTTCCCACACAGAAGAATACACAAAGCAACTTGGGTCTCACCTGACCATACAACAGAGAACCAAATAGACCATATCTGCATTAGCAAGAAATTTAGAAGATCCCTTCAAGATGTTCGAGTGAGGAGGGGAGCAGATGTCGCCTCAGACCACCATCTGCTTACCTTAAGAATGAAGCTCAAGCTAAAGAAAAGCCGCACAGAGACAACAAGAAGACAGCGCTATAATGTAGGCCTCCTGAGAGAAACTGGAGTTAGAGAAGAGTTTAAACTGGTACTGTCCAACCGGTTTCAAGCGCTACAGGAGCTAGTAAATGAAGAGGAGGCGGTCACCACAGAGCAGCAGTGGAAGGCAGAGAGGCGCTGAACTCAACCTGCAAAGACACTGTAGGGTTCAGGAAACACCACCACAAGGACTGGCTGTCGGCACAGACCTTGAAGAAGATAGAAGCGAGGAAGCAGAAGAAAGCAGCGGTCAACAACAGTCGCACGAGAGCAGCCAAAGTAAGGGCACAGGGGGAATACTCGGAAGCCAACCGCGAGGTGAAGAGGAGTATCAGGGCAGACAAGAGGGCCTACACAGACAGCCTGGCAGCAGAAGCAGAAAAGGCAGCAGGCAGCGGCAACATGAAACAGCTCTACGACATTACCAGAAGATTGTCGGGTAAGTATGGCCATACAGAAAGACCAGTAAAAGACAAAGAAGGCAAGCCTATTGCAGACAGAGCAGACCAACTCGACAGATGGGCCGAGTATTTTGAAGAGTTACTGAACAGACCTAGCCCACTCGACCCCCCCGACATCCAGCCGGCAGAGACTGACCTACCCATCAGCTGTGACAGACCCAGCCGGGAAGAGATCAGAAAAGCAGTGGCATTTTTGAAGAATGGCAAAGCAGCAGGGCCAGATGGCATCCCAGCGGAGTCTCTGAAAGCAGACCTAGAGACAACAGTGGAGATGCTGTACCCACTGTTTGGAAAGATCTGGGAAGAGGAGGTGATGCCAGCTGACTGGAAGGAGGGGTACCTAATCAAGCTTCCCAAGAAAGGCGACCTCAGCAGGTGTTCCAACTACAGAGGAATCACCTTGCTGTCAGTACCAGGAAAGGTCTTCAACATGATCATCCTAGAGAGAATGAAGAGCTCCGTTGACCCCCAGCTGAGAGACCAGCAAGCAGGATTCAGGAAGAACCGATCATGTACAGACCAGATCGCCACTCTCCGCATCATCGTGGAACAGTCTCTGGAGTGGAGCTCCCCGCTGTACGTCAACTTTGTGGATTATGAGAAAGCATTTGACAGCGTGGACCGAGAGACTCTGTGGAAACTCCTACGACACTACGGTGTACCCACAAAGCTCGTCCGCCTGATCAAGAGCAGCTATGATGGCATGACATGTCGCGTGATCCACGAAGGGCAGTTCACCAGAGAGCTCCAGGTCAGAACTGGTGTCAGGCAGGGGTGTCTGCTTTCTCCGTTCCTCTTCCTACTGGCCATAGACTGGGTCATGAAGATGACCACAGAGCACAGACGAAGTGGAATACAGTGGACACTGTGGACACAGCTTGACGACCTCGATTTTGCAGACGACTTGGCATTACTGTCCCACACTCATCAACAAATGCAGGACAAGACCACGAGGCTTGCTGACATCTCGTCCCAAGTGGGCCTCACCATTCACAAACAGAAAACAAAGACAATGAGGCTGAACGCAACCAGGGAAGAACCAGTCTTGCTTGCTGGCACCCCGTTGGAGGAGGTGGAGTCCTTCACCTATCTCGGGAGCATCATAGACAAAAAAGGCGGCACTGATGCAGATGTCAGAGCACGAATCGGTAAAGCCAGAGCAGCCTTTCTCCAGTTGAAAAAAGTGTGGAGTTCCAGAGAGCTGTCACAACACACCAAAGTCCGGATTTTCAACTCCAACGTAAAAGCAGTTCTCCTATATGGAGCAGAGACATGGAGATTGACAAAAACCACAGTCAACAGAGTACAGACCTTTATGAACAGTTGCCTTAGAAGAATTTTGAAAATCCACTGGCCAGAGAAGATCAGCAACGTCAGACTCTGGGAGAGAACAGAGCAGATAACAGCAGAGAATGAAATTGGGCGAAGAAGATGGGGATGGATCGGTCACAGTCTGAGAAAGCCAGCTTCCAGTATCACTAGGCAGGCATTGTCATGGAACCCCCAGGGAAAGAGGAAAAGAGGTAGGCCGAGAAACTCCTGGCGTCGAGACCTCCAAGCAGACATCAAGAGACTGGGAACCACCTGGAGTAGAATCGAAGGAGAAGCACAGGACAGGAGTTGCTGGAGGTCTCTCGTCGACGGCCTATACCCGGGTAGGGGTGACAGGCGTAAGTAAGTAAGTAATCCCTGTCTATGATAGCTCAAAAAGGTACGAGAACATTCACCAAACGAAATAAAAAGGCTGCTCGATACACGCGCACAGGAAAACAAAAAGTAGCGAAAATGTTGCGATGTCAACTAACCGACGTGACACTTACGAGGCCACTAGACAGTGCGACCCTTCTACAGCGCACCGGACTAAACACAACAAAACGAAAACGGCTCAACTCGCGAACAAAAGAAAATCTTACTAAAAAAAGGCACGTGAATCGTAACCGTGAAAGCTCTAATAAACAACAAATCGTTACCTACGAATAACACATGTACGCTCTCACAGGATAACACAACCACAATTGTAACACAATGTACAATCAATCATTGAGTGCTCAGTACTGTCTCTTGCCTGTCTGTGTTGGCGAGCAGGCACCAGAGGAGGCGCTGGTTGATGACTTTTTGCGCGTTTCCCAGTGCAGTTCAGCAGACTGATGGGTCTGTAGCTCTTGGGTTCTTTTTTATCTTTTCTGCTCTTCAGTATTGGTATGATCTGGGCGTGTTTCCAGATAGTTTGTGCCATACCAGTCTTCCAGCTTTAACAATTCTGAGGAGAATACATTTCCTCAGCTGCTGGACTCGCATGTTTTAGCATGTCATTGGTTACTCCTTCTAGCCCTGGAGTTTTCTTTGTCTTGAGGTTCTTCAGTGGTTTTTCTATGGTCATCCTCCGTGATCCTCCATACAAGGCTTTGTAATTACAGTTTCCAGCTATTCTCTGGTCTTAAGTTTATATCTGGTCAAGAGTACGACTAGGCGTCGAGTGCCGGTTTCACTACCTGACTGACAAAACAAAGCCTTCAAACTCAAAATCAGGCATGCATCTCACACAACCATATCTCAACTGGTTAGAAATTGAACATACCTTCTAATCATTGTCATTTTTGCATACGTCCGATGGGATAAAAGAGATATTTATTGTTTTGTGCGATCGAGCGGCGGAAGCCAAAATTTTGAAACGTGACATCACACACGTGTGTTCGCTTTCAGATAAAAAATTCTGGGGAATGAAATAGAATTTTGAAACGAAGGTTAGGCCTATAGAGAGCCAATGCAAGTTACTATTTTGTTACCATATCGTCGAATTTTACGTGTGTCTAAGTTTTTAAAGTAGTTTGAGGGCAAGTAAAGGCTAGAATGAACATAACATGTATTGTCAATTTCACACGTCCGAATCGCGCTGTGCACCGGAACACAAAAAACGTACCGTGAGGCACCTAATTAACATATCGGAAGACAACATTACTCTTCATTCTGATTGATTAGTTCCCAGGGTCACCCTGGTCAGCCCCACAGGGTGGGGTTTTCTCTCTATTCTGGGGCATGTGTTTCTGTCTACCCGAGGTCCATTCACCTGTATTTGCCTTTTTAAAACTCTCCCTACTGTCTGCACTGCCTGTAGCTCTTGATATTGGATGTGTGTTGCTAAATGGTCTTGGCTTTATTTAGGCCCCATGTGTTAGGTTTATTTAATGTATTTGACCGGCTGGCGACATACATTCAATGTTCTGTTTAGTTTGTTTTTTTTTCACAAGCAGTGCAGGCACGTCCTGAGAAAGCCTTGTTGCTGTCGGGA
Organism: Semisulcospira habei; assembly: GCA_036245525.1. NCBI lineage: Eukaryota > Metazoa > Mollusca > Gastropoda > Semisulcospiridae > Semisulcospira > Semisulcospira habei. Next base: position 148,699,154 of record BTPG01000006.1, read on the forward strand.
CGTTAAGCAATGTACAATCAATCAATCAATCTTCATTCTGATTACCGTAAACAAATTCGAAATCCTTTTGAGAATTGAAAAAAGGCTGCGTTTTAAACTTCTTCAACCCAAAAGTTGTAAATTTTGTGTTACGTTCAAACTCGGGAAAAAATCTCGCAATCATCAACACGCGTGATTTTCTGGAATCGACGGCCATTTTGAGATTTGCATTCGGTCAGTCCTACGTACCTGATACGTACAGGTGACCTCGATGGAGCAGGAAAGCGACAAAGTTGAAGGTAAGTTTTGGTTGTAAATGGTTATGTTCATGCAAAATTGATGACTGAGGACCATAAATGTTTAAAAAAAGCAATGTAAGTGTATTGCTTTTCTAATTACTTCAAATGAATGTTGACGCAAACAAATGTAAAATCAATCGGCTCAATGACCACGTGTTTTGAACAAAGGAAGAAAACATTACTTGATGGAATTTGCCTCCATCCGACGATGACGGTTTAGTTTTGGTTGTAACAGTTATGTTCAAGTTTCTGAATGCGATATTGAATATTTCAAAGGATAAAACAGAACAAGTAATGTATGTTTGGATTAGTTTTGTAGGGCAGCAACACATTGAAACAATAATTATTACCTTTTACTGTCACCTTGCCGTTGTGTCGGCTTGTACATAACTTTACACACGTTGAAGGTTGTCAGCGTTACGTTGAGGCATTTACAGCTTTATTTTCGAAGATTAAAAAGAACACTACGTATCACACATTTTTGGCGATTCAGTATTGTTGTCTTTAACGTTCCTGATATAAAAAATAGAGTAAATGTCTTTTGCTCATGCTGTATGATTGTTCATAACTTTACACAGTTTGGCCAGGTAAATCTTTATGTAAAGTTATGTTCAAACCATGAGTTTTGCATTTTATGGGAAAGACAAGTCATACCTTTTTTGTACCAATTTTTGTTGGTAGGAAGGGATTTTGTACTAATTTGATTTATACTTTGGGTCATAGATTATGAGTTGCTGAATTATAGCGTTTGTACATAACATGACGCAGTGCAAAAGGGAACAGACATAGCACCTTCAATCAAAACATGGTCGTTTTTCTTATTTTGAGCTGTGATAATGTTCCCATTGTCTTTATGTACTTTATATTATTGTTTCTTCATTATGTAAAATAAGATTAAATAAGAATAACCCTGTTCTTGCAGTATTGGACTGAACATAACATGACGTAACACTTATGGTGTTTGGGTTGTAAAGTTCTGTTACACTGTGCTTCATGCTATTTTTGTATGGTTTAGTGTTCTATGATAAGTACAGATAGTCTGTGCATTTTTTAAAAACTTTTCTGCACCCAAGAAATGACAATTTTTAAGAAATATGTGTTGAACATAACTTGACAACAATTATGTTGTCAAGTTATGTACAGTTAAAACAGTGCTCAGCTAACATTTCCTTCATAGTAACAGTCTCTTTTAAAGTGGAAGACTGGTTTGATTATGTTGTCTATTTTAACTAATATACAAACTATTATTCTAGCTAGATGACTGTGAACATAACTTGACAAACTAGACTGACATGTAAAGTGTAAAGTTATGTTCATTACTGTAGCACAATTCCTAGTATACTGTCTTTTGGATGCCCACTTTGCTAGTTGTTATTCATCAAAATACAGCTTGGGTACTAAAATATTAATTGTTAAACCCAGAATATACATTTTTCTGTTTTAAATAGTTTGTACATAACATGACAACATCATGTGTTGTCAAGTTATGTTCAACCACAGTTGTGTTTGGTTCACACATTGTTTTCCAAGTTACAGTCTGATCATGCCTTTTACTCTTTGTTGTGCTGGCCAAGGTTGATAGCTGCCATGATATATCATAATTTAATAATAACCAGCCATTTTAGTACAAAGCCGTTGAAAAATAACCAGACATATTAGGTAGATGCTAGCTAAAAGCAAGTAGCAAACATGGACACAAATTAAAATTATTTGACCCTCTCTGTTTCAGTTCTTCGGGATTTGTTCCTGAATCGAAAGTTTCCAAGGCTGAAGGGTCTTTCCCAGCCGTGAAAGCACCCAGAAAATGTATGCTAAACATGTGTCGTAGTGCAGTACCCTGACACAGTGACAGGTTGTACCCTGGTGAGCAAGGTTATGTCAGCATACTTGTACTTACGAATGATAGCAGCCAGGAATCTTTTTAAAGTATTTGAAACCAGAAAAATGTGGATTTGAACATGTTTTAGCTCCATTTATGTTTGAGATGGAGACATTGAAAAATTATAAAAGGTTGAAAGGTACGGCCGAAATAAGTGGGACTGGTTGTCACTGGCCAATAAAGAAAAGGAGTTTGAAGTTTCCTCAGGAAACGTGATCAGCAGGAAGCTTGTTAATTATGGGTTGCTTCAAGAAAGGGCTGTGATCATTATGCAGCATAAAGCAGTCTCTTTTTGCTGTTTCAGGAGTGATTGTCGGAGTAGATCCTCTGAGGGTCAAATTCCTCAAGCCTCACCAGACAAATCAAGGACTATTTGTTTACCCTGAAATAGATGACATCCAAAAAGTAGGGGATGATTGTAGCGTCGGCTGTAGATTTCCTGTCACTCACCAACAGTGCACACGAGTGGAGAGTGGTTGGGTTTGATCAATTTTAATTTATTTCTGCCATGTTCAGCTCAAGTATGAAGCTAACTAAAGTGAGTACTTTCTGTGCCAGTGGTCTGCTGAAAACCATCGGTCGTGGTAAATTTAGGTCAATATGTGCTAGATTATATTTGTTGGAAAGTGGTACAGAAAAGCGTTTCTTTGCAGAGATATTTGGGGAAAAAGTAGGCTCCGATGTCACACAGCCCATAGCAAGCATGAGCAATGGCTAACTAATGTCAGTTTTCAAGAGTGTTAAATGTATTGTTGGTGTTCTAAAATGTATTGAAAGTTTAAACTTTTTTCAATTGGTGCTTTCTCACATTGTGGAACCACATTGTGCAGAGATTTAAACCCCATGTTGTAAAGTTATGTACAAACATGTACAGATTTGTTTTGCTACTTGCGTTAAACATTGTAGACACAATTATTAAAACTGGTAAATGCTGGGGTTTACTGACCACATAATTTGATGTAATTTTCCATTTTTATCGTTTATTTTGACTTCAGTGTTCATAATACCAACATGTTCGGTTGTAAAGTTATATTCAAACTTGCCATTTTCACACATTATTCCCTTGTATTATCAATTTCAAACCTGATAATTACATCACTGCTGTTCTGTAGTGTAGTAGAAAGCTACAGGTGCTTGTGATTTTTATTTTCTGGTTCTTGTCCATTTGTGGAGGTACTTTTTTGCTGAAATTTGAAGCTCGTGGTGTAAAGTTATGTACAAACAATTACAATATGTATTTGCTGCTTTCATTACTTGTTTGCCTACCCGGCACTGGCCTCCATGTGGCGTAGGTGGGTAGTCCGCTCAGTCCCTGATTTGAGTGGGCTAGCGGACGGGTGCCATCTTTGTCCAGGATTAGGACTTGATGTCAGCAGATATGTTGTTCAGCCTTTTCACTGGTCCGGTTTTTAAGGAGCTGTGCTAACCTAGGTCGTACCATGTTGGATTGGTCCTTAAAAATACTCGTGACTTTTTGGTCCTTTGGATCCCAAGTGTTTGCCGTGCTTGGAGACCCGTGTCAGGGGAGAAGAGGATCCTGGTGGCTGAGGTTCCCTTTGGGCTGCGGCTCACTGGTGCCAACACTCCACTTCGGCCTTGACTTCTACCTAAACGGGAGGCTAGTCGTACCGGCCTAGTCAATCGGCTCTTGTCACATTGAGCCCTATCCCACTGTTGACATGCGGGTTGCTATACGGAGCACCATGCTATAGCTTCTGCTGCTGATTAGGTGCTTTACGCCAGTATTCCCCTGCATTCAACGGTGTGATAGAAGGCGGTGGCTCAAACGGTTCAATCGGGCTTACCCCCTTGAGTATATCTTTCGGGCAGTCTCCATCGTGCATCGGCTGGAGACCCGCCGACAGTTGCACTTTCCCTTGTTGGGCTCGGTGGCGGGCGGGGACCCCCGGGGAATGAATATCTCTACTAATATAATATGGATAAAACCAAAAAACCAAAACTAGCACAGAAACGGCACATAGACACCGACATTGCACATGACAGTGATTCAGACTGTGAGGAAGCGACGCCTCAGGCGTCGGCCATATGGCCTCGCTTCCTCATTGTCCATAGCAAGGTGAAGGAGAAACCAGTTACCAAGCTGCATCCTTTTCTGGTGGGGGAGACCCTCAGGAGCCGTGTTGGCAGGCCTGACGCCCAGCGCCTCAGGTCTGGTGACTTGCTGGTGGAGTGCCGTACTCGGGCACACTCCAGCGGGCTACTGGGGCTCTCTTCCATCGGAGACACTCCTGTGGAAGTCACACCCCACAAAACTATGAATTCGTCAAGAGGCGTAATCAAAGATCAAGCTTTGGCAGAACTGTCAGAAGATGAACTTGTAAGGAACCTTAAGTCTCAGGGGGTGACTTACGTCAGGCTCTTCGCTTCCAAGCGAGGTGGTGGGGAGATCCGTCTCCCTACCATCATCCTGACGTTTGGCACCCCCACCCCTCCTACTACCATCTGGGGAGTTTACCTCCCTGAGAGTGAAAAAGTACGTCCCTCTTCCCCTCCGGTGCTTTAAGTGCCAAAAGTATGGCCATGGGCAGAAGACATGCCGTCAGGCAGAGGCTTCATGCGCCCGTTGCACTAGGCCCGGACACTCTGCTGAGTCCTGCACAGCCACCCCCCTGTGTGTGAATTGCCAGGGGGCGCATATGGCTTCGGATAAGAAATGCCCTCGTTGGATATCCGAGTGCAAGATTCAGCAGGTGCGTGTGGAGAAGGGGCTGTCCTTTCTGGATGCCAAAAAACTGGTTGACGGCCCTGGTGCAGCTGCGGCTGCCCCAACCTCTAACACCTCAGTGTATACTTTTAGTGCAGCGGTGGCAGGCAAGCGCCCCACCAAAGACTTTTAATGTCAGACCCCAACTTCTTGGTTGGGGGCGGAGCCTCGGCTCATCTCACCCCTGGAGAGTAACCCTCCTCCGGTGGTGACAAGGAGCCAGGGAACGCAGAAGGCGGACACTGCCGGTCCAGTTGTGCTGCCTTCTGTTGCCCCTAAGCCTCAGCCCCCACCCAAACCTGTTAGTCAACTCCAAAGGCTTCTGGCTCTGGTCAGCCTTCTAAGGCCGCTAACTCTAGCGGCAGGAACGCTGCCCAGGACCAGAAGTCTAAGAAATCTATGGGACCGCTGTGCGCACGGGCCCAGAAGGGGAACACAGATGTCCCCCTTCAAAACAAATATGCTGCACTGGAGGAGCGGATGGAGGGAGTGGAAGTTGTTGTTGCTGATGCTGCGGCAGCTCCACCCCCTTCCTCTCCGAAGAACCAGAGGAGGCCCGGGAGCCGGCCCCCCTCTGTTTCTTCAACTCCTTCCAAGGTAAAGGAAAAAGGGGGGAAAAACTCCTTACCCCCAGATAAGACTTAATCATGGACTCTTTGCTTCAGTGGAATTGTCGTGGTTTTCGAGCTAACTTTGAGGAATTACGTCTTTTAGTCAAGTTCTATAACCCCTCAGTAATATCTCTTCAGGAGACTTACCTGAAGACTTCTGACCCTGTGTCTTTTAATGGTTTTAATGTTATACATAAAGGCTCTGATTCGGAGAGGCGCTCGGATGGAGCGGCTCTTCTCATTAGTAGCCAAATTTTATGTAGCCCCGTTAGCATCGACACCTGTCTTCAGGCTGTCGCTGCTCGGGTTACCTTAAAAAAGACCATAACCATATGTAGTATTTACCTGCCACCATCACTGCGGGTCTGTAGCAATGATATTTTTAACTTGGTAGATCAACTGCCCCCTCCCTTTATTCTCATGGGGGATTTTAACGGTCATGCTCACCTTTGGGGTAGTGACCACTATGATGGCAGAGGTCAGATGTTAAAAGATGTTTTTTCTCAACTTAACCTATGTGTCTTTAACGATGGCTCACCTACATACTCTTAACTCAGGTTCCGGATCTAGTTAGGTTCTAGACCTCACTGTGTGTGATCCTTCTCTCATGCTGGACTTTGACTGGAAGGTTCACGACGACCTGTGTGGTAGAGACCACTTCCCAGTAGTCCTGTCATCGGTCAGCTGTGAGGAGGATTCACCGGTGGGGCGCTGGAATCTCAAGAAAGCTAACTGGTCTCTGTTTGCCTCTCTCTGTCAGTCTCGTCTTACAGAGGAGGTGGTCATGTCAGCTGAAGAACCTGTTTCTTGTTTTACTTCTATTTTGTTGGAGGTTGCAGGTGAAACCATTCCTAGAACTTCCACATCACTCCCTCGGAAGCCGAGAGTACCATGGTTCAATGAAGAGTGCTGCAAGGCCCAAACAATGCGCAAATCTGCTCAGCGACGTGCTTTTCGTAATCCGTCGCAAGCAAATATTTTAACCTTTAAAAGACAGCGGGCGAAAGCCCGTTACATTTTTAAACGTGAACGCCGTGCTTCCTGGAGACGCTTCGTCTCATCTTTATCTTCTAGGACTCCGTCCCAAAAAGTCTGGAAGGCTGTTCGAAGAATTAGGGGCAGGGGTGGCTCGGCTTCTGTCGGCCATCTTAGAGATGGTGCCAGTTTGGTCACAGATAAAAAGGCTGTGGCCAATTTGCTTGCCTCCACCATTGCCCATAATTCTTCAACAGAGCATTATTCACCTTTCTTCCAGAGAGAGAAGGAGAAGCGAGAATCTTGTGCTTGTGATTTTATATCGGATAACTTGGAAGACTATAATGCCCCTTTTACGTTTTCAGAATTGCAGCAAGCCATGCAGAAATGTACTGACTCTGCTGCTGGATTAGATACCATCCATTATCAGCTCATAACACATCTGCCTGAGGATTCACTCCTTGTACTTCTCAAGGCCTTTAACCATATCTGGATAACCGGTCATTTTCCGCCATCTTGGCGCCAGGCTGTGGTTGTGCCAATTCCCAAGCCGGGTAAGGATCCTTCCGACCCGGGCAACTACCGGCCAATAGCTTTGACATCATGTTTATGTAAAACTATGGAACGCTTGGTCAACGCCCGACTGATGTGGCATCTTGAGTCACAGGGTCTCATCACAGACCTCCAGTGCGGTTTCCGGCGCTTCCGTAGTACAACTGACCATCTAGTCCGCTTTGAGTCTTTTATCCGAGATGCTTTTGTCAACAAGCAGCATGTCTATGCAATTTTCTTTGATCTTGAAAAGGCATATGACACTACCTGGAAGCATGGTATAATGTCTGATTTGTCGGACATGGGTTTTAAAGGGCATCTGCCCGTTTTTATTCACAAATTTTTGTCCAACAGGTCGTTCCATGTCCCTATGGGCTCCACCCTCTCCGACTCCTTTGAACAGGAGATGGGTGTCCCGCAGGGCAGTATTCTATCTCCTGTTTTATTTAGCATTAAAATAAATAAAATTGTAAAGGCCGTCAAGGATGATTCTGAATGCTCTTTGTTTGTGGACGACTTTGCTTTGTGTGCACGAGGTCGAGGACTTGCGTCCCTTGAGAGGCGCTTGCAGCTGTGCGTTGATCGAATCCAGGGGTGGGTGTCTCTCAATGGATTCAGATTCTCGCCCTCCAAGACAGTCTGTGTGCATTTTACTAACCAGACAAAAATTTTTCCAGAACCTAGCCTGAGCATTGCTGGAGTGCCAATTAAGGTGGCCGAAGAGGCAAAGTTTTTGGGGGTCATCTTTGACAAAAGATTGACCTTCTGCAACCATGTTAACTACCTTAGAACCTCTTGTCGGAAGGCCCTCGACATTCTTCGTGTCGTTGGTCGTACTGACTGGGGTGCAGACCGCATCGTCTTACTTCGACTGTACCGGGCCCTTGTTCGGTCCAAACTGGATTACGGCTCTGTGGTATATGGCTCAGCTTCCAAGTCTGTTCTGCAGCGTCTGAACACAATTCACCATCAAGGTCTGCGCATATGTCTGGGAGCCTTCAGGACATCTCCAGTTCCTAGTCTGTATGCAGAGGCAGGGGAGCCTTCTCTCAGGCTCCGCCGCATCCGCCTCATGCTCAGCTACGTTCTGAAGCTGAAGGCCCATCCAGAAAATCCTGCCTATGATTGTGTTTTTAACCCGTCGTTTGCAGAGATTTACGATGCCCATCCGGGAGCTGTCCGTCCACTTTCCTTCCGTGTCCGACCTCATCTGCAGGCGGCCGGAGTGGACCTGGACAAAGTTTCGGAATCTCTGCAACACGTCACTCCACCCTGGCTACTACCAGTTCCTGACATCTTGCTGGACTTGACTGCCCACAAGAAGGATTGTACTCCACCAGCCATATACCAACAGAGCCTCAATGAACTCCTTTCAATTTTTCCTGGCTATTGTCGTCTTTATACGGATGGGTCCAAGTCTGAGGATGGAAGAGTGGCTGCGGCTGCAGTGTCCTCTCGCCATCCTAGACGCCCATTTAAGCTCCGTCTCCCTGACCATTCCTCTGTATTTAGTGCAGAACTGCAGGCCATTCTGCTAGCACTCAAGCATGCCTATCAATCTCGGGAAAGGAACTTCCTGATTCTGTCTGACTCTCTTTCTGCCCTGCAGGCCCTTCAGGGCGCGGGAACAGACCATCCACTGCTGGTGCAGATTAGAGAGCTCTACGCGGACTTGATGAAGGAATATTATGACATCATTTTTATTTGGGTCCCAGGCCATGTGGGCATCGAAGGCAACAGAATCGCAGATTCTGCTGCCAACAGTGCCCGCAGTGACCCTGTCCCTGACACACAGACTGTCTATAGTGATTTTAAACCTGTTATTAGTGCGTACATAGCCCGTGAGTGGCAGTCCGAGTGGGACAAAGAGGAAGGGAACAAGCTTCATGAAGCTCTTCCTAAGTTGTCTGACAGTCTACCTTTCCGCTGCGGCAGCCGCCGTGAGGAGACTGTCCTTGCTCGGCTCCACATCGGGCACACATATGTTACGCACTCTTACTTACTTAAACAGGATGAGCGTCCGTGGTGTTTTGCCTGTGATGAGCAGTTTTCTGTTCGACACTTTTTGCTGTATTGTGCTGACCTAGTTGACACCAGATATAAACACTTCACAGCAGTCTCCTTGAAGGTTTTGTTCCGGGATGTTCCCCCGGACAAAATCTTCAATTTTTTGAGAGAATGCAATATTTTTAACAAGATCTGAGCATTCCTAGACTATGTGAATCTTTTTTATTTGCCCTCTTTGAGAGTCTGTAGACGTTTCTTTTCCAGACATGTGCGACATTTTAGCCTGAGATTTTTAATCTATATTTACATCTTGTCTTAAGACCTTGCTTTTAGTCTGGCTGACCAGATTTTTACCCATCCCGCCGTGAGATGGCCTTAGTCGCCTGCTCGGCGTTAAACCCAAATAACCAAATTCATTACTTGTTTAGACACAATTTTGGGATAAATAAAAGTGTATTTGTTAAAAACACACTTGAGTAGTGTTTTGTTATTTTTGGATTTATGCGTGTTAGTTAAAGAGCCTCAAGTTTGTTCGTCACGGTGTAAAGTTATGTTCAAGCATTGTGTGTTTCTTGTTTTTAGCTTTCAATTCATTCTATGTTGTAAATGGTATATTTTTCCTAAATTATTCTGTAATCTACAAGAGTTTAGTACACAATAAAGGGAAAACATACCATCTTAATTGACTTTCTTTGCTGTGTTGTCAAGGATTTCAAAATTTTTGTTCATAAGCAAGTTGTCCAATATTTTTTAAAGTTTATAGCTACTGTGTTCACACCTGTCTCAATTAGGATAGTTTAGAATCTTATCAATGTGCAATTGAAATTGTGTGTTTAATACCACACACAATTTTTAAAATATATGCATTTTTTTTTTGCATAATGTATAGCGGTGTAAGTTGTTCAACAATTTCATGTGCCCCCATCAACCTTTGAAGTTACCCCACCGGGCCTGGGACTTGGGGGGTATTTTTAGTCCAGGTCACCTGGTCAGCCACAGGTGGTTATCTCTAGCTGGGTGTGTCTAACTGTCATTACTGTTTGCTTTTAAAACTCCCACGCTGCATGCTGTAGCTCTGAAGGTGTGTGCTAATGTCTAGCTTATTGGCCCATGTTAGTTATTAATGTTTTGCCGCTGCGACTACATCATGTCTGTTAGTGTTTTTTTTTTTCCCCCACATGCAGGCACGTCTGAGAAGCCTGTTCTGTCGGACGTAGTATGTCAAGTACATCTTGAGTTAGCATAGCTAGTAAGGAAAGAACAACATGATAATTTTTATACAGCATGAATCTACTTTGTGAAAGCTAGAAAATGTGTTTTATAAATGTGTGACGGTGTAAATGTTATGTACAAACCATAAAGGTTTTTCGTCAATTACACCCAAACGACTGCTCATAGGGAAATTCTTTTGGGGGGGCATGTTACTTATGACTAAACACATCACAATCATGCAAAATGATGCTCATATGTTTAAGTTCAAAATCAGAGACCCGTGTCACACTCTTTGGACACCCAGTCGTACTCTTGACCATCTAGCATTCTTTCTCGGGGCATATGTATTGTGCTTTTTGGCAGGCAGCCCGGATGTTCTTTGCGGCCTGCGCACCTTGTATGTGTAGTAGCTTGCGGCTAAGAGAGCAGATAGTGAGAGACACTGTATAGTTCGTAACAATGTGTTTGAACTGTCTGTCCGATATCGGGAGTGTTGTTGCACTTGAAGTGAAGTGAAGTGCACATTATATTATGCAATGGCCTGTTTATCGGCCGGCCGTACACACTGGAGCGACACAAGTCACAGTGAATTTTTATGTCTAGTTCATGTGTGTTTCGAGGACGGGGTTTTGCTTTGAATTTGAATATTCGTCAGCGGACCAAACCGTGGAGATTAAAATTTAGTGTAGCGTTCTGCTGCACGTTCCTCGATCTCCGTTTAACCCTATTCCCCGTATTCACCCCACCCCCCCCCCCTCTGTTTGATTTTTCGGTGCTCAGAAGTAAGGAAGGTCCGCCGCCCACCACCCCGCCCCCCTCCCTCCCCCACAGTTTGAATTTTCGGCGCTCAGAAGTAAGGAAGGTCCGCCGCCTACCCCCCCCCCCCCCTCCCCCCCACACTGTTTGATTTTTCGGAAACTACTCTTGACTCTCCAAAATTACTACCACTTGTCCCAAATACTACTCCCATAGCCGTGTAGGGGTTGGCAGGTCTGGAAAAGGTACGTGATTCGTAACCATGATAGCTTAAATAAATATCGGATCGTTTCCTACGATTAATACATGCATGCTCTCACAGAACAACACAACCACAATCGTAACGGCTCGCAACCAGTCCACAATGAACCTCAGGAATGAACGCTTCACTTCAACTTTAACTCATTTAGCCCTAAGGTCACATTTCCTAATTTTGGAGCTGTCACATGATTATGTACCAGTTTCAGGAGACAGATGGACCATGATAATTCACAGGTAGTGCCAGATTAGCTTGGCACCTTCAGACGCCAAGCTAATCTGGCACTACCCTTTAATTATCATGGTCTATCCATCTCTGCTGTAGAGCGTTTGATCTTAATCCATATCATACTGAGGCTAAGACTAAGAGCTTCAAATTTGTACACTGCCATATATGCAAGCTACATTATACTTGCAGTACTACAAATAAGGATATAGACCAATGGCTTTAGTTCAAGGGTAGTGCCAGAATAGCTTGGTGCCTAGAGGCGCCACGCTATTCTGGCACTACCCGTGAACTATTTTAGTACTTATTTCGCACACTGCTGTATTCCGAATGATAAGGGTTAATGAGTTAATATTTTTTTTATTTCACCATCCCATCACAGGTGGAAGCTGTAGGTCTGTGGCTATGTGGGTGCTACTGTTACTAGTGTTAGCAACACGTCATCCCAGCAACAGATAGTTTTACTTTAGTGATCATGGTTCTTTGACATGTAGTGTTAGGTACAAAGAGTTTTACCTGTGTGAAATGCTAGAAACATGCTGATACACCTGTTATAAAGGATTGTGGATCTGTAAGAAAGCAGCCAGGATTTGTAATGTGGTATTTTTAGCCCACTTAAATTAATTCAGCTACAGTATTGTCCATCAGCTGATTATTACGGAAGTTATTTATTTGAACTTTTAATATTGTGAATATTGATGTGTTGGTTTGTAGGACCTCAGGAAAAAGAAAGGCGGGGGGTGATAATCTGCCGCCGGTAAAAAAATTGAAAGTGGCTGACTCAGACTCCAGGTATGTTTAAGTTGGTCTTTCATCTCTTTCTAATCTTGTATGCTGGTCTGTGATTTTGGACATTATGGCTGGAAGCCAAATGGTCCGAAATCATCTGTACACATTTGTGCATATTGTTTCAACACTGCCACAGTGTAACTCTGCTAACAGTTATGTACATGTAGGTCTATTTTCATGGGATATTGCAGCCTCTTGCATATATATTACTTACTTACGCCTGTCACCCCTACCCGGGTATAGGCCGTCGACGAGAGACCTCCAGCAACTCCTGTCCTGTGCTTCTCCTTCGATTCTACTCCAGGTGGTTCCCAGTCTCTTGATGTCTGCTTGGAGGTCTCGATGCCAGGAGTTTCTCGGCCTACCTCTTTTCCTCTTTCCCTGGGGGTTCCATGACAATGCCTGCCTAGTGATGCTGGAAGCTGGCTTTCTCAGACTGTGACCGATCCATCCCCATCTTCTTCGCCCAATTTCATTCTCTGCTGTTATCTGCTCTGTTCTCTCCCAAAGTCTGACGTTGCTGATCTTCTCTGGCCAGTGGATTTTCAAAATTCTTCTAAGGCAACTGTTCATGAAGGTCTGTACTCTGTTGACTGTGGTTTTTGTCAATCTCCAAGTCTCTGCTCCATATAAGAGAACTGCTTTTACATTGGAGTTGAAAATCCAGCCTTTGGTGTGTTGTGACAGCTCTCTGGAGCTCCACACTTTTTTAAACTGGAGAAAGGCTGCTCTGGCTTTACCGATTCGTGCTCTGACATCTGCATCAGTGCCGCCTTTTTTGTCTATGATGCTCCCGAGATAGGTGAAGGACTCCACCTCCTCCAACGGGGTGCCAGCAAGCAAGACTGGTTCTTCCCTGGTTGCGTTCAGCCTCATTGTCTTGTTTTCTGTTTGTGAATGGTGAGGCCCACTTGGGACAAGATGTCAGCAAGCCTCGTGGTCTTGTCCTGCATTTGTTGATGAGTGTGGGACAGTAATGCCAAGTCGTCTGCAAAATCGAGGTCGTCAAGCCGTGTCCACAGTGTCCACTGTATTCCACTTTGTCTGTGCTCTGTGGTCATCTTCATGACCCAGTCTATGGCCAGTAGGAAGAGGAACGGAGACAGCAGACACCCCTGCCTGACACCGGTTCTGACCTGGAGCTCCCTGGTGAACTGCCCTTCGTGGATCACGCGACATGTCATGCCATCGTAGCTGCTCTTGATCAGGCGGACGAGCTTTGTGGGTACACCGTAGTGTCGTAGGAGTTTCCACAGAGTCTCTCGGTCCACACTGTCAAATGCTTTCTCATAATCCACAAAGTTGACGTACAGCGGGGAGCTCCACTCCAGAGACTGTTCCACGATGATGCGGAGAGTGGCGATCTGGTCTGTACATGATCGGTTCTTCCTGAATCCTGCTTGTTGGTCTCTCAGCTGGGGGTCAACGGAGCTCTTCATTCTCTCCAGGATGATCCTGTTGAAGACCTTTCATGGTACTGACAGCAAGGTGATTCCTCTGTAGTTGGAACACTTGCTGAGGTCGCCTTTCTTGGGAAGCTTGATTAGGTACCCCTTCTTCCAGTCAGCCGGCATCACCTCCTCTTCCCAGATCTTTCCAAACAGTGGGTACAGCATCTCCACTGTTGTCTCTAGGTCTGCTTTCAGAGACTCCGCTGGGATGCCATCTGGTCCTGCTGCTTTGCCGTTCTTCAAGAATGCCACTGCTCTTCTGATCTCTTCCCGGCTGGGTCTGTCACAGCTGATGGGTAGGTCGGTCTCTGCCGGCTGGATGTCTGGGGGGTCGGGTGGGCTAGGTCTGTTCAGTAACTCTTCAAAATACTCGGCCCATCTGTCACCCCACCCGGGTCTGCCCTGGGGGACTTGGGTGGGGTTAGGCATTTTTTAGTTCCCAGGGTCACCCTGGTCAGCCCCACAGGGTGGGTTTTTCTCTCTATTCTGGGGCATGTGTTTCTGTCTACCCTTTGTCCATTCACCTGTATTTGCCTTTTTAAAACTCTCCCTACTGTCTGCACTGCCTGTAGCTCTTGATATTGGATGTGTGTTGCTAAATGGTCTTAGCTTTATTTAGGCCCCATGTTGTAGGTTTATTTAACGTATTTGACCGGCTGGCGACATACATTCAATTTTCTGTTTAGTTTTTTTTCACAAGCAGTGCAGGCACGTCCTGAGAAAGCCTTGTTGCTGTCGGGACGTTAAGCAATGTACAATCAATCAATCGGCCCATCAGTCGAGTTGGTCTGCTCTGTCTGCAATAGGCTTGCCTTCTTTGTCTTTTACTGGTCTTTCTGTATGGCCATACTTGCCTGACAATCTTCTGGTAATGTCGTAGAGCTGTTTTATGTTGCCGCTGCCTGCTGCCTTTTCTGCCTCTGCTGCCAGGCTGTCTGTGTAGGCCCTCTTGTCTGCCCTGATACTACTCTTCACCTCGCCCTCGCGGTTGGCTTCCGAGTATTCCCCCTGTGCCCTTACTTTGGCTGCTCTCGTGCGACTGTTGTTGACAGCTGCTTTCTTCTGCTTCCTCACTTCTATCTTCTTCAAGGTCTGTGCCCACAGCCAGTCCTTGTGATGGTGTTTCCTGAACCCTACAGTGTCTTTGCAGGTTGAGTTCAGCGCCTCTCTAACTGCCTCCCACTGCTGCTCTGTGGTGACCGCCTCCTCTTTATTTACTAGCTCCTGTAACGCTTGAAACCAGTTGGACAGCACCAGTTTGAACTCTTCTCTAACTCCAGTTTCTCAGTCTCAGGAGGCCTACATTATAGCGCTGTCTTCTTGTTGTCTCTGTGCGGCTTTTCTTTAGCTTGAGCTTCATTCTTAAGGTAAGCAGATGGTGGTCTGAGGCGACATCTGCTCCCCTCCTCACTCGAACATCTTGAAGGGATCTAAATTTCTTGCTAATGCAGATATGGTCTATTTGGTTCTCTGTTGTATGGTCAGGTGAGACCCAAGTTGCTTTGTGTATTCTTCTTTGTGGGAAGATGCTGCCTCCAATGACAAGTCGGTTTAGAGCACAAAAGTCTACAAACCTCTCCCCGTTCTCACTCATCTCCGAGCCTAGTCCCTGTCTCCCCATCACCTCTTCGTATCCGGTGTTGTCCTCCCCTATTTTGGCATTAAAATCGCCCATGACGATGGTGATGTCTCGCTCCGCACATTTGTCTAAGGCACTCTGGAGTCGGTCGTAGAACTCTTGTTTCTCTTCCTCGTCACTGTCATTAGTGGGCGCATAACACTGGATGACATTCAGCTTGAGCTTTTTCTTGGTTCTAAAGGCTGCTGTGATAATTCTTGGCCCAAGAGGTTCCCAGCCCATCAGTGCTCTCTGTGCCACTGGTGACAGCATGAATGCTACACCTTCTGTATGGGGGGCATTCTCCTCTTCATGACCTGAATACAGAATCATCTCCCCACTTAACAGCCTTTTCTGGCCAGACTGCGTCCATCTGGCTTCACTGATACCTAGCAGGGAAAGGTTGTACTTTTGCATTTCCGCTGCTATCTGGGCGGCCTTGCCGCTCTGGTACATGGTCTTGACGTTCCATGTGCCCATGGTTGTATCCCTGGATAGAGAGAGGCGGCTTGGTCCTGTGGCTTCCGAAGACTTCCGGCTTTCACCACAGGACGTCATAAGTCTTCTGGTAGAAGAACCTTCCTCATCCAGGAAAGGAATTACTGTTAGTCTTTTCGTCGGTGTTTTTGTAACTATTTCCTTTTTTGCAGGGTGGGGAAGCTACCCCCACGCCCAACCCCCTTACTAGGAGGACCAGGGGTTTTTTGTCGGGGTCACCTTCCCTTAGACCATGTTGGTTCACGGCACCTTATTTCATTCGGTGCACCCCTCTCACGAGGGACCCCCTATCCACCACCCAGGGGACGCGCCTCAACGCCATATGGTCCCAGTGCGAGGCTTGCATATATATGGTGTTGATAATTGCTGTCATTTGCTGACATCTTGATGCAAGTTTGACCTTGATTAATGGAAATGGTGTTTTTTCAAATTGTCCCAATATCCATTTTGATCTCTGCTGTGGCAGGATCTACCTCCCTTTGACTTTGTTGTGATCTCTGTGGTGGCAGGATCTACCTCTCTTTGACTGCTACTGATGATACCGTTTGGCAAAAAAGATGCACTGAATTGTATTGTCAGTAGCAATCAAGGGGTTAATTTGCCTTTGACAACAAAAATTAGCTGGTGCATGTGATAAAGTATGATGATTTTTTTAAAGAAATGCATGGAAACTCTGAACCATATCCGTATATATATATATATATATATATATATATATATATATATATATATATATATATATATATATATATATATATATATATATATATATATATATATATATATATATATATATATCGGGCATTGTAGCTTTTGGCTCGCGTGAAAATATAGTGAGTATGTTCTGGGCCACTGGTCGTCCGTTGTCTGTCATCCGTCTGCTGTCGTCTATAGTAAACTTTAATGTTGGCATTTTCTCAGAGACTATTTCAGCCATAGTCTTCAAACTTGGCCCAAGGATACATTGTGGCAAGACCTTTTTAAACATACCAATTTGAGTGACCTCCCTTAAAGGTCAAGGTCACAGGTGATCGGAAAATATTTTTAAAAAAATTGTCATTATTTTGACAAAATTGATATTTTCTCAAATTCTATTTACAACTTTAAACCTAAACTTATTATGAAGATACCTGATGATAAGACCTTTCTATGCTTACTAATTTGTTTGACCCATCAAATAGGTCAAGGGTCATATGGCTCAGGAAACGGGTAAAAAAGCCATATTTTGACAAAAGATTTTTTTTTCTCAAATACTATTACAACTTCAAGCCTAAACTTGGTACAGATATACCTGATAGTAAAACCTTCCAATGCATACTAATTTGGATGAACCCTCAGAAAGGTAAAGGGCCACAAGAGATCAGGAAATAGGTAACAAATAGCCTTTTTTGTGAAAAAAAAAAGTTTTTTACAGAGATACATGATAGTAAGACCGTCCTATGCATGCTAACTCTTGGAAAGGTCAAGGGTCACAAGAGATCAGCAGATCATGTGAAAAATGTAATTTCTTTTTTCTTTTTTTCTTTTTTTTTTTTTGGGGGGGGGGGGGGGGGGGTAGAATTTTAGTTTTTATCCGGATTTTGGCAAAACCTGACAATCAAATTTTGGCAGAAAGGTAGCTGATGATAAGACCTTTCTATGCATACTAATTTGCTTCACTACATGTACCTGTAGGTCAAGGGTCACGAGGTTGACAAGTGAAAAATGCGTAAATTTTGAGAATATACAGGTATAAATGCCAACCCTTATGTTGGAACACTTGACCATTCACTTATTTCAATGACCTGTTGTAAGGTCAAGGCCACAAGGTCATTAATTATGTGGATTGGTCATGTACATGAGCCTTGAGGGCTTTGCCATTGTTGCTTTAAAATATTTTTGTTTTGTATTAAAAATTGGTTTTTATTTTGTGTGTGTGTTTGTAGCAGTGACTCGGATTCTGAGTCAGAGAAAGATGGGGGAAAAAAGGCAGCAGGTTTTCAAAAGTCATCAACAACCAAGTCCAAGACCAGTGGAACATCTGACTCGGATTCTGACTCGGAGAGTTCTGATGCAGAAGGAACAAAAGCAAAGACCAAGTTGTTGAAAACTCCATCAGCCAGAGAGAAAGGTGTGATGAAGGAGAAACTTGTTGTGAAGCTTCCTTTTTATGGTATGATCAGTATCCCATTCACTGATTCAGCCCTGGTGCACTAATACCGGAGAATGATTGAATGAGGTAGTTCAAAGATAGTGCAAGAGTAGCTGGGTACCTGGGCGCCAATATATTCTGGCACCAACCTTGAACTGTCATGCTCAATCTACCTCTTGAAGTATAGTCTGCAGAGGATAGCTCCAAAATCAGGGGATGTCAACCTTAGGGCTCTATTTGTTCAATGATGAAGACTTGGAATATTGTCGGCTAGAAATAAAGAAGAAAGATTTATCTTGAAACCTGAGTACTGAACTTGAATTTGAGGATATGTGAAAAAGAGCAACATGGCTTGTAGGGCAGTTAAAATTATCCTTTTAGCTTGAAGCGAGTGAAATTGTTTGAGCCTAAACACTGTTTTTGTTTTTTTTTCTTTGCAATTTGTTTCCTCAAAAACATTACCGATGACATGACTTTATGGAAATGTCTACTTCTAGCTCAATTTTAGCCTACTTACCCGTTGTGTGCCCACACAACCCGGGAGGCACTCGGGGAACCCCCCCTAGAGGGGCCGAGAGTTGTCTCCCGTTTCCCGCCTTACCAGCTCCGGTCACGAGACCAGCCAGTTTTGCTACTTCACTCGTACAGAGAAGACGTGTCTGGCCTTGCTCTCGCGCCGCTTCGACCGGTCCTTCTCTTGCCTACGCTCGTTGCCTCTTCGTGTGCTCTGCGCCTCTTAGCGCTGTCCTGCCTTCTTGTGCCCTGCCTCTGCTGGCGTCGTTCTGCTGCTCTCCTCAAGGCTGTGGAGGTGTATGACTACCCTTCCCCCTGTTCCCGATTCGTCTCGGAGGTAAGGTAGTGGTAGTTTTCCCATAGCCGGCCCACGGGCCGAGAGCCGGCTACCGTTGGGCTTTCCTTTCGGCTTTGCTACTACGTGGGCGCCAGTTGTTGAGCTTACGCTTCGGCGCCTTGCACGACCTTTTTTACGAGTCTCCTCGAGGGACGTCGCCTTCTCTCCTTTGGTATTTCACTGTTACGAGAAGACGTTGCCTTGTAGACTAGGGCTTCTGTTCTCGTAGGGCCTTCGGGCACCCACACTCCGTTCGTCTACCTTAAAGGCCCTTTAGCTCTGGGAGACTGTAGCCACTATTTACGCGCTGGTGGTCACGGCGCGTGGAGTACCTTGGTGTGGGGCTAGGCTCCCTTGTCCGCCTTTGCGACCTTGTGCTCTTTGTCTGTTGCAGGAACCAAATGCTTACCTGCGCTCAATGCGGCGACTTCAAGTGGCCGACGGACGACCATGCGGTCTGCCTCCCCTGCTCGGGCTGCGCCTCGGACCATCTCTGCGATGTCTGTGCGACCTGGCCGGAGATCCGTTGGTCTGACCTCTGGAGTTTTTACCGGCGAGAGCGACCTCCGTCTGCTATCTCTCGTCCCACTCCTGTTGACGTCGCCCCTGTGGTAACGACCGCTCTTCCTCGCCTCGGCCTCTCGGAACGGATTGATCGTCGGGACCCTGCGTTGTTCGCTGACCAGAGGACTGCCACTGCTGCCACGCCCGCTGACCCTTCCAGAGGGTCTGTTTGCCGGCAAAGCGCCCGCCTCACTGAGCCCGGCCTGCAGCAGTTCGCCACGAGCCGTCCCACGTTGACTGGCCTTGCTCCTCTCTCTCTCCACGATAAGCCCGCTGATCCTTCCGGAGGATCTGTACACCGGCATAGAGCCCTTCTCACTGAGTCCGGCCAGGAGAGACGTCAGCCTCAACCTACGCGACACAGTCGCGCCCCCGACCTTTCCCGTTCCACCGTCGGTGCTAGACACTCGCGCTCGCCCCGCGAGCGCCGCCGGAAGGATCGTTCCCCCCCGCCGGGAGCGTCGCCGCTCCCCCCGCCTCTCCTCGTCGCGCGCTCGGTCGCGCTCGCCTTCGCACCGTTCGAGGCGTTCGCCGCGTCACCGCCATCGTCGACCTTCTTCCCGTGATCGGCACTCCTCTTCGGTTGTCCGCCGTACTTCACCCAGACGTCGTTCCCGCGCACCGGACAGGACCCCTCCTCGCTCCTTCCCGCGTTCGCCTCGGCGATCCCCGCCTCCGTCGTCGCTGCCGGCTCATGCCCGGGCTTCCCGTGAGGTTCGAGATGCGCCCCCGCCCAAGCTTCGACCTTCCTTGGTGCCTCACCCGCCTTCTCGCCACCCCCTGGACGAAGAAGCCCTCAGCTTGCTGCCCGAAGACTCCGTCCCAGCCCTGTTGGAGGAGGATGCTCGCTCCCTTTCGCCCTCCGACGTCGGTGATGATGTCCCCTCGACCCTTCCGTCGTCGTCCCGGGCGGAGACCCTCCTAGCCTTGGATGAAGCCGCCAGGATCATCGCGGCCACTCTGCCAGCGGACTCCTGCCCAGCCTCTCCCCCCCTGAAGAGGAAGGTCTCGGCCTTTGTGGATGCCGAGCGTCAGGTGAAGAGGTTCAAGTCGCTTCCCCAGCCGCCTGGATTTAAGGAGCTGCGAGATGTCTTCTCAGCGCACCTGCAACTTCCAGCGTCTCGAGAGCCGGTGTTCTTCTCCGATCGTCGCTGGCCGGCTGGCCTGGACATCGCCTTCCGTCGGGATTGGTATGCCGGTCATTCCCAGGCTTTCTCCATCCCTCTTCCTGCGATCGACCCCCCGGCCGTGTCGCAAGCTGGCGGCTCCACCCTCCTTCGCCGTTCTTTCCCTCGTGGCCTGGATTTGACTGCGTCTCTGGTGCGGAACACCTTAGCCTGCGCTGCTCACTCAAGCCCTGGTTCGTCGTGTGGAAGACGCTTGGCATCCTTCTATCACGCCTCTCCTTGGGGATTTACTCGTCTTAGCGGAAGTCGCCAACCGAGCCGCCTACCACTCGTCCGTTAACGCTATGGCTGCCTCCGCCAACTGTGACCTGATGCGTCGAGACGCCCTTCTGCTTGCCTGCCGAGGGATACCACCTGACCTGCGTGCGCAGCTTCGTCGTGCTCCGCTGGGTGGCCCCCTGCTTTTTGGCGACACCTGGTCATCCGTTCGAGCCTCCAACCCCGACCGCTGGCCTGTGAGTGCTCCTCCTCCCCGCCGCTTTCCGTCCTCCCGCCAGGCTAGGGGTCGCGCCTCGCGGTCGGTTAGACCCGCTGCTGCGTCAGCCCCTGCTTCGGCCCCTGAGCAGGCCCCCGCCTTTGGCCGTCCTAGACCCTCCAGGGCCCGTGTCCCCGCCTGGCCCCGTCCCGCCCGGCGACCGGGTCGCGGACGGGCTACCTGACTGCCCCCCAGCCTTGCCCCCACCGACCACTTCGGGGTCTCCGGTCGGTGGGAGGCTAGCCTTTTTCAGCGGAAATTGGCTCACACTCTTTCCCGACGACCCCTGGATTTGCGACACCGTCTCGGCCGGCCTCCGGATCGCCTTTCGCAGCCCGCCTCCTTTGCGTCGCTCCCCCCTTTGGACCGAGATCCCCAGCGATCCGTTGAAGGCCTCCGCTCTTCGGGGAGAGGTCTCCTCCCTCCTGAGGAAAGCCGCCACGGAGGTGGTACGCGTCCCCTACTCCCCAGCCTTCTACAGCCGCTTGTTTGTCGTTCCGAAGCCTGGAGGGAGATGGCGACCGGTGATCGATCTCTCGGCCCTGAACAAGTACATTACGGCCCCCTCCTTCCGGATGGAGACTGCTCGAGCCCTGAGAGCCGCGGTCCAGCCTCTGGACTTCGCAGTCAGCCTGGACCTTTCAGATGCGTACCTGCATGTCCCGATGCACCAGGCCTCCAGGAAGTTCCTCCGCTTTGCGATCGACGGTGTGGTATACCAGTTTTGCGCGCTCCCGTTCGGTCTCAACCTCAGCCCCTGAGTGTTCACCCGGCTGATGGACGCCGTAGTCGCCAAGGCCCGACAGTCCTCCTCCAGTCCGACGTCGAATTACCTAGACGACCTCCTCCTACGCAACCAGTCAGAGACCTCGCTCGCGTCGGACAGGGATGCGCTGCTACGCTTCTGGCACACTTGGGCTTCCTAGTGAACGACGGCAAGTCGGATCTCTCTCCGTCCCGCCGCTTCGTGCACCTGGGCATGGAATTTGCGACCGACCTCAACACGGTGCGCCTCCCAGCCCCTCGGATCCAGAAGATTGCGGACCTAGCCGGTCAGTTAGCACGACAGGACGTGGCCCCCGCCAGAGTCTGGCTTCAGCTTTTGGGCCTGCTGAACGCCGCAGCGGACCTTACCCCCTAGGTCGTCTCTACTCCCGGCCGATCCAGCTGCATCTCCTACTCCTTTGGCGCCCGTCGTCAGGCGACTTAACGACGTTGGTTCCGGTGCCCCAGATGCTGCTGCCTCATCGTCGTCGGTGGACCGACCACTCTTGGCTAGCGTCGGGAGTTCCCCTGGCCGCCCCTCCTCCCCAGACCTCGCTTTGTGTCGACGCCAGCCTCACTGGGTGGGGCGCTCATCTCCTTCCTCGGTTCCTCTCGACTTCGGGGCCCTGGCCCGCGGACTTAGCGCACACTCACATCAACTGGCTGGAGATGCAGGCGGTGTGGCAAGCCCTGCAGTTCTGGGAGGATCTCCTCAGACACCAGGAGCTACTCGTCCTCTCGGACAACACGACTGTGGTGGCTTACATCCAGAAACAAGGTGGCACTCGCTCTCCCGACCTTTGTATGCTCCTCTACCGGATGATGCGTTGGTGCGAGGACCGGGGTATTACCATTCGAGCCCGACACATCCCCGGACACCTGAATGTCTTAGCCGACTCGCTGTCTCGCCGCGGCCAGCTCCTGCACACGGAATGGACCCTTCGGCAGGACATCTTTCGGATGATCTGTGCCCGGTGGGAGACTCCCCAGGTCGACTTGTTCGCCACAAGGTGGAACCATCAGCTGCCGCTCTTCGTCTCCCCGATTCCCGATCCACTTGCCTGGGCTGTCGATGCACTCTCCATTCCCTGGGACGGCCTGGTGGCTTATGCCTTCCCCCTGACGGTTCTCGTACCCAAAGTCCTTCTCAAGCTTCGGGGATGCTCGGCGGTCCTGCTGTTAGTTGCGCCGTTCGCCTGGAACCGCTCCTGGACCACCGACCTTCTCAGCCTCGCCACGGACCCGCCCCTGCTGCTTCCCGCCCCACGCACCATGCTCAAGCAACCGCGTCAGCCGCTGTTCCACCCCTGCCCGGAGCGGCTCCTCCTTCACGCCTGGAGGTTGTGCGGCAAGCCCTCGGAGCTAGAGGCTACTCGGGTGCAGCAGTGGAGGCGATCGCTTCGGCCCGCAGACCTTCCACCATCCGAGTCTACGAGGGAAAGTGGCAAGTCCTGTGTTCCTGGTGCTCTGAGCACGGCCTGTCACCCACGGAACTGACTAATCCTCAGCTGGCGGACTTCTTCCTCTGGCTCTTTCGAGACTTAGGCCTGGCCCCCATCACCGTGAGGGGTTACCTGTCCATGATCGCTGACACTTATCGACACCTTGGACACCCAGACCCGGGCGCCTGCAAAGACTTAGCCGACCTTATGGGTCACTTCGGCATCCAGCGCCCAACACACCGCTCACTCCTTCCCCGCTGGGACCTGCCCTGGGTGCTAACGTGGTTAAATTCTGACAGATTTGAACCCTTACCTTTGGCCCGTTTCGCAGATGTGACACGAAAGACGTGCTTCCTGCTGGCCCTTGCTACCGCCTCTCGGGTGAGTGAGCTACACGCACTCTCGGCGCGGCCTACCTGCCTACAGTTCCGAGCGGACGGGTCTGTTCAACTCCTCACTGACCCTGCCTTCCTGGCCAAAACAGGTCTCCTCTGACGGCACCTCAGGTTATCACCTTACGGCCGCTAAGAACCAACCCTCTGTCTCAGGAGACCAGGCAACAGGATCCCGTGCGCGCCCTTAGAGTTTATCTGCGACGATCTAAAGCCTTCCGCAGAGGGCGTTCGCGCCTCTTCCTACCTCTGAGACCCAGCAGGAATGACATAACAGCCCAGACGATCTCGTCCTGGCTCCGCTGGGTTATACGCTCCGCGTATCAAGATATCTCCCCGCAGGGAGCGAAGAGGCTGCACATTCGCGCACATGAGGTACGAGCCATGGCCACGAGCCTCGCATTTGACCGAAACTGCGCTGTCAAGGACATCGTGGCAGCCGTGGGCTGGCAGACTGAATCTGTATTCGCCCGCTTCTACCTCAGGGACCTGGCAGGCCAAAGAGAGAATCTCGCACTAGTGGGGGACATCGCCGCGGCGCAACACTCCCTCCCGGCGCCACCGGCGCCGTAGGTATGCACTTCGCTAAAATTGTCGGGAGGTTGCGACTGGGAGGACGGCGCTGTTACCATTAAGAGTTGCGCGGCACCCTCCTCCTCATCGCAATTCTTCCATAAAGTCATGTCATCGGTAATGTTTTTGAGGAAACAAATTCATTTTTCTCTAAAAGGTATTTTTTCGAAAAATACTTACCGATGACATGACTCGGAGGACCCTCCCTCCTGCCCCGCTTGCCGCTTTCGAGCGAAGTATCACAAAAAACTGGCCGGTCTCGTGACCGGAGCTGGTAAGGCGGGAAACGGGAGACAACTCTCGGCCCCTCTAGGGGGGGTTCCCCGAGTGCCTCCCGGGTTGTGTGGGCACACAACGGGTAAGTAGGCTAAAATTGAGCTAGAAGTAGACATTTCCATAAAGTCATGTCATCGGTAAGTATTTTTCGAAAAAATACCTTTTAGAGAAAAATGAATTTTTTTTTTACCAACAGTTCATATTTGTATTTAATTTTTCGCTTGAAACTTCCTTTGATCTATACAATTGGTGATGTATGTTTTTGAGGATTTGTGATCTCACCCTTTGGCTGTCAGAAGAACAGTTTTAGGTGATTCATGTAGCAATCACTTAACAAGGGGCTACTGACAGCCAAAGGGTTAAAAAAAAAAAAAAAAAAAAAAAAGCCTTTTGGCACTTCAGCAGAACTTGTTTGAGTGACCACACTTACGAGATATCAAGTATCATTAGGCACCTCAGTTATTGGCACCTAAATGATGGTCTTTAATGATGTGACACTTTTGCCATTGAGCACTTCTCTTAACCCACTTAAAGAGTCGGTTCCCAAAGGTGTACCTTCAGTTTAGATCTAGAGCAAGCAGCGCTATACTTTCGTGCCGATCGCTAGGATTCAAATGACTAATCCGGACTGCGCACACGTTTATGTAGGCCGGCCAACGGTTTAACCCCACGGCTGCATTTCAATTTTGGAGGTGTCACCTAATGACTGCACCAGTTGCAGGGGATGGATCGACTAAGATGATTCAAGGTTAGTGCCATAGTAGCTTGGCGCCATCAGGAGCCAAGCTAATTTGGCTCTACCCTTGAATTACCATGGTCGATTCATCTCCTGCTGTAGGGTGTTGGGGCTAAATTGCTTAAGAGATCCCCTGTGTTCCCGAAAAGTATTTGTTCAAAACAAGTTTTGAAAGTTTGTTACATCAGATTCTCCCCAGGTATGATAAACAGACTTTATATCTGTTGATGAGATGGTTGTATCATTTTAATGATCATTTCATACTTCGTATACAATCCTTTTTGATTGTGGTGAGAAATGTGTTCAGCAAAAAATCGTTATTTTCAGGGACCAAGCCTGCAGTTACCAAGAAGGCAGATAGCAGTTCAAGCAGTGACTCCAGCTCTGACAAAGAAGATGCCACAAAGAAGACTTCTGGAATGGAAACGACTCCAGTGGGTAAACAGTTGAAAAAATCTGCAGCTGCTAAAAAAGCAGACAGCAGTTCAAGCAGTGACTTAAGCTCTGAAGAAGATGATGCAAAACACAGCGCAGGGTTTAAGTCTACACCAGCTACGAAAATCCAAAGCAAACCTGTGGCCACCAAACAAGCTGACAGCAGTTCTAGCAGTGATTCAAGTTCTGATTCAGATGACAGAAAGACACCAGCAAAACCTGCTAAAGCAAAAATGCCCCCAGCTAAGACGACACCAGTAAAGAAAGCACATGGCGTCTCTACCAGTAGTGACTCTAGTAGCTCTGAGGAAGAACCTGCCCCCAAAGTGGCCACTTGCAAGGCTGCAGCCATGCCCAAACCTGCCAAGAAAGCTGAAAGTAGTTCCAGTAGCAATTCAAGTTCAGGAGATGACAAGACTGCAAACAAGGGGGTAGTGAAACCTCCTGTGAAAGCTGTTGCAAAATCAACAAAGAAGGCAGCTGGCAGTAGCAGCAGTGATGACTCCAGCTCCTCTGAAGAAGCTGCAAAGAAGACAACAGCTCCAAAACTAATTCCTGCTACAAAGAAGAAAGCTGAAAGCAGCTCGAGTAGTGACTCTAGCTCTGATGATGATTTGAAGACTAAAGTAACCCCTAAAACGGCTCTCATTACACCACAGGCTAAGGCTGCAGCCTCAAAGAAGGATTCCAGCAGCTCTAGCAGTGATTCAACCTCAGAAGATGAAGTTCAAGCAAAAACAACACCAAAACTCTCTGCTGGCAAGCCACAACCTAAACCAGCAGATACAAAGAAAGATTCAAGTAGCTCTAGTAGTGACTCCAGTTCAGAAGAAGAGGCTAAACCAAAAGCTCCACCCAAGCAAGCTCCTGTCAAGACACAAGCAAAACCAGCACTTGCAAAGAAAGATTCAAGTAGCTCCAGTAGTGAATCAAGTTCACAAGAAGAAGCAAAACCAAACGCTACACCCAAACAAACTCCAGTCAAGCCACAAGCAAAGGCAGCTGCTGCTAAGAAAGATTCCAGCAGTTCAAGCAGCGATTCAAGCTCAGATGATGGTGCCAAAATAAAATCCACACCCAAAACGACGGACTCCCGGCCACAAATCAAGCCAGTAGCTAGCAAGAAAGCTGACAGCAGCTCTAGCAGTGATTCCAGTTCAGACGAAGATACAAAGACGAAAAAAATCGCAACAAGGCCAGCTTCTGCAAGCAAGTCTCCTGCGAAGAAAGCAGCTGATGGTTCTAGCAGCGATTCTAGCAGCTCTGAAGACGAGGCAATGAAAACACCAGCTCCTAAAACAGTTGCCAAGCCACCAATGAAAACCACTCCAGCCAAGAAAGCTGCTTCTAGCAGCAGCGTCAGTAGTGATTCAAGTTCAGAGGATGCTGCCAAACAGAAGGCCCCAACAAAATCTCCAGTAGTTGTCAAGACTTCAGCTGTTAAAAAAACAACCAGCAGTAGCAGTTCTAGTACTGACTCAAGCTCTGATGAGGACAGTAAGAAGAAAGCTGCAGTAAAATCACCAGTGGCAGTCAAAGCAGGAGCCAAAACCACAGGGGGGAAAGGAGCCAGTAGCAGTTCTAGCAGTGACTCAAGCTCCGACGAAGACAACAAAAAGAAAGCTCCTGTAAAGTCTCCAGCAGCTTTGAAAGCAGACTCAAAAACACCTCCAGTTAAGAAAGCAGCCAGTAGCAGTTCTAGCAGTGATTCAAGCTCTGATGAAGACGCTACAAAGAAAACCCTAGTGAAATTACCAACTGCAATCAAAGCAGAAGTGAAGACTCCTACATCTAAGAAGGCAGATAGCAGTAGTTCAAGCAGTGATTCAAGCTCTGATAAAGACGGCAAAAAGAAAACTGTTAGCAAGTCACCGGCTGCCATCGAAGCTCAGCCCCAAACTCCAACCGCTAAAAAAGCAGCTAGCAGCAGTTCAGGCAGTGATTCAAGCTCTGAGGATGAAGGAAAGAGTGTGAAGAAACCTGCATCATTGAGCACCCATGCTGCCAAATCAGTCAACAAATCTGTGTCGAAGAAGAAAGCTGCAGTAAAATCACCAGTGGCAGTCAAAGCAGGAGCCAAAACCACAGGGGGGAAAGGAGCCAGTAGCAGTTCTAGCAGTGATTCAAGCTCCGACGAAGACAACAAAAAGAAAGCTCCTGTAAAGTCTACAGCAGCTTTGAAAGCAGACTCAAAAACACCTCCAGTTAAGAAAGCAGCCAGTAGCAGTTCTAGCAGTGATTCAAGCTCCGACGAAGACAACAAAAAGAAAGCTCCTGTAAAGTCTCCAGCAGCTTTGAAAGCAGACTCAAAAACACCTCCAGTTAAGAAAGCAGCCAGTAGCAGTTCTAGCAGTGATTCAAGCTCTGATGAAGACGCTACAAAGAAAACCCTAGTGAAATTGCCAACTGCAATCAAAGCAAAAGTGAAGACTCCTACATCTAAGAAGGCAGATAGCAGTAGTTCAAGCAGTGATTCAAGCTCTGATAAAGACAGCAAAAAGAAAACTGTTAGCAAGTCACCGGCTGCCATCAAAGCTCAGCCCCAAACTCCAACCGCTAAAAAAGCAGCTAGCAGCAGTTCAGGCAGTGATTCAAGCTCTGAGGATGAAGGAAAGAGTGTGAAGAAACCTGCATCATTGAGTACCCATGCTGCCAAGTCAGTCAACAAATCTGTGTCGAAAAAAGACAGTAGTTCAAGCAGTGACTCCTCTTCCTCTGAAGTGGATACCAAGAAACCTCCACCCAAACCTCCCACCCCCCTTCATAGCAAGACTTCTTTAAAGAGAGACAGAGAGTCCAACAGTGACTCAAGTTCTGACAGTGACAGAGATTCAAAAAAGAAAAAAGTGTCAAATTCCAACACCTCTCTTACAGCCAAGTCTCCTGCTGCTAAAAGAGCAGACAGTAGCTCAAGTAGTGACTCTAGCTCAGAGGATGAGAAACTAACACGAAAACAGACCCCCAAGAACACACCCACTGCAAAAACTTTGAACGTATCACAAGTATCGAAAAAAGGTCGTTCCTCTGACAGTGATACAGACAAGAAAAACAAATCCAGGACAAATGCCACACATGCTTCAGTCGGGAAGCGGAAGGCTAAGAGCAGCTCTAGTAGTGATTCAAGCTCAGAAAATGAACAACCTCCAGCCAAGAAATCTGCCAACGGTTCCATTGCTCTTACACCCATCCATGGCCGAAAGTGAGTAATTATTGGAGGTTTTTTTAACTCTTGATCATTTGTAATTGACCAACAAGACTTAACACATTTAGCCCCAACACACTACAGCAGGAGATGGATCGACCATGATAATTCAAGGGTAGTGCCAGATTAGCTTGGCGCTTGATGGCACCAAGCTAATTTGGCACTACCCTTGTATTATCATGGTTGATTCATCTCCTGTGACTGGTACATTGGCCTTAATCCAATTGACACCTAAAAAATTTGGCTAATGTGGCCATTGAGTTAAATGGTTAGCCCTCGTTCTCTGATGCTCATGTGAGATACTGGTAGAATGTGTGCTGGTCTCTGTTGGACCCTACAGCATGAACCATATTAACCTCTTCACCGCCAGTCGCAGATTGCAGCCCCGAAAGTCTAAAATTTTGCCCACCAGCTTCCAAGAAGAGGATCCTGGTTGCTGAAACACGCCACTTTGGCCTTGACCTACTTGACGGGAGGCTAGGAGCACCGGCCTAGTTAATCGACTCTTGTCACGTTGAGCCCTATCCCACTGTTGACATGCAGGTTGATATACGGAGCACTATGCTGTAGCCTCCGCTGTCGATTAGATGCTTTACGCCAATATTCCCCTGCATTCAACAATGTGATAGAAGGCAGCGGCTCAGATGGTACAATCGGGCTTAACCCCCACCCCCCTATCCGAGTATATCTTTCGGGCAGTCTCCATCGTGCATCGGCTGGAGACCCGCTGACAGATGCACTTTCCCTTGTTGGGCTCGGTGGTGGGTGGGGACTCTCGGGGGATGAATATCTTTACTACTATAATATGGAAACCACCACAAAAAAAAAGACACAAAAGCGACACGCCAACATTGTACTTGATAGTGACTCCGACTGTGAGGAAGCGACGCCTCAGGCGTCGGATGTTTGGCAAAGTGAAAGAGAGGCCTGTTTCCAAGCTGCACCCTTTCCTGGTGGGGGAGATCCTCGGGAGCCGTGTTGGCAGGCCTGATGTCAAGTGCTTCCGGTCTGGTGACTTGCTGGTAGAGTGCCATACCTGGGCACACTTCAATGGGTTACTGAGGCTCTTTCATTGGAGACACTCCAGTGTAGGTCACACCCCATAAAACGACGAATTCTTCTAGAGGTGTGATAAAAGATCAGGCATTGGCAGAACTGTTGGAAGATGAACTTGTATGGAACCTTAAGTCGCAGGGGGTGACTTGCGTCAGGTGCTTCGCTTCCAAGCGAGGTGGTAGGGAGATCCGTCTCCCTACCATCATCCTGATGTTTGGCACCCCCACCCCTCCTACTACCATCTGGGGAGGTTATTACTCCTTGAAAGTGAAGAAGTACATCTCTCTCCCCCTCTGATGCTTTAAGTGCCAAAAGTATGGCCATGGGCAGAAGACATGCCGCCAAGCAGAGGCCTCGCGCACCCATTGCACTAAGCCTGGACACTCTGCCGAATCCTGCACAGCCACACCCCTGTGTGTGAATAGCCAGGGGGCGCATATGGCTTCAGATAGAAAATGCCCTCGTTGGATATCCGAGTGCAAGATTCAGCAGGTGCGTGTGAAGAAGGGGCTGTCCTTTGCAAACGCAAAAAAACTGGTTGAAGGCCCTGGTGCAGCTGAGGCTGCGTCAAACTCTAGTAGCACCTCTGTTTACATTCAGTGCTGCGGTGTCAGGCAAGCGTCTCACCAAAGATTTCTCATGTCAAACCCCAACTTCTTGGTTGGGGGAGGAGTCTCGGCTGCTCTCGCCATCTGGAGGAACCAGGGAACACAGAAGGCGGACACTACCGGTCTGGTAGCAACACCTTCAGTTGTCCCTAAGCCTCGGCCCCCACCCAAGCCTGTCAGTCTGTCTACCACAAAGGCTTCTGGCTCTGGTCAGCCTTCTAAGGCCACTAATCCTAGCGGTAGAAATGCTGCCCAGAACCAGGTCCAAAAAAGCTACGGGGCCGCTGTTTGCACAGGCCCAGAAGGGGGACACTGATGTCCCCCTTCAAAATAAATATGCTGCATTGGAGGAGCAGATGGAGGGAGTGAAAGTTGACGTACCTGGTGCTGCGGCAACTTCACTCCCCTCATCTCCGTTGCCCACTCGGCACTGGCCTCCACGTGGCATGAGTGGGTAGTCTCCTCAGTCACTGACTGGAGTGGGCTAGCGAAAGGGTGCCATCTTTGTCCAGGATTAGGACTTGACAGAGGGTGACTTACGTCGGGCGCTTCGCTTCCAAGCAAGGTGGTAGGGAGATCCATCTCCCTACCATCATCCTGACATTTGGCACCCGCACCCCTCCTACTACCATCCTCAAAGTGAAGAAGTACGCCCCTCTCGCCCTCCGGTGCTTTAAGTGCCAAAAGTATGGACATGGGCAGAAGATATGCCGCCAGGCAGAGGTTTTATGCGCCCGTTGCACTAATCCCGGACCCTCTGCTGAGTCCTGCACAGCCACCCCACTCTGTGTAAATTGCCAGGGGGCGCATATGGCTTTGGTCAAGAAGTCCCCTCGGATAACCGAGATTGCAAGATTCAGCAGGTGCTTGTGGAGAAGGGGCTGTCCTTTGCGGACGCAAAAAACTGGTTGACGGCCCTGGTGCAGCTGAGGCTGCCCCAAACTCTAGTAACACCTCTGTGTATACATTCAGTGCTGCGGTGGCAGGCAAGCGCCCCACCAAAGATTTCTCATGTCAAACCCTTGGTTGGGGGCCGAGCCTCGGCTCCTCGCGCCCCTGGAGAGTAACCCTCCTCCAGTGGTGATGAGGAGCCAGGGAACGCAGAAGGCGGACACTACCGGTCCGGTGGCACTGCCTTCTGCTGCCCCTAAGCCTCAGCCTCCACCCAAGCCTGTCAATCTTAATACAAAGGCTTATGGGTCTGGTCAGCCTTCTAAGGCCGCTAACTCTAGAGGCAGGAACGCTGCCCAGAACCAGAAGTCTAAGAAAGCTATGGGACCGCTGTGTGCACGGGCCCAGAAGGGGGACTGATGTCCCCCTCCAAAACAAATTTACCCCCACCGGGTCTGCCCTAGGGGACCTTGGTGGGGTTGTCTACTTTTTAGTTCCTAGGGTCACCTTGTCTGCGCTTCTTGCAGTTCTTTTCTTCATTTAGCGCAGGCACGTCCTGAGAAGGCCTTTGTCGCTTGCGGGACATAAAGCAATCTATACTCGCTCACTCCAAAACAAATTTGCTGCATTAGAGGAGCAGATGGAGGGTGTGGAAGTTGTCATAGCTGGTGTTGCAGCAGCTCCACTCCCCTCATCTCCGAAGAACCAGAAGAGGCATGGGAGCCGGCCCCTCTCTGTTTCTTCGACTCCTTCCAAAGCAAAGGACAAGGGGGGAAGAAACTCTTCTCCCCCACATAAGACATGACCATGTACTATCTTCTTCAGTGGAATTGTCGTGGTTTTCGCGCTAACTTTGAGGAATTATGTCTTTTAGTCAAGTCCTATAATAATAACCCCTCGGTAATATCTCTTCAGGAGACTTTCCTGAAGACTTGATGGTTATAAAGGCTGCGATTCGGAGAGGCGCTCGGGTGATGTGGCTCTTCTCAAAGGCAGCCAAATTTTATGTAGCCCCGTTAGCATCGACACCTGTCTTCAAGCTGTTCCAGCTCGGGTTACCTTAAAGAAGACCATAACCATAATTAAGCAGTGTTTACCTGCCACCATCCCTGCGAGCCTGTAGTAATATTTTTAACTTAGTAGATTAGCTGCCCCCCTCCCTTTATTCTCATGGGAGATTTTAATGGTCACGCTCACCTGTGGGGCAGTGACCACTGTGATGGCAGAGTTCAGATGTTAGAAGATGTTTTTTCTTGTGTCTTTAATGATGGTTCACCTACCTACTCTAACCCAGGTTCAGGATCTAGTTCTGTTCTAGACCTCACTGTGTGTGATCCTTCTCTCATGCCGGACTTTGACTGGAAGGTTCACGACGAGTGACCACTTCCTAGTAGTCCTGTCATTGGTCAGCTGTGAGGAGGACCCACCAGTGGGGCGCTGGACTTTCAAGAAAGCTAACTGGCCTCTGTTTGCCTCCCTCTGTCAGTCTCGTATACAGAGGAGGTGGTCATGTCAGCTGAAGAACCTGTTTCTTGTTTTACTTCTATTTTGTTGGAAATAGTGGGTGAAACCATCCCTAAAACTTTCACATCAGTCGCTCGGAAGCCAAGAGTACCATGGTTCAACGAAGAGTGCCGCAAGGCTAAAAAAATACGCAAATCGGCTCAGTGACGTGCTTATCGTAATCCGTCGTAAGTGAACGTTTTAACCTTTTAAAGACGAAGGCCCGTTACATTTTTAAACATGAATGCCGTGCTTCCTGGGGGCGTTTTGTCTCATCCTTTACTTCTAGGACTCCGTCCCAGAAAGCCTGCAAGGCTGTTTGAAGAATTAGGGGCAGGGGTGGCTCGGCTTCTGTCGGCCATCTTAGAGATGGTGCCACTAGCCAGCTTGGTCACAGATAAAAGCTGTGGCCAATTTTTTTGCCTCCGCCATTGCCCATAATTCTTCAACAGAACATTATTCACCCTTCTTCCAGAGAGAGAAGGAGAAGCAAGAGTCTTGTGTTTGTGATTTTAAATCGGATAACTCAGAAGACTATAATAACCCTTTTACATTATCAGAATTGCGGCGAGCCCAGCAGAAATGTAATGACTGTTATGCTGGCCTAGATACTATCTACTATCAACTACTAACACATCTGCATGAGACGTCACTCCTTGTACTTCTCAAGGCCTTTAACCATATCTGGATAACTGGCCATTTTCTACCATCTTGGCGCCATGCTGTGATCCCCAAGTCGGGTAAGGAACCTTCCAACTTGGGCAACTAACCGGCCAATCGCTTTGACGTCATGCTTAGGTAAAACTATGGAACGCTTGATCAACGTCCACTTGGTGTGGTATCTTGAGTCGCAGGGTGTCCACCTGGTATGGTATCTTGAGTCGCAGGGTCTCATCACAGACCTCCAGTGTGGTTTCCAGCGCTTCCGTAGTACAACTGACCATCTAGTCCGCTTTGAGTCGTTTATCCGAGATGCTTTTGTCAACAAGCAGCATGTCTATGCAATTTTCTTCGGTCTTGAGAAGGCATATGACACTACTTGGAAGTATGGTATAATGTCTGACTTATTGGACATGGGTTTTAGGGTTTTAAAGGGCACCTGCCCGTTTTTATTCACAATTTTTGGTCTACCCGGTCGTTCCATGTCCTTGTGGGCTCCACCCTCTCTGACTCCTTTGAACAGGAGATGAGTGTCCCGCAGGGCAGCATCCTACCTCCTGTTTTATTTAGCATTAAAATTAATAACATTGTAAAGGCCGTCAAGGATGATTCTGAATGTTCTTTGTTTGTGGATGACTTTGCTTTGTGCGCATGAGGGCGAGGACTTGCATCCCTTGAAAGGCGCTTGCAACTGTGCGTTGATCGCATCCAGGGGTGGGTGTCTCAACGGATTCAGGTTCTCGCCCTCCAAGACAGTCTTTACTTACCAGACAAAATTTTTCCCAGAACCCACCCGGGTCTGCCCTGGGGGACTTGGGTGGGGTTAGGTATTTTTTAGTTCCCAGGGTCACCCTGGTCAGCCCCACAGGGTGGGTTTTTCTCTCTATTCTGGGGCATGTGTTTCTGTCTACCCTTTGTCCATTCACCTGTATTTGCCTTTTTAAAATTCTCCCTACTGTCTGCACTGCCTGTAGCTCTTGATATTGGATGTGTGTTGCTAAATGGTCTTAGCTTTATTTAGGCCCCATGTGTTAGGTTTATTTAATGTATTTGACCGGCTGGCGACATACATTCAATGTTCTGTTTAGTTTTTTTTTCACAAGCAGTGCAGGCACGTCCTGAGAAAGCCTTGTTGCTGTCGGGACGTTAAGCAATGTACAATCAATCAATCATTTTCCCAGAACCTAGCCTGAGCATTGCTGGAGTGCCAATTAACCCTTTCGGCCCGACAAACCGCTGTAGCAGTTGGTGGTCTCGTATACCGTTCAACCAGGCAAACTTCTAGAGCGGTGTCAGGTGTTTTGTATCGCGCTCCTGGTGACGCGCAAGCCTCGCTGCGCGCTTGGTTACCTCGCCCTTTGCACACACACATCCTGTTTACACTAGCAGGTTCTGACACTGCGCACGTCTGTGGTATGCGGTCAGTTTTGCAGCGCTAGCGTGGGAATTATGGTTGAAATGGCGAGTGGATGTGTAGATATTTCGAGTGATACAATTTTGTGTTTGGAGACATGGTTTCAAAAGCAGATAGCTTTGATGTTTTGGGACATGTGTGCCCACCTACCACGTGGCAGCATAACCATGTGTTGGCAGTGTCAGCGGGAGCGATCGACGGCTGAGGCACTGACAATGGCAATGTCTTACAGCTTGATTCTGATGCCGAATTTGAAGGTTCTAATTGATATTCTGTTCTTTTGATGCCACACCTTGGTGCACCTGTAGGTGACTCTGTACCGACACACATTGGTCACATACACATGTATAGTCTTTACAACACTGGTACTGCCATCTGATCGTGTATGACACACAACACAGACACGCTAAGCATCGTTCGCTGCCGCTTATTACATGTTGTCTAGGCTGTGGATATACTGTATCAGGGGCAGGTGTAAACATTGACATCTGGTGACAAGGTAGGGGCCTTACGGTGTATCAGCATGCTGGAAATGCATGGACACTAATGTGTCACAGTAACACACGCCCTATTTTGTGATGCATGTTAAGTAACAGCGACCTGTCATGCACGAAAGACATTTTTTTCAAGTTTATTGTCACCTGTCACTATTTTTGTCACCAGGCATTATGACACATGTGACACAGAGTGGTCAAATCCATAAAACGGTAGTCCATCCAATGACAAATCAGTACATATATACTTTTATGGAGATATCTGTTGTAAATTATTTTTTACAAATATTTTACAGTGCACACCCATTTTCAACATAAATTTCTCAAAATAAAGTTAGGGCTGAAGGGTATATAGACTTCTTATTTACTCAGGGCTGAAAGGGTTAAGGTGGCCGAGGAGGCAACGTTTCTGGGGTTCATCTTTGACAAAAGACTGACCTTCCGCAACCATATTAATTACTTTAGAACCTCTTGTCAGAATGCCCTCGACGTTCTTCGTGTCGTTGGTCGTACTGACTGGGATGCAGACCGCACTGTCTTAGTTCCACTGTACCGGGCCCTTGTTCGGTCCAAACTAGATTACGGCTCAGTGGTATACGGCTCGGCTTCCAAGTCTGTTCTACAGCGTCTGAACACAATTCACATCAAGGTCTGCGGATATGTCTGGGGGCCTTCAGGACGTCTCCAGTTCTTAGTCTGTTTGTCGAGGCAGGGGAGCCTTCTCTCAAGCTTCGCCGCATACACCTCATGCTCAGCTACGTTCTGAAACTGAAGGCCCATCCAGACAATCCTGCCTATGAATGTGTTTTTAAACCGCCGTTTGCAGAGATTTACAATATCCATCCGGGAGCTGTCCATCCACTTTCCTTCCGTGTCCGACCTCATCTGCAGGCGGCCGGAGTGGGCCTGGACAGAGTTTCGGAATCCCTGCAACACATCACTCCACCCGGGCTATTACCAGTTCCTGACATCTTGCTGGACTTGACTGCCCACAAGCCATATACCAACAGAGCCTCGATAAACTCCTTTCAAGTTTTCCTGGCTACTGTCGTATTTATACGGATGGGTCAAAGTCTGAAGATGGGAGAGAGTGGCTGTGGCCGCAGTGTCCTCTCGCCATCTGAGACGCCCATTTAACTCTTCGCACGCAGTCAGTAAAAACTTGCCTCTACTAAGCGCACACCAGCGAACCCCTTAAGTGCACGTCGAAATCTGTGGAGTAGGCGTGAGCTAAAACACTCAAAATTCCATTTCCCAAAACTGCTTTCTTTCTGGACCCTTCCAGCTATAATGTACTTCTACTACTAAAGCTGAACTGGTTCCATTCACCCTCTTCTGAAAATACATGAAAGGCACAGAGCTACATTGGGGACATTTATTATACTAAATTCGGGCGGACCGTCGGGGGTTCTTTCTCCGGGTACTCCGGTTCTTCCACCCCCCACCCCCCACACTTTGGTACCGGTCTCAGGCCACTTTACAAATTTCAAATACAAGCGATCAGAAATCTCTGTAAGTTTCAGTAGCTGACTGGCCCTTCGTTTGTCTTGTACTGTGTTTGTCTTAAATGGCGTAAATCCGTGTCTGTTTCGTGAGTGTGTGTGTTGGGTTTCAGGCGCGGCGCTTTGAGTCGATTTCCCCAAAATTGAGAAAAAGCGCCTATATAATAACGGTATTATTATTATTATTTAAATACAAGAAATGTTTAGTTTTGCATTCTCCAAATATCACTCATCACCCTCGGAAGCCGGACATGTCTGTCTAACCAATTACCCCCAGATAAACATCTCCCTGCTCTGACACTGCTCACGTGTGAAAAATACAAGAAATAGTATGAGGAAGGTGATGCATGTTTTCATGCCTGCGTGTGCTTATTAGAAGTCAAGAAAACATGACCGCGTGTGCTTAGGGGGTAGCGCATGCGTGGAGGAGCTGCGCCTCCCTGACCATTCCTCTGTATTTAGTGCAGAACTGCAGGCAATTCTGCTGGCACTCGAGCATGCCTATCAGTCTAGGGAAAGGAACTTCCTGATTCTATCTGACTCTCTCTGTCCTGCAGGCTTTACAGGGCGCAGAAACAAACCACTCCCTGCTGGTGCAGATTAGAGAGCTTTACGCGGACTTGCTGAAGGAATATTATGACATCATTTTTATTTGGGTCCCAGGGCATGTGGGCATCGAAGGCAACAGGATCGCAGATTCTGCTGCCAACGATGCCCACAATGACCCTTGTCCTTGACACACAGACTGTTCATAGTGATTTTAAACCTGTGATTAGTGCGTATATATAGCCCCCGAGTGGCAGTCCGAGTGGGACAAAGAGGAAGCGAACAAGCTGCATGAAGCTCTTGCTTATTGCTGCGGCAGCTCGCCGTGAGAAGACTGTTCTTACTTGGCTCTACATCAGGCACACGTATGTTACGCACTCTTACTTACTAAAACAGGATGAGCGTCCATGGTGTTTTGCCTGTGACGAGCAGTTTTCGGTTTGACACTTTTTGCTGTCTTGTGCCGATCTAATTGACACAAGAATAGATATAAACACTTCACAGCAGACTCCTTGAAGGTTTTGTTTCGGGATGTTCCCCGGACAAAATCTTCAATTTCTTGAGAGAATGCAATATTTTTAACAAGATCTGAGCATTCATAAACTATGTGACTTTCTTTATTTTGCCCTTTTTGAGAGTCTGTAGACGTTTCTTTTAAAGACTTGCAACATTTTAGCCTGACATTTTTAAGGTATATTTACATCATGTCTTAAGACCTTTCTTTTAGTCTGGCTGACCAGATTTTTACCCATCCCGCTGTGAGATGGCCTTAGTCGTCTGCTCGATGTTAAACCCAAATAACTAAACTAACCATTCATCTGTATTTAGTGCAGAACTGCTGGCACTTGGGCATGCTTATCGGTCTAGCGTAAGGAACTTCCTGATTCTGTCTGACTCTTTTTCCGTTCTGCAAGGCCCACTCGGCACCGGTCTCCACGCGGCATGGGTGGGTAGTCTCCTCAGTCACTGACTGAGTGGGCTAGCGATGGGGTGCCATCTTTGTCCAGGATTAGGACTTGACGACAGCAGATATGTTGTTCAGTCTTTTTTCAGGCGCTTCTGCTGGCACTCAAGCATGCTTATCGGTCTAGGGAAAGGAACTTCCTGATTCTGTCTGACTCTCTTTCTGCCCTGCAGGCCCTGCTTATCGGTCTAGGGAAAGGAACTTCCTGATTCTGTCTGACTCTCTTTCTGCCCTGCAGGCCCTTCACTGCTGGTGCAGATTAGAGAGCTCTATGCAGAATTGATGAAGGAATATTATGACATCATTTTTTAAATTTGATTTGGGTCCCAGGGCATGTGGGCATCGAAGGCAACAGGATCGCAGATTCTGCTGCCAACGATGCCCCCAACGACCCTGTCACTGATGCACAGACTGTTTATATATAGTGATCTTAAACCTGTGATTAGTGCGTACATAGCCCGTCAGTGGCAGTCTGAGTGGGACAAAGAGGAAGCTAACAAGCTGCATGAAGCTCTTCCTAAGGTGTCCGACAATCTACCGTACTGCTGCGGCAGTCGCTATGAGGAGGCTGTCCTTGCTGGGCTCCATCGGGTACACGTATGTTACGCACTCTTTATTTAAACAGGAGAAGCATCATTGTGTTATGCATGCGATGATCAGTATTCAGTTAAACACATTTTGCTGTCTTGTGCCAATTTAATTGACACAAGATATAAACACTTCACAGCAGACTCCTTGAAGGTTTTGCTCCAGGATGTACCCCCCGTACAAGATCTTCGGTTTTCTGAGAGAGTGCAATATTTTTCATAAGATTTGAGCATTCATAGACTATGATAATTCTATTATTTTGACCTTTTTGAGAGTCTGTAATGTTTCCTTTAAAGACCTGTGTGACATTTTAGCATGAAATATTTTGAAGATATCTTTACATCTTAAGACCTTTCTTTTAGTCTGGCTGACCAGATTTTTACCCATCCCACCATGAGATGGCCTAGGTTGCCTGCTTGGCGTTAAACCCAAATAACTAATAACTCTTTCTGCCCTGCAGGCCCTTCAGGGTGCAGGAACAAACTACCCACTGCTGGTGCAGATTAGAGAGACTTGATAAAGGAATATTATGACACCATTTTTGTTTGGGTCCCAGGGCATGTGGGCATCGAAGGCAACAGGATCGCAGATTCTGCTGCCAACGATGCCCGCAATGACCCTGTCCCTGATGCACAGACTGTTCATAGTGATTTTAAACCTGTGATTAGTGCGTACATAGCCCATGAGTGGCAGTCTGAGTGGGGCAAAGAGGAAGCTAATAAGCTGCATGAAGCTTTTCCTAAGGTGTTCGACAGTTTACCTTACCGCTGCGGCAGCCGCCGTGAGGAAACTGTCCTTTCTCGGCTCCACATCAGGCACACGTATATTACGCACTCTTATTTACTGAAACAGGAGGAGCGTCCATGGTGTTATGCCTGCGATGAACAGTATTCTGTTAAACACTTTTTGCTGTCTTGTGCCGATCTGATTGACACAAGATATAAACACTTCACGGCAGACTTGAAGGTTTTGTTCCGGGATGTACACCCAGACAAGATCTTCAGTTTTCCGAGAGAGTGCAATATTTTTTTTATAAGATTTGAGCATTCATCGACTATGATATTCTATTATTTTGACCTTTTTGAGAGTCTGTAGACATTTCCTTTACCTGTGCGACATTTTTGCATGAAATATTTTAAAGATATATTTACATCTTGTCTTAAGACCTTTCTTTTAGTCTGGTTGGTCAGATTTTTGCCCATCCCGCCGTGAGATGGCCTTAGTTGCCTGCTCGGCGTTAAACCCAAATAACTAACATGTTCTGAAACTAAAGGCCCATCCAGACAATCCTGCCTATGATTGTGTTTTTAACTCTTTCCCATCGAAACACTTCCGGTTTAGTGTTAGCCCAAACAAACCCTTAGCCATCAAAACCCCACTCCGGTCTGCCTTGGGGGACTTGGGTGGGGTTAGGTATTTTTTAGTTCCCAGGGTCACCCTGGTAAGCCCCACAGGGTGGGTTTTTCTCTCTATTCTGGGGCATGTGTTTCTGTCTACCCTTTGTCCATTCACCTGTATTTGCCTTTTTAAAACTCTCCCTACTGTCTGCACTGCCTGTAGCTCTTGATGTTGGATGTGTGTTGCTAAATGGTCTTAGCTTTATTTAGGCCCCATGTTGTAGGTTTATTTAACGTATTTGACCGGCTGGCGACATACATTCAATTTTCTGTTTAGTTTTTTTCACAAGCAGTGCAGGCACGTCCTGAGAAAGCCTTGTTGCTGTCGGGACGTTAAGCAATGTACAATCAATCAACCTTAGCCATCAAAACGCTTGTTGCCGTCTATAGACGAGTCGCTAGTATTCTAGGGTTGGGTTTTTACAAAAATCACATGAAGCACAGCTATCGGTCTAAGTGAAGCAACCACTATTATGTTTCACCAACCATTTCTAAAATATCTGAAAGTGAATGCCCTTGTCGGATAGTGTCAGAACAAGGCCAAGTAGCTGACGTGCCATGGATCGTTTCCAACGATGAGCTTGTTCGATCCTCATGAGCGTGGTTTCAACAGTGATTTTTAGCTCGTAAAATTGTGATTCAAGCAGTGACAGATCTCTTGTGTGATTTCTTTGCTTGTGGAACACATTATTCTGCCATGTTGGTGAGTAAATCTGGGATTTTCATTGCATGTGCTTACACTGTTGCTACCAAAACCACGTTTCTCATTTTTTGCTCAGCCATGTTTGCTCTGTTGCATAATAATCAAATTGGTTCGACTTCCCACTAAACTGATGCACAAACACTTGCCGTTTTGAAAAGTACTAATAATGTTCTTTCCAATGATTACCCAATTTATCTATGGTTGTTAACTAGGGAGGCTGTGAAAATTCAATCTACGCCAAAAATGTACCTCACCAGGGAACACGCGTCCTTTTTCCTGCTACATCTGCAGGTAACTGTCTCGCTGCAGCGATTTATGATACCCATCCGGGAGCTCTCCATCCACTTTCCTTCTGTGTCCGACCTCATCTACTGGTGGCCGGAGTGGACCTGGACAGAGTTTCGGAATACCTGCAACACAATCACTCCACCCTGGTTATTATCAGTTCCTGACATCTTGCTGGACTTGACCGCCCACAAGAAAGACTCTGCTCCACCGGCCATATACCAACAGAGCCTCGATGAACTCCTTTCAAGTTTTCGTGGCTATTGTATTTATACGATGGGTCAAAGTCTGATGATGGGAGAGTGGCTGTGGCTGCAGTGTCCTCTCGCCATCGTAGACGCCCATTTAAGCACCGCCTCCCAGATCTGTATT
Organism: Semisulcospira habei; assembly: GCA_036245525.1. Taxonomy (NCBI): domain Eukaryota; kingdom Metazoa; phylum Mollusca; class Gastropoda; family Semisulcospiridae; genus Semisulcospira; species Semisulcospira habei. The sequence goes on from BTPG01000006.1 coordinate 148,741,000, forward strand.
TAGTGCGGAACTGCAGGCGATTCTGCTGGCACTCAAGCATGCTTATCGGTCTAGGGAAAGGAACTTCTGATCCTGTCCGACTCTTTCTGCCCTGCAGGCCCTTCAGGGCACAGGAACAGATTCTGCTGCCAACGATGCCCGCAATGACCCTGTCCCTGCCGCACAGACGTTTCATAGTGATTTTAAACCTGTGATTAGTGCGTACATAGCCCTTGAGTGACCATCCGAGTGGGACAAAGAAGAAGTTAACCTAGCTCCCAAATAACTATCTTTTCTCAGGTTGTCCATATTGCAGACTGACATCACGTCGATTTCACTTGTCAGTCCAGCAACTCACATGTTTCCTGGCATCTTTTCTCCATTCGTGTGTGTATAGGATATAAATTTTGAGCGTTCATACACACTAAGAAGTATTTTATTACTACTACACACTAAGAAGTATTTTATTACTACTACACAAAGAAGTATTTTATTACTACTACACATAAGAAGCTTGTTAATGTTGCAGTATGGGCATATTTTGCGTTTCCGTTTTGAAAATGCAAGTATTGTCAAGATCGAGTCTGCATAGCATGCAAGGCATTTTGGGAAGGAAAGTATATCAAGCAAATTCATGAATATTAATTTGCTTGTTATACAATATATCAATACATGTGTCAAAGAAGGGAAAACTGTATGGAGTTGGTACCTACATTGATGTTGGCAAAAGGCAGTTGCAGAGGTTTATGAGGATCTGTGTTCCTTGCAGTTGGCTCATGTTCTGTTTCAGGAGTGAAGGGCTTAACCCATTATATTTTTAAAAATTGGCTTTATTGACCTTTGAAGGCTACAAATATTGGGAGATAGATCAGCCATGTTACTTCAAGGTTGGTGGCCAGAATTGCTTGACGCCTCAGGCACCAAGCAATTCTGGCACCATCCTTGAACTATCATAGTCAAATTTATTTCAAGCAGTAGTTTATCAGGATGGAAACGGGTTAAGGCCCATCATAGAAGCAATTCTGGCACCATCCTTGAACCAGGCATCAGAACTGTCCAATTTTCGGCGATTTTCCGATTTTCCTGGCCCCTGTTTAATAACACTTTTGACTTGGAAATGCCTTTAAATAACTCTACAATTCTTCAAAATCGCCGTTTTCCGATTTTTTGGGGGTGAACAGTTCTGATGCCTGTTGAACTATCATAGTCAAATTTATTTCAAGCAGTAGTTTATCAGGATGGAAACGGGTTAAGGCCCATCATAGAAGCAATTCTGGCACCATCCTTGAACTATCATAGTCAAATTTATTTCAAGCAGTAGTTTATCAGGATGGAAACGGGTTAAGGCCCATCATAGAAGCAATTCTGGCACCATCCTTGAACTATCATAGTCAAATTTATTTCAAGCAGTAGTTTATCAGGATGGAAACGGGTTAAGGTCCATCAAAGACCATCACACAGATATGAAGCACGTCTCAGGCGCCAAGCAATTCTGGCACCATCCTTGAACTATCATAGTCAAATTTATTTCAAGCAGTAGTTTATCAGGATGGAAACGGGTTACGGTCCATCATAGACCAGCACACAGATATGAAGCATGTTTTTGTTTGTACTTTCATTTCAATTGGCAGCGACCTCCGACATCAATATTATGAAGTAATATACTTTTGTGTGTGAAATTCACCAGGGAACATGCTTGATGGCTAAATTTTTGTATTTCTTTATTTTTAATGTTACATGTGTTCTTGTGCACGAAGTCGACTGCATATTATTACCATAACATTTATGTTAACAGAATTAACGGGTTTTCTCAGACATCCACGCCTGCTGGAATCACGGAGAATGGAACCGACGGACTTGATGACTCCGACTTTGTGAAGAGCTCTCGAGATTCTATGGGAAAGAAACAGGTAAAATTGGCTGTACTATATTTTGTGGTCAATAAACAATAATTGTTGTTTATTTCATGTAATGAGGCACAAAGTATTGTGAAAATCCAGTACACTAGAATGTTACCGGAATTCTTACCTCCATCATCTTTTTCTCTTCATCAAAACTTGTTGCGTACGACGGTCAGCTTGTGAATTTATTTTATTCAGTTCCAGACATAGGACCTGTTCTGTCATACAAATTGAAAAGCTTTATTTTTGTTTAACCCATTTAGCCCCAACACCCTACAGCAGGAGATGGATTGACCATGATAATTCAAGGGTAGTGCCAGATTAGCTTGGCACCTGAAGGCGCCAAGCTAATCTGGCACTACTCTTGAATTATCATGGTCAATCCACCTTCTGCAAGTGGTACATAGTCGTTAAGTAACACTTCCAAAATTTGGGAAATGCACCCATTGGGCTGAAAGGATTAACAGAAATAAAGGAAAAACCTGGTATTGTTCCTTTTGGATTTGTGAGCTGGTGTGAAATCACATACAAGCACCTGTTTGTCAACTGCAGGAGCATCTGAGAACAGAGTACATGATGTTCAATGTTTGTCACACCTGTTCAGCAGCAGTGGTCATGATTTACAACTTGTAAAATGCAGTCTTTTCTAACGCGGTGCAGATTTGTGCATAAGGCCACTGGTACTCTTTACAGTGGTACACTTTTCTGTAAAATGCAAGTCTATTAACCCTCTTAACCTCACGGCCGAACTTTTGGAGGTGTCGTCTAATGACTGTTCACCAGTTGTAGGAGATGGATTGATCATGATAATTCAAGGGTAGTGCCATATGAGCTTGGCGTCTGAAGGCGCCAGTCTCATCTGGCACTACCCTTGAATTATGATCAATCCATCTCCTGCTGCAGGGTCTCGGGCTAAATGGTTTAAACAGGATGCACACCCTTGTACATGCAGCTAACAGTTCTGTTTACAGTATCGATGGTTGCATGTACAAGAGATTACATTTTAACATTTTTTTCTAATAAACCTGCATTGCAGCATGTTATTTGATACATTTGCAGCGTGTTATTTGATACATGTTTTTATTTATTTGTTGCAGAAGCAGCCTGCCACTCCGTTTCGGCGCGTCGTCACGGAGGAAATCGATGTGGACCCCAGGTTACAAGACAATTCTTTTGAAGCCAAGGTACGTTGCCACATTTTTCCTGCCCCTGTGCTTCTTTAAGTTAAACACGTTCACCCATAAGACAGAGGGTGGGCATTGGAGCGGCCATGATAATTGAAGGATAGTGCCTTCCATTGCTCCAAGCTAATCTGGCACTACCCTTGAGCTGTCCTGGCTGTTCCATCTCCTGCAGCTAGTGCACAGTCCTTAAGGGCAGACGCCTCGTAAAGTTGCACGTTGTTTGTTAGTGATGTGAGTTTGGGGAAAACTTGTGCTTAACTTGTGCTTAACTCATTGTGTCCCAGGTACAAAATACCCACATTTTGGAGTTGTCCTCTGAGGACTGCGTTACAATTTAGGAGACCGATCAACCATGATAATTCAAGGGTGGTGCCAGAATAGCTCTGCGCCTTAAACTATAATGGTCGAGCCATATCTGGCTGTGGTGTGTCGGGACCGAATGAGTTAAAATAATGTCATTTTCCCAGGAAGTTGCTCGTTCAGCCCTGTATGTCTACGGATTGTAATGAATAAACTGTGAGGGTTCAAGGGCAGCACCTGATCAGCTTGGTGTCTTTAGCTTTCATGATTGATACCATTTTCATCAGACACTCTGCTTGAACTTTTGTCTAAATTGAATCATAATGAATGTGTGACTTGTTGGGGAAATGGAGCAGACAGCAATAGGTGACCTTATTTTGGATGTCATTTCAGAAAAGTTAGCTCCCTTTCTTAGCTGCTTCATCAAGACAACATTTTCTCCATTCTGACCGCTGAAAATGCAAGCGATGTTGATGTGTTGTACTGGAGTACATATTTTGTACAAAGCAGCGTTCCACTCAGAAATAGTGTTTTCATTTCATTGGCGGCTAAAGGTTTCTCCAATGAAAAATAATCTCTGCTACCAACTAGACGCTGAGCCAGTGTATACAAAGGCATGGATGGGACTTCCGGCTACAGCCGGAATTCCGGATTTTAAAAAATGACCTTATTTTTTTCACAGGGGGTGTTGCCCTTATGAGCCCTCCTGGGGGCCTTCTACGGCCCCCGGACCCCAGCTTCAGGATTCAACTTTTTTTTCTGTCCCATCCATGCAAAGGGCATGCAGGCCCAGCGGAGCACTTGAATCCTACTCTAGCCATCGTTATGAAAGTATTGTACATTGTTTTTGTGCCTGACAGTTGACTATCAGTAGTATCAGTTGCTGAAGCTGTACCCACCCACCCACTGAAATAAAAAATAAAAATTTAAAGTTTCTGTTACTCTCACATTATCCCATAGATTCTATTATTTTCTTTATGACAGGTCAGCGTGTATTTGTTTAGTAATTTATTTTAAATTTTTACAGAGAGGTGCGGAAGGGTCATGGGGAGCAAAGGCCAATGCGGACCTGAAGCACACCCGTGGCAAAAGTTTCCGCCATGAGAAGACAAAAAAGAAACGCGGGAGCTACAGAGGGGGGCCCATTGACATGTCGGTCAATTCTATAAAGTTTGACGACGATTGAGCCTCAAAATCATTAGTTCTTGTTATTAAAGCCCTTGTGCATGCAGCCACCAGTTATGTATACTCACCAGTCTGCATGCACACAGGGTTGTACACAGTGATAGAATTGACCTGTATAATCCTAAGGTCGAATTGTGCAGGTGTCGCCTAACGACTATGTGCCAGCTGCAGCAGATGGATTGACTGATAATTCAAGGGTAGTGCCAGATTAGCTTGGCGCCTGGCACTACCCTTGAATTATCATGGTTGGCTCATCTCTTGCTTTAATGTGTCGGGCCTGAATGGGTTAACCTGGGTGGCATTTCTGACAGTGTGAGGATACCAATGGCACAGTCTCCCACAGCAAGAGGCATAGATTCTCATTAGCCCATGCAATTTGCAGAGGCTCATGACAATCTATGCCTCTTGCAGATGAAATGGACTGGATGTGAAAGTGCAAATAAATTGTTCAGTGTTGTCATGTATTGAGTACAGGTTTTTTTTTTTTTTAAATGACATTCAAGTAGTGTACACGAAAAAAAAGAAAGGTCTTCTGATTGTGCTTTGTACACTAGCACTTTCATCCCTTAATTAGCTCTTTGGTTGTCGGTAACAGTCGGTGACAAAAACCGCCGCTGAGACACAAAGGGTTAAGAACCATCTGCTCACTCAGAAAATTGTCATGTTTATTATCATGCCAGCACATCCGGTGTCATTTGAATTGTCTTTTTTTTAAAGACTTTTTGGTTGTTGGTAGCAGTTTTAGTTGTGATGATTCCTCCTGGAATCATTGCAACTAAAACCGCTACGGACACCCAAAGGGTTGTCTGAGAAGTAGGGTTGTACTTGTGTATGTCGGAGTATTTGGAGCCAGTGTCCGCATGAAGAATGGGCTGCATAGGCTTTTGATAATTTACACTTCTTACAGATGGAAGATACTGGTTGAAAGTGTTCTGCGCTTTTTACTTCTTTTTTTTTCTCTTTTTTTTTTTCGTCCACAAAAGTTGTCATGTTTAGCTATTATTGATGATGATGTGCTTTGTGAACATGTGTATTGTGTGAGAGACTTGTTAAAAAAAAGTTATTCATATGGTGTAGGTAGAATGTATGTGTATTAAAGGTGAAAAGATGCATTGTTGAGATTGTTTCTTAATTGTGTTGTACAGGTTTGCTCTTTATAAGAAAGAACAGTTGAGAAGTTTGAGCATTTTTCAATGTGGACTTTCTTACTGGTATGAATAATTGGACTTTTTAAAAGTTGTCACATTTATGAATGGCTGATTGCAGTTGGTTTTCTCTGTGGTTTGAAGGAAGCAAAAGTGCTTTGAACCCTTTGACTCTCGGTACCACTTTTTGTTGACATAATTCCTGCAGGAATCACGTCAACAAAAATTGCTGTTGATACTCTAAAGGTTAGCAGAATTATACTATATGTACATTGTGTATCTAGGACAGTTTTAATTGTTTCAACTGTGTTCATCTGTGTTCAACTTGTATTCTACATTTGTTTAACCTCATTGCTACTGGATACTATGATCGCCTACTTGTTAGATACATAGATCCTCATGAACCCCTGCAGTTTCAGGGGCTTATGAGTATCTGTGCCTCTTGCTAACACTACTTTGTGTAATAAGTGTTCCTTGGATGGCTAAGGATCTTCGGCATTGGCTTCAACTATAACAGTGTTGCATATAACAAAAGTCAAATGTACCAACGTTAACTTTACCGTTGGCATTTTCTCTGTGCCAAGACCTCTCTAACCATACCAATTTGAGTGATCTCTCACAAAGGTTGAGGTCACAGGGATCCAGGGTCCCAAAATAGCTATATGTTGACAAAATGTATTTTTTCTGAAATACTATTCACAACTTCAAACCCAAACGTACAAAGATACCTGATGGTAAGACCTTTCTATGCATACTAATTTGGTTGACCCCTCAAAAAGGTCTAGGGTCACACGAGGTCGGCAAATGTGTGTAAAATGCCAATTTTTGATTGGCGGGGACGGGGGGGGGAGGGGGGGGGGGGGCGTGACAGTTGTGTGAAAAATGCTTAAATTTTGAGAAAACGTATATTTTGCTGGCGCCGAAGGAAGCCAGCCTTCATGACACAAAGGTCACACATGTAGATCAGTCATACATGTGAGCCATAAGGGCTTTCTTCGCCTTGTTTTGTTTTTTAAAGGCCTTGATCGTTCTATTTCGGTGTACCTTGCTTATAACACATGCCCAGGTATAACAAGAAGACAGATTATGTCCCCTGGCCTTTTGTTCAACAATTCCCAGTGCACTGTAATAAATTGTGTGTATAACTTATTATTCCATTTATTAAGGTGTTTACAATATAAGAGACTGTTTGTCTCTCCTTGTGTGAGCACAACTAATTAACCCTTTAGCTGCCGGCGCTTTTTGTCGAGGTGATTCCCGCAAAATGTTGTGGTCTTCATGTAAATGCTAAACACCACCCTTTATGGTTTTCACGATTTTCATTTCATGCCTGAATGTTTCCCATTTCAAGGGTTTTATTTGACTTTTTGTTGCAAACTGCCGAAATATTCATGTGCATAGTTATAAGTTGTCAATATGAAAGAAAAATATGATACAGAATAAGGTAATGTCGATGAAATGCAGATGTTGAAGAGAACTAGAAGACTGAACAAATATAAAAAGAGTGTTGAGCACACACATTTTACAGAATTACGTGAAGTGGCTTTTCGTCTGTGACTGGTACGTTGTGTGTACTGTATGTCTTCACTTTGGTTGTCTCTGTCGATTCACTACAGTAATAGCAAATCTAGGGAGACAACCAGTGAGGTTTGTGTTTGACAGTTTTGTTCACAAAGCATTAGGAGGCATGCATATAGACAAACAGCTGAGGGAAATGCATAAGCCATGATAGTTGCCCCATTCAGCCCTGACGCACTGCAGCAGGAGATGGGTCGACCGTGATAATTTAAGGGTAGTGCCAGATTAGCTTGGCGCCAAGCTAATTTGGCACTGCCCTTTAATTATCATGGTCGATCCATCTCCTGCAACTGGTGCATAGTCATTAGGTGATGCCTCCAAACGAGTTAAAGGGTACTGCAAGATAAACTTTTTCACCTTTTCCAGGCACCAAGCTAATTTGGCACTACCCATGAACCACTAATCTATGGATGGTCCTCATTCCACAGCAGTGAACAGTAACTGATGACGTTTTAAAAAGGTGCATCACAAGATGCCGTTAGGGTCTGCGCATTTCTCAGGATCTTCTCTGACAATATATTTGTGCGTTTTGAAACGAGTAAACACACGCACTCGTGCACCGGATACAGACACAACAAGATTTTAACCCCTTCACTGCCGAGAAAAAATGGACACCATACTACTGCAAGAGGCATATATCCTCATGAGCCCCCGCAATTGTGGGGGCTCATGAGGATCTATGCCTCTTGCTGAAACCACTTGGCCCCACCCAGGTCTGCCCTGGGGGGGACTCGGGTGGGGTTAACTGCTTTGTAGTTCCCAGGGTCACCCTGGTCAGCCCCTCAGGGTGGGTTTTCCCTTCTATTCTGGGGCATGTGTTTCTGTCTACCCTTGTCCATTTAGCTGTATTTTCCTTTTTTAAACTCTTCCTACTGTCTGCGCTGCCTGTAGCTCTTGATGTTGGATGAATGTTGCTAAATGGTCTTGGCTTTATTTAGGGCCCATGTCGTAGGTTGACCGGCTGGCGACATGCATTCAATATTCTGTTTAGTTTTTTTTTTTTTTTTTTTTCACATGCAGTGCAGGCACGTCCTGAGAAAGTCTTGTTGCTGTCGGGACGTTAATAATGTACAATCAATCAATCAATGAAATCACTTTTCTTTAGCACCAGGTTTTGCACTACTATACTAATGGTCAAAACTTTAGGGCCATTTTTTTTATCGCAGACGCACCGACATACAAATAATGTAACAATGCTTTTGCTAACAATTTCATTTAAGTGTTGAGTAAATCGAGCAATTGTAACAACAGCAGTACGTTAGAGGTGCTCGATGGGAGCCAGATCAAGTGCCGGAACGAGCTGGCCACTCCATCCTCATGATGCCCCGTTGCTCAAGGTACTCGTCCACCACACTGGCGCGATGAGGTCGAGTCGCCTATGGCTTGGAGAGCTGGCTGGATGAGGGGCTGCACAATCTCGTCCCGATAGCGCAGGCCAGTCAGGGTGCCTCTGATGACGTGGAGGGGGGGGGGGGGGGTCCTGCCTTCCCTGCTGAATCCTGCCCAAACCATAAGCCTCCTCCGTAACGATCCACCTCTTGGACGCATCCATCCGTGAATCACTCACCCTGGCGTCTCCAGACCCTCGCCCTGCCGTCGTTGAAGGACACGGTGAACCGTGACTCTCAGTAAACAGAACCTGAGTCCACTGGAGTCTGTTCCACCTCACGTGTTGACGCCACCAGAATCTCCGATATTTCTGTAGTACACACAAGCTTGAAACTTGGCAAAATACTTTCTCAAGTTAAGTGGTTGGCTAAGAGAGCCTCCGAACATACTGTAATTGAATGTCTCAATGAAGACATAAACAACTTTATAGGAAATCGGTTGACCCAGATTAGAGTCCGTAATTTTCGTCATATTTACTCATGCATATAGCTAGTTTGGAGAAAGACATTGGATGGGTTCGTTAGCCAGTTTTGTATCCTTTCAACTTCTTTAGTAAAAATGAATTCTTTTCAGAAAAGAATTAAAACACTAAAAAAAATCTTTACTTCTAGAGAAAGTCAGACAGTGGCGGTGACGTAAAATAATAATAATAAATAATGCCGTTATTATATAGGCGCTTTTTCTCAATTTTGGGGCGAATCGACTCAAAGCGCCGCGAACTGAAACCCAACACGCACACTCTCGTAACAGACACGGATTTACGCCATTTAAGACAAACACAGTACAAGACGGACGAAGGGCCAGTTCAGCTACTGAAGTTACAGAGATTTTTGATAGCTTGTATTTGAAATTTGTAAAGTGGCCTGAAACCGGTACTAAAGTGTGGGGGTGGAAGAACCGGAGTACCCGGAGAAAGAAGCCCCGACGGTCCGCCCGAATTAACGGTGACACTTACCAGAGGAGAAAAGTCCGACGCCGGAACCCGTTTTCGAACCTCGCACCTTTGGCATTGGTGGCAGGCGCCTTAACCACTGCGCCACGGACAGCCCCGAGGCAACTCCGTCACCACGCAGACACTGACGTAATACTCTAAATATGTCGTCATTTTCTCTCTCTCTCTCTCTCTCTCTCTCTCTCTCTCTCTCTCTCTCTCTCTCTCTCTCTCTCTCTCTCTCTCTCTCTCTCTCTCTCTCTCTTCCCCACCCGGGTCTGCCCTGGGGGACTTGGGTGGGGTTAGGTATTTTTTAGTTCCCAGGGTCACCCTGGTCAGCCCCACAGGGTGGGTTTTTCTCTCTATTCTGGGGCATGTGTTTCTGTCTACCCTTTGTCCATTCACCTGTATTTGCCTTTTTAAAACTCTCCCTACTGTCTGCACTGCCTGTAGCTCTTGATATTGGATGTGTGTTGCTAAATGGTCTTAGCTTTATTTAGGCCCCATGTGTTAGGTTTATTTAATGTATTTGACCGGCTGGCGACATACATTCAATGTTCTGTTTATTTTTTTTTCACAAGCAGTGCAGGCACGTCCTGAGAAAGCCTTGTTGCTGTCGGGACGTTAAGCAATGTACAATCAATCTCTCTCTCTCTCTCTCTCTCTCTCTCTCTCTCTCTCTCTCTCTCTCTCTCTCTCTCTCTCTCTCTCTCTCTCTCTCTCACACACACACACACACACACACACACACACACACACACACGCGCGCATCTCCAAGAGAAATAGATGCGTATGCGCCCTCCAGGCGCATGACCGTGCTGAGGAAATATACCTCTTGGAGATGTTTGGAGCGCGCGCGCACGCACGCACTAACACGCACACACACATCGACGCGCTTTCAGAAGAGCGTGCAAGTGACCCGTGTACTTAGTATATCATGTAGCTAGGTAAAGTCAACCTGCTTTCACACAAATTATAGCAAGACTGAAATTGTATCGTGAAGTTCTAGTTTTGTCACCATTTTCTCAAGCCTATGAAGCGAAAGTGCAACTCATATCACGTAAAATATAAAATTACGTAAAAACTAAAACTTACGTCATGACAAATGACGTTTGACAAATCAAATGACGCGTATGTCCTGCGCCCCTTAAAGAACTTACTGACTCATTGGCAGATCTGCAAGACTTTTTCAATAGGAGATAATTCAACATCAGAATCAGGTCAAAGACAAAAAATAGAAACCATTGACAGCGGAGGACAGCTTTTATATAGAACAGAGGGACTTTGTGGGTTATGGTTTATCCCATCTTGTTTGTTGTTGTTTGGACTAATATTCAATATTTCGTCTACTGCCGGCGTCAATAATTATGACCACAAGCCAGGCAATGTTCTAGTTCTTGTGTGTATCTGCTCGAATACGAAGAAAGAAAACACTCGACAGCTCTTTTTTCCCCGGCACTGTCTAAAAGTCAAACGTTTGCAATACTGTAACACTGCTGATATTGTATCTTGGTCTCTTTTATTATATGCAAACGCAAGAGGCATAAATCCTCATGAGCCCCCGCAGTTGCGGGGCTCATGAAGATCTATAGTATGCCTCTTGCCGACCTCACTTTGAATTCTTGTTCATGGGAGGGCTGGGGCTCTTTGGCTTTGTATTTTGGTCTCTTTTGTTATATCTTAGATACAAGTACGAAAAAAAACCCCAACAACAAACAAACAAATTTAAAAACTTGGACAACACGTGAAAGCTTGCATAAACTGGTATAGATTTTTCCGTAATAACGGCAGATCTTCAAGCAAAGAGGTTCACATCACACGGACACAAAATCATGTTTGTTGGGACACTGACCTGGTGGCTGTCATAGCGGGATGATAGTTGTATCAACAACTAAAGCTTTAGGCTATCCCTGCACCTACGAATGTGCTCGAATAATTAGACGTCATTAAATGATGTTTACTGGTTTGCTAAATGTGTTCAAAATTAAAGCAACTCTTTTACCGCACAAAGAACGGCTCAATCTGAACGCAGAAATGCCCTATAGCGACCAATATGTTATGATAATGATGATGAATAGGGTCTCGTTTATAAGCTGAAAAACATTTTTGCCCGGCTTGACTGAGGAGTTGAATGACGTACGGCTTTGCAAAATGCATACATTTAAATATACTGTTTCCTACCACCAAGAGGTATAGATTCTCATGAGCCCCTGTAACTGCAGGGGCTCAAGAGAATCTATGCCTCTTGCAGATGGACGGTGCTGGCCTGAGGGACTCGTTCGCAGATATGCATCTCTCCGCTTGTTTTTATTGATGATGGTCTAGATTGTGCTTCAAGGCATGGCTGCTGAATTTACGTCAGCTTTCTACGTACTGCCATGGTGTGCTGGTTTGTAATTTCGGACCTTACGGCTCGAAGCTGTAAGGTTCACAATCACAGACTAGCACACACTGGACGTTTTACACACACACACACACACACACACACACACACACACACACACACACACACACACACACACACACACACACACACAAATGTTAAACCTTTTTCACATTAACAGCCGAATGACGCACATTTCTTTGTCGTCTGCTGAGTACTAAGTCGTGCGAGACGGCCAGCCCATGACAACTCAAAGACTTAATTTGGTTAATTTGGCAAGCGTCAAACTAATTAGATACCGTGCACACCTGAGCTGTAATAGTACTATGCCCTATATGTTTAGTTTTCGCACTTGGCGCCGGCACTGAAGGACATTAGGTGATTCAGTTTTTTTCCCTCTCGAGCCTTTCCAGTTTTGAAATTACCTTCATAAGTCTTCACCGAAACTAGGGCGTAATTTTGAAAGAAGTAGTCCTTATTATTTTTAGTGCGAGACACTTTAAAGTACCATTACACGTAAATTGAAGACACATTTCAGCACTGACCATTTGTGTTTATTATGCCGTGTCGACACAGCTAATGAACTTTAACAGCAGTTGGGACACGCAGCAAAAGCACACACGTAATCGCACTTTAGTTTATTCTGCCCAGCCGTTAGCGTGTCAATCTATTTTTAGTTGTTTCTCAGTCGTACTGAAAGCGTTGTATTTATAGAACGGAGTGGCGTCATTGTCAACTTACTTGATATCTAGACCTGTGTGTAGCGTTTTGTAACCATCTGTTACAGAAGTGTATGTTTGAACAGTTACGGCGGTAGTGGGCCTTTAAAGCCACTACCGCCGTAACTGTTCCAAGATACACTCAAAAAGATGGTTACGACACTCTTCATACAGGTCTAGCTATGGTTCATTTAGACACAGGGCCAATCCAGTTCCGACGGCAGCACACGTCGTCTTCCTGTCAAGTAACTTGACAATGACTCCACTCCGTTCTAGAAATACAACGATATCGGTGCAAGAAAAAGATAAAAATTGACTGACACATGCTACCAGCAGCGCAAAATAAATAAGTGCGATTACGCATGTGCTTTTGCTGCGTGTCCCAACTGCTGTTAAAGTTTGAGTATTAGGTTCGTCGACAAGGCATAACCATAACAAACACAATTGGTGCTGAAATGCGCCTTCATATTCAGTTATGCGTAATGGTACTTTAACTCATTCGAGACGTGCCCCCTACGGATACGCGGCGGTTTGCCGCGTATCCGTAGGTGGCACGTCTCAGTCGAATGATTGAGTTAAATAATACAATTTTAATTACAGGCGCGGGCTAGTTTATACGTGGCATGATACGTACAAGATCTCCATTTAAAGAACTACATCACCGGTGGTGTCCAATTTCAGTGGGCAGCGTTAGCGCCGAACGACTCATGCGAAAAAGCGTTGGCAGGTTTGTTGTGATCGGGTCCATGATTGACTCATTCGTGACGTGCCGCATACGGCGGCGGACACGCGGCAAATAGCCGCGTGTCAGTATATAGGACACGTTCTCCAATGTGCTAAAAGTCAGAGAGAAGAACACACGTCAGAAATTCAACACTTTTTAATTAAAAAAAAAAAAAAAATTCATTTTTACCTAGAGCACAGACAGATGTCTCTGCCCTGAGGGGCAACTTTAATCATTTCTTTTAACTCTTTCACTCTCAGTTGACGCAGATTGTGTTTCTCAGTGAAATGTTTGTTCATGTTACGCCAAAGTAAAACAAACCCCAGCCATCCAAAGAACCTGAAAAACAAAGCGGTGTCAGCAAGAGGCATAGATCCTCATGAGCCCCCGCAACTGCGGGGGCTCATGAGGATCTATGTCTCTTGCAGCTGGATCAGTCGATCGTGTTCACTTTTTCTCGGCAGTGAGGAGTTTAAAGGTACACTGTCCGGAGGAATAAAGCGTGCTCTTCTTCAAGATTGCACACGCAGCTTGTTAATCCTTTGGCTGTCGGTAGCGGGGTTTTGTCGAGGTGTTTCCGTCCTGCAGGAATCACCTCGACAAAAACCGCTACCGAGAGCCAAAGGGTTATTTATTATTATTATTTTTTTTTAAATTTATTTTTTTATTTATTTATTTTATTTTATTTATTTATTTATTTATTTTTTTTTTTTTGGGGGGGGGGGGGGGGGGGGGGAGTTGTGCGCACTGACACATCTCTAAGATGGCGTACAAGAGACTCGTACACGAATTGTCAGTGTATCGTCTGTTGTAAACGAATTGTATGGACTGACAGAATTGTTTAGCGAAAGTTGCATATGCAGTAAGTAGCTCTCCAGACCAAAAAGGCGACCGCCAAGCCACCAAACCCCAAAACGCACAACACACACCCGGTGCACACACACACACACACACACACACACACACACACACACACACACACACACACACACACACAAGCACGCGTAAAAATAGACCGCTGTAGAGTTTTGCTGCCATGATGAATTTCGTACGTGCGAAGTGCGCTACTCGAAAATTTCGAGTAAACAAACGACAATCTCCACATTGCGCCTATGGAGCCTAGAAGCGCTACTGAAAGCCCACACTAGCCGTGCCAGCACTGAGCGGGCCTCGATCTTTACTCGAAAAGCCAAGGCCAATGGCATTCAAGACCGCGATCACGTGGTTTTCCTTATGATAGTCTTGGTAAAGCGCGGCCGGGTCTCTGCAGCGGTCTCCCAATGCGCAAAAGGCCTTAGGGCCGAGATCGGCCCGATGGCCTTTGCGCACTGGGCTATTACGACACCATTTATTCATTTTTTTTTTTCAAAATGAACATACAGATAGAAAAACAAAAATGGGTTACATAGCGTTTCTCTCTTTTGAAAAACAGTTTTAACTTTAACATTAATAAACTGTCGTACTTGTCCTGTCTAAGTGTGTTTCTTTCTTTGTCAGGCATTTCTTTGCGTTCAGCATCCGTTGTAGACAACATTTTAGATGTGCGTCCTACGGCATAAAACATGTTGCTTATCAAAGCAAGGTCAGTCACGTTGAGAGTAATAATAAGGAAACCCAGGCCACTAAAACAAACACTGACACACAATAGTTTATCACCTTATCTATGGTCACGTGTGATAAGGGTCAATCACATTTTAATCGGGCACTCCAGATAAACTTGTACTCGCCTAATAAATATTGTTTGAGGTGCAATAATATTGTTGCTGTCGCCAATGTATAAAAAAACAAAGGCGGTTTACTCGACCGAAGTAAGCCTGCAAAAATCAACCTGCAATACTGCCGACAAAACTTCTTAGCTGGGCTATCTTGCCGCACTGCTAGAAGTGCAATGTTGTATGCGTAATTAAGTGAAAATCTCGTTATAATTGTGTTTTCACTCAAATTTGCGTCCTGATATAGGAGTCAACATGAAATAAATTTGTCTATGATAGTTCAAGGGTAGTGCCGGAATAGCTTGGCGCCCACAGGCGCCAAGCTATTCTGGCACTACCGGCCTTGAACTAAAATAGTTCATCTATCTACTCATCTGTAATGTAGCCCTCATAGTACAAGACACCAATCTGAAAACTTTCAGCCTCAGGATGTCATGGGTTAACTCATTCTACCCCATCACCGAAATCCTTAAATTTTGCCCTTGTCCTCTGAAGACTGCATTGCAGTGCAGGACACAGATCGACCATGATAGTTCAAGGGTGATGCCAGAATAGCTTGGCGCCCATAGGCGCCAAGCTATTCTGGCATCACCCTTGAACTAACATGGTCGATCCTTATCTTCCTGTGGTGTGTCTGGGGTAGAATGAGTTTTAAAGGAATTTACCATCGGTAACAAAATGTGACACGTTGGTAGCGCTTTGACATCTATCCTCGCATAACATTGACTGAGGAGAGTAGGAGAAAGGTAAATGCGCCAAACAACGACCATTTCGACGACTGGGCTATCGATTTAAACGCCGGTGTGTCATTGTGACTCAATCATATCGACCCTCTTACCGCCCTTTCCCCACTCTCCAGGTTAGAGTCCCCAGGTCTTTTCCTCTGTACCGTCCAACTCAGCTGACAAAACAAAGGTCCTCGAGCCGACATCGGCCCGAGGGTTCTTTGCTTACTGGGAACTGCCCTATCTCCCCCCCCCCCTCCTCCCCCTACCCCCCCCCCCCCTCCACTTTTTGCTGCCGGGCCATTAACCCCATATGCGCACGCAGCTACTTGTACTGTCACAGCAGCCGGCAACTGATTGCGCAAAGGGGTTAAGTGACGCACCTTTCCCAACCCAGTTGGCAACAGGTACTCGGGCCGATCTTAGCCTCTGTCGGTTTGCACAGCGGCTGGCGCGACCCAGAGTGCTGTAGCTTACTGTGCTCGCCAGTTTAAATCATATGATCCGGCGTCAGCTGAATTTATTGGGCGATGCATTTGAAATCATGTTTGGCAGCGCACAGTCACCGAGTGCGGCGTGTGTTCATGCACGCACGCCGTGAAAAGAAAGGCTGTGGTGGTGTGTCGGTTTATTGGATAACTTGAGCACTGCCGGGAAGACCTAGGACAGAAAGCTTGTGTATGTGTTGTGTCAGTGAAGACTGTTTTCTATCAGCTTTGAGTGATGACGTTAAATGCGAAGGATTCGATCTTTTCAGTCTTTCTTCTTCTTCCCGGAAAATGCTACGCCGGCTTCATCGTTGGTGTGAAGATCCACTGGACAGTTTATGCTTTGGATATGAATTAATAACAGTAGGGTCATGGCGGAACATAATGAATGAATCGATTCAGTCATGCTTGAACGATTCTATGCGAGTGCCACTGAATCATTTTAGAAACTTTGGGGAATTCGATAGTATTATGCCTATGACTCATCACATGAAATAACTCGGAAGAATTCTAGACCAGTATAACAATGTAATGACGAGAAGAACCTAACGGAGAAGAAACACGCTTAGAAACGACAGTTACAACACAATTGAATAAATTGTGTTGTAACTGTCTTTTCTAAGCGTGCTTCTTTTCCCCGTTGGGTTCTTCTCTGCATTTTACACGCTTGGCAGTCACCCTGTTGGTCTGGATTCCTGTAAAATAATGAATATGAAATGTAAATGTACGTGATTGACGGCGTACTGCACATCAGTGATAGTGAGACTATCGTTAATTCAAGAATTTTATTTTCAGAATGGTTTTACTAGCTGCAGCTGAATCAGTCAGTACAGGCTATGGTGGAAACATGTGTAGATCGAAGTGTAGTCACCGTGACCGTGCTGTCAGTGACACGTATAATGCTAAGATAATTACCCAGAAAGGTCACTGAGGAAAATTATTTGTGTCGCCGGCTACTGGAAAAATATGATCTGCGCACATGAGTAGGCAACCCATGCAAGTTAAAGTCCCTTGACAACGTAACCTATCCGGGACAAGTCCTCTGCTAACGAAACTATACGCTTTTTAAGAGCCGCTGTCAGGGGCCCTAACTCGTATAGGTTTGGAGCCGCTGTCAGGGGACCTAACTGGTAAAGGTTTCCATGTCCTGTCAGTGATCTAGTGGACAATGGAGAGATGAATGAATTGAACAGCCGGCGTCTACACACGGCTTAAAGTTGTCAACATCTTGCAATATGTTACCTATCCAGTCACTCTCAAAGAATACGTAAAACCAGTCAAGGAAAAAGGATCGAACTAATGGACGGAACAGTGAGCGAAACTCGGCTTGAAAACCACTTTACAATATGTTGCCGACAGCCCAGTTGCTCTGAAAGGAAATTTAAAATTAAAGGGAAAGTTCAAGGAATAAAGAGGCTTAGACAAAGACGCAAGAGGATGACGAGAAAGCTAATTCCCACAAGCTGTTGTTGCTAATCTGCCGTTGCGGCCCTCATAAAGGTTGACTGGTCTGTTGTTTTGGACCCTACACGCCGAGAGGTACAAAAATCACAGACCAGAACAAGATTATGGTATCCACTGAAGTTCGAAGTGTAGAGCCGTAAGGCCCATATTCACAAACCATCGGCAGGCAGTCAATTTACCTCCCAAGTCATTTACAGTGGGAAATCCAGCTTTTATTATAATAGTATGGAAACAGATGTCAACCGTAAAAAATGAAATTCATACCACAGAAACAGTGAGTGCCATGTGCTGCAAGCTTGGGGCCAGCTGCATGAGTGAGCATAGTCCTGCGCCAGTCACTAAGCAAGGTGCTTAGTGGCTGACGCAGGACTAAGCTCACTCATGCAACTGCGCCCGGGGCGGACAGCCTCATATAGCTGTTGCCATTGTTACCTGCACGTTCACCGGTCTGAATCTGATTAAGTTAGTCCGAAACCAGTTTCGAGTAGATTAAATCAAGTTTATATTTGATACACTGAAAATATAACAGTCTGGTAACTGCCCTGACGTAAATCTGATTTTATAATAAGAAATAAAATGTTTCTGGATCAAATTGTTTTGATCCAAACTACCGAACAGCAATATGTCTTTGCCGAGCGATTTCAGTCTCAGAGTCTGCAGGACTCATTGGTAACGGCTTTCCGCCTAACCTTTTTAGTGTTGGTTGGTTGGTTAGTTTGGGGTTTAACGTCCACGGCACCGAAGTGATAAGGACGGCCCTTATGGGGGACAGGGAAATCTATTGCCTATGGAGTACGACCTGAACACTGATCAATTCAGGCGCACTGCAATTGTGCCACTTTGATCTACCATGACCTTTCAACGGACATGCTATTGAACAAGCCCGTCTTTTTTCTCTGGATTGCGAGTACCCCAGCTACCTGGGCCACGACCCGGCGATTCCCTTCGCTCTCTTTTGCATTCTGTTTTTGGTGTTGTAATGGCGACCTCTTTTATTAATGATCCGTCAGTAATAATAATTTTTTAAAAATCTCATCTGTTGCATGACCTTCGCGTGAGGTTGTATATCTGCCATGTGAATGACGGACTGCTCCGGGAAGAAGACTGGCAGACTGACTGGATGGGAGCTACCTCTATCCTCACACTTTCTCTCGGCTTTTGAAAGTTATCGACCTGCTAAGTTCCACCTCAACCCCGACGACTTTCTCCCTCTGAGGAGATGGCTGAAGTCCACCCCTACCAGTCTAGCAAGAAGCATAGATTCTCATGAGCCCCTGCGACTGCAGGGGCTCATGAGAATCTATGCTTCTTGCAGACGGAAACCTGGGGTATGGCTGGAGGATTATATTGATTGGTAGGCTACGGCGGTCTCAGTAGTGCCTCGTGTGTGTCTTGCTTCTGTCATTGTCCGGTTTTTATTTTTACCCGCCGCCGGTTGTGGGGTCAGAGTGTCACAGTGCGAGTCACATTACCGGCGTGTAATAGACGAGCATTGCTCAGCCCGCCCGTGGCGGTGTTGCCGCATTGTGCATGCCGGCTCACGTTCAGTGTGAGATCATAGTGTAAGGAGACGGCGGCATTTTTTATCACAGATTTGGTCATCAGGTCTCATGTAGTGGCAGCCGTATCGATCATTCCGGTTTTACCAGAGGGATTCGGACCGATCCTGAGGCTTTGACAGCCAATTCAACTGTTTTTAGATGATTTTCAGCACACACTGACTCACGTCTTGCAAAGTCCCCGCGACTGATATAAGGCCTTACTGAGTTAATATTCACCTTGTTTTTGATCAGTCATTGCCGGGGTTGGCGCCGCAACTATTTTGACACAGTGGCAATGAAATTCACTGAGTTGAGTCTTAGACAAAGGCTTAGACCATTATAGAGCAGACACAAAGTCGGAAACCATCTTAGCGTTTTTTTTTCTTTCGGCAAAGACTGACTCCGCTGCCGACCTGTGAGTTCTGGGCCTCAAGCCGGTTTGGCCGCAACTGGAAGCCGTGACTGACTGGCCTGAATCGAAAATCACAGCCCAGCCTGGTCCAGCAGCCCGGCGTACAAATTTGCCGTTATAGTTCCCACTCAGCATATTCACAGACGGTTCCAGTCAGCAGGCAGTTCCAGGAAAGATTGCGGCGGCACAGACGGCGAAACTAGTTCATAGGACGAACAAAAATCGACAAACATTTGGGTCTATCCGCGACTGTAGTTTCTCCAGTCTGACATTGACTTGGTTGGTTAGTTCGGGTTTAACGTCCACAGCACCGAGGTGATCATGGACGGCCCTGACGGGCGGGTTATGGGGGACAGGTTAGTTAGTTAGTTATTTGGGTTTCAACGCCGAGCAGGCGACCAAGGCCATCTCACGGCGGGATATGGGGGACAGGGAAATCTATTGCCTATGGAATACGACCTGAACACTGATCAACTCAGGCGCACTCCAACTGTGTCACTTTGATTTACCAGGACCTTTCAACGGACATGCTATTAAACAAATCCGTTTTTTTCCCCCGGGATTGTAAGTCCAGCTACCGGGGCCGGGAGGGGATTCGAACCCACGACCCGGCGATTCCCTTCGCTCTCCTGCTCCGACGTTTAACCGGCGCCTGAGCTATTTCGGATTCTAAGACATTGACTTGTGCTCGTCACTCAGTCTTATCGAATCCCGCGTGTCCGTGAGTAGCCACTGACCCCGCCGCCCCGGCAGCACTGAGCAAAACGTCTTCGGACCCACGTAGTGCCCAGCGTGGGCCCGCGCACAGCTGTACGCGGGCCCACTGCGGCCGTCACGGTGGGCCCGAAGACGTTTTGCTTACTAGGTCAACAGTCAGTATACCGAATCGGCTTCAGTGCCGTCAGTAAAGGAGGCATTGAAAACTGAAGCCACGACTGAGCCAGACTACTGCCGTGACAAAGGCTTAGACCATTATAGAGCAGACACAACTGAAGTCGGCATCATCTTAGCGGTTTCAAGTCAGTTTTTCTTTCGGCAAAGACTCCTCCGGCAAAGACCTCAGTCAGTGACGCCGAACAGTTTTCCAAAGCCGTGCCGTCTCACCCGGTGTTATCTGTTGTTCAAGTTTTGTCCCGGCCAAAACCGTTATAGACGACTGAAGTTCGTCGATTAGAGATGAGTACTCAGTGACGCACAGTCATTGGCAGACAAACTATCCGTCCTCACCGGAGAGAGTTATGACTGATGGGCCGTTTTCAGTATACACAGTCAGTAGCAGCAGACGATCTACGACGCAGGCTAATAATGACCAACACTGAAGGTAGAAAACGGGCGTAATTCTGGAGTAAATTTAGTATGTTCATGGAATTTGATGCACGACTAATCATTTCAAACGGTAGACGATTTTCCGCCATCTGCATGAGACATAGATTCTCACGAGCCTCTGCATTCGCAGGGGCTCATGAAAATCTATTCAGTCAGTTTTTAAATGGACACAGCTGTTCGTCATCGACGGTGTCTTCTGGGTTTCAGCATGCAACAGCGCGTAGCAGACGACTTCTTCTGCGCCTGGTAGCAGACTGTCTCGCCTCCTACAGCCGGTCCTCCAATATTTTCCTGCCCGGTCAGGTTTAACTCGAATCGCGACTGTGGCGTGGAGGAGGCTAGCTCAGTGACGGTGGAACTGGCAATGTTTGCGCAGACTGAGAGCGCCCAACGAGCAACTAGTCCAAAATACCAGCGCAATCAGCCTCTATCGCGTGCATTCGCATTTCCAGCGTGTAGCCGCCAACTGAAGCCGCACGGATATGCCACGAAGGCTAAAACATTTGGATGCTGGATCTTCAGTCGACTTGGTTGTGAATGATTTATCCAGTGTTGTTGAGTTTGTGATGGATATTACGCCACTGAATGATACGGAAGAGGGGAAGATGGTGTGTGCCGGAGTGATGCATGCATAAGGGTGACCAGAGACCCAAGCAACAGAGCCCAGACGAGGATTAACTTGCGTCAACGGCGGTCATCATGTCTCGAGCGCCCACCTACTTCGCCTGGGGCCATCGCAGTAAGTACATTGCAGTGCCGGCACTATATATTGATAGCCCTTTTCATCCTGATCAACACCCATTGCTTGACTCCTGTGAGTGACTATGATCATAGTTCAAGGGTCGTGGTCACGTGCCAGAACTGATGACTTGGCGCCTGAGGCGCCAAGCTATTCTGACACCACGGCCCTTGAACCCCATGCCAAGACGCCGGTTGATCTGTCTCCAGAGCTTTTACTGTAATACAGGACAATCAGCACTGAATTTTAAAAAATTCCGCAGTCTCAAGATGTCGTAATAAGTTCATTTGTTGGTAGTCACCTTTCTGATTCTCCCCACTGACGAGTCTCAACTCCGCCCTCGGCATTCCTCACTGAATTTCAGTCACCGGTCGGCTTGATTTACCGGTAAGTGAAAGTGTTTAGTGTATTCAGTGGCTGTTTTAGCGATGGTTTATTTTGGTTCATAGAAGCTAGGAAAATACTGCATCGCATGCGGCAGTTTCACCGGCCATCAGTGACTTCTCGTACTCAACTTCAAGTTTTTCTCCCTACGAACTGGATTGCTTCAGTTTCCTTCCACATGCTGACGATCAATGGGTTCAGTTGGTCCACATGCTCATCATGTACAAATGCTGAGTCAGTGGCTCATCATGTTTTTCAATTGACCGAGTCCGCCGACTAACTTCCATCCCGCCGCCGCTTATTGAGCTCACTTTCTGTCAACGGCCTTTTCGGGCCGGATGACTCGACTCGACCCTCACCCCGATAATGCACTGCCAACTTTACTTGCCGCTGTGCTGAATGTATACACATGCGGTCACCCATCCGCACTAGTCAGTTTATTTTCTCGCAGGCCGCCGCATTATGGCTCATGCCACTGATTGCTGGGTATTTACGTAGTTTTCGCTTGCACAAGTCAGGCCGCCTACATTCTCTTCGACTTCCAGAGTCAAACGGGTTATGATCAGTCCGCAGTGCCGCGGCCCGGGGATACCGTGACTGAACTTGACACAGGATTCTGTTTGACTTGTGGCCGCCGTCCGGTCCGCTGAAGAGCTCTTTGTACTCGCTATAGTGACCATGACTTGAAAGTTCAAAGCCCGATAGTAGCAAGAGTCCAGATTACTAGTGTCCCTGCTCACGCCAAAAGGCGTCATTGAGGGACGATCAAAGATAGAGTGGTAACCAGCCCAAAAGGCGTCATTGAGGGACGATCAAAGATAGAGTGGTAACCGGCCCAAAAGGCGTCATTGAGGGACGATCAAAGATAGAGTGGTAACCGGCCCAAAAGGCGTCATTGAGGGACGATCAAAGATAGAGTGGTAACCGGCCCAAAAGGCGTCATTGAGGGACGATCAAAGATAGAGTGGTAACCGGCCCAAAAGGCGTCATTGAGGGACGCTCAAAGATAGTGGTAACCGGCCCAAAAGGCGTCATTGAGGGACGATCAAAGATAGAGTGGTAACCGGCCCAAAAGGCGTCATTGAGGGACGATCAAAGATAGAGTGGTAACCGGCCCAAAAGAAAAATGTCTTCGGATGACGGCCTCAGTTGGCCCACGCACGGTGGCGGCAGTGCGCGGGCCCATTGCGTGCGGCCCTCGTGGGCCCGAAGGAAGAGGCCTGCCCATCCCGGCCGATCAGTGTATATTTAGTGGGGGAGGGGGGGGGGCGGCGGGGGGGGGGGGGGGGGGGGGAGGCAGAGTGTCCCGCCCCCCTCTCTCCCCCCTCCCCCAATATTTTTGAGAATTGTTTTTGTTGGGAGAGGAGAAATATTTCTTTTTAAAAAAATCATATATATCGATTCAGATGTTTATTTTATACTTTCATGTTTATGTTTGAGTTTTACGTGGCTGAACGATTGCCTTATGTTTGTTCTTTTTCTACATTGAACCCCTCTTTGTTCTTTGATTTTGCGAAGGTTGCACTTTAGCGTGTTAGACTGTCTCCCGTTACCCCAGGCCCCGTTGTTTGGAGGCTGAAAAGTGACACTGACGTCAGGCACCCCAGCAGCAAAACGTCTTCGGGCCCACGACGGCCGCAGTGCCCCCCCCCCCCCCCCCCGCATCCCCCTAAAAAAATATGAAATATGAGGACTGACCTGAAATGGACGGGCTGATCATCTCACAGCCAGTGCGTGCACTGAAGAGGCACTTATTTTCATGAGCCCCTGCTAGCCTGAATGCTTTGTGATGAGCAATGCCTCTTGCAGACGGAAGGCCAAACTTTGCCGTTTCAGTGTTGACTTTTTTGTTTTCTTCGTGATGATTCAGAGGACGGTTGCGTGTATGCAGGTTACAGTTGTGGCATGGCTCGTCCCCATGTTTGTCAGGCAGTTTCAGATCCGAGATCCATACGCGCAAACTCTCTCTACTGACAGTAGCAAAGCTCCCTATATTCCACACTGGCTGTCTCCCTCGATTCGCTACCGCGCTGGACAGCGGTAGCGAATTGAGGGAGACAGCCAGTGTGTATGTCCCCAAGTGTTCCTAAATTGATCAGCCGCCACTTCTACCTCCCCCCCCCCAACCCCCCTCTCTCTCTCTCTCTCTCTCTCTCTCTCTCTCTCTCTCTCTCTCTCTTCACACCGAGAGTCAAAAGCCAAAGGCGTCGTATCGATGTGGCAGTGAAAACACCACGACAAGACAATTGGGCCAGACACACTTTGCAAATCGACAGCATGACACGTTTTTTTTTTTTCTTCTCCGCCCCAAAGACAAATGCCGAGAGGTAGATTGCTGATGATCCTGTGGTGCCGAGAATGGCGGCTAGGAGAACGTGGAGGGTGTGAGGAGGTAGGTGAATGGAAGCCGCATGTGGAAGGTACAAAATGCATTTGATGTTTCACACAAAACTGAGATGCGTTGAAATATCCCTCTCCCCCAACCCTAACCCTCCACCCCTCCCGCACACCCCCCCCCCCCCCCCCCCCATCATCTGATGCTTTGTAAGTATGTCCTTCTCAAAGACCTCATGAACTTGAACTGGTCCGACGTGATTCTCTTTGTGACATTCAAGATTTGGAGAATACACCCACCGACTCATTCATCCATGACACTAAAAACAAGATACTGATCGACCATGATAGCTCAAAGATGATGTTAGAATAGCTTGGCACCTGGAGGTGCCAAGCTATTCGAGCACCGTCCTTGAGCTATCTTGGTCGATCTGTCTCGTGAGTGAAACGGCATGCTGTCTTCGCAGGTCAACGACGCGGCATTTGGTCCATCCGGCAGTATTCATTAGTAACAACGCTGTATGACAGACGCGATCACAGAACCACCTCACCTCTCTCTTTCAGATCGACACACACACACACACACACACACACACACACACACACACACACACACACACACACACACACACACACACACACGCACGCACGCACGCACGCACGCACGCACGCACACACACACACACACACACACACACACACACGCGCGCGCGCGCGCGCACATGCTTCGGCATCAAATCAGTATTATCCAGTCACAGGCGAGCAGCACCTCTCCGGCATCCACCCGGCCATTCATTTTTTATTTCGCCTTGTCGGGCCGGGTACTTGACACGTAACACAAAATGCTGTTGTGAATGAGTGATTCAGAGCCGCGCTGGCCACTTGGAGCCACTCCTGGTCTTTCACGTCCGTCCACACGGCTGTAAAACTGAAGGGGGTATGTGCTGCCATTTACAGGAAACTTTCCAAGTGGTAAAGCGGCCAGCAACTGCCATTCAACTGTCCATCTGCACTGCAGCGAGAATTTTGTGTAGAGAGCCAAATAACAACAACAACAACAACAACAAAAACAAAGCCGCTAGGACTATGACAGTCATGGCTACTGAAATTACGTGCAGTTCGACCCAGGTTTTAATTATGTAACAGTGGATGCGGCTCAAGTTGTTTAGCCTTGTGCTTAAACAGGCACTTTCTTTGATAGCTCACACCGAATCAGTTTACCGTCACCAGCGCTACCCACCAGCTGTGTCAACTAAGTAACTTAAAAGTGCCTTTTTCGCCTTGCGCCTTCAGGCGCAAAGCTAACCGGCCCAAGGCTAAAAGGCACTTTCAAGTTACTTGACAGGTCTTTTAAATTTAGTTATAGGTCTGTGGCTTGTAAACTGAATGGGCCTATTGCTAATAAAATTTGATCTGTCATTGTCGATACATCTCTCCTTGGCTTATTCCCGGCGAAGCGGCAGAGGCCCGGCAAGACTAGATTTTTATAATGTAAAGCTTGAGCTATTTGCCTTTAGCTGCCGAAGTGTAAGGGTTCCTGTGCCACGCCCAGCAAGCAACTAACCAATTCCGTCGACGAGGCACTGTGTTACGGTATTCCTGGTCCGTCTGCCTTCCGATCAGTTGTCAATGCTTCGTTGCTTTACTCCAGGTGGTCACAGCTCATTGCGCAAAAGGCCATCGGGCCTACGTCTGTCGCCGATGGCCAGCGCACGACCTTGCCTTTTGCGCATTGGGAGTAGGCCTACTTCATCCACCATCTTCGCTCTCTACTGAAGAGACAGATTCATTCTCATGAAACCGGGCCCTTCAGCCGCGTGCCGTTGGTCTGTGATTTTGCACCTTCCGGCTTTAGGTCGTAAGATCGAAAATCGCAGACCAGCTTATTGACGCTTATGCATCTTGCCCGCCTCTGGCATATTTCACATCGAGGCATTACTTTTATAGGTTCAACGGGTATAGTATCGTCGTCGTCGCAAGGCTATCATCATCATCATCATCATCATCATCATCATCATCATCATCATCATCATCATCATCATCAATAATAGTAACAATAAAGACCATTACATTTTTATACCGCGCTAAATCCCCAGACTCCGTGAGCTCTAAACACGTTAACAAGACTGAAGTTAACGCATTCTGCTCCATGACCGAAATCCGCGAATTTTGAAGTTGTCCCCTGAATACTGTATTACACTTCTGTACAGATCGAGTGTGATAGTTCAAGGGTTGTGCCAGAATAGCTTGGCCTGGCACAACCCTTGAACTATCACGCTCGATCCATGTCTCGATCCATACTGTGGAACTCACTCCCACATGACGTTAAAGCCACTCCGACATTATCTTGTTTCAAGACAAGTCTTTATAGATACCTGACATCACTCAAATAATAATATATAGTTAAACGTAGACACACGAATGTACGTGTATATTTTAACTATCATGTGTATGTGTGCGTGTATGTGTGTGTGTGTATGCATGTGTGTGTGTGTGTGTGTGCACGTGCACGCGTGTGTGCGTTTGTGCGTGCATGGGTGTGTTTGTATTTAGTGGACTGTATATTTTGTATCACTGTGCTTTGATGTCCCTGTTTTATGTATATTTTGTACTTAGTTAGTCGTAGTTTTAGCAACGGCAGGTACGAAAAATGATATAGTCACTGACTGTGTTAATATCTTCACCATTGTAAAATAAAGATTCATTGATTCATTGATTCTTGCGGTGGCGTGTCGGAGTTGAATGAGTTAAACTACACTATGCACATGTACACAGAACCACATACAACCCGTGCCCCGTCAGTCTTTGAGATCACCTTCGTGGTGGACAAAAGACGTTAAGCCCCAAACGTTTGACGTTTTTTTTTTTCTTTTCCCCCTCTCTGTCTGGCTCTTTTCTCCATTGCGAGCGATGATCAAAAGATGCTTGAGTAAACTCTGGAATTCGAGCAAACCGTTTGGGCCTGTGCTATTTCCGACGCTTTGAAATAAAAACTCTTCTTATCTGAAGACCTGCAATCATTCGGCCACTGTTTTGCCAAAGCAAACAGCATAGAATTCCATGAGCCCGTGCAGGTTCATACGTACTTCTCTGCGGAAGGCAGTTAGGATTGAACTCACACTGTTAGCGTCTGTCCGCATATTTTTTAGGTAATATTTTCCTACTGTTTTTGTTGCCTGTATTATATCATGCTCAGCGTCAAACCGTACTACGGTTGACCTCTGTCAGTTATGTCATGATGTTCCTCATACGAAGGACGTCAGCTGGTGTTAAGCGTATGTGCCAAGATAAACTGAACAAAAATAGTGTCAGGCACACGACAGTTATCACGTAATACAATTGTGGGGTGGATGGGCGGTGTCAGTAACCAGTCAGTGTATACGAATGAACGTTTCTAGGACGCAAAAGGCCATCGGGCTGACGACGGCCGACAACGGCCGACGTCAGCCAGGCCGCGATGTCCCTTGCTTGCCGGTTCGGTCCTCAAGTTGTTAGTGCTACTGATTGATTTTTTTTCCTCAGTATTTTGACTCAGCGTCAACGGCATATTCTGGACACTGGGGAAATGATCGACTGCGATAGCTCACTGAAAAGTGGTGCAACTCATCATCAAGAACTAATCTTGTAGTTATCACGATCGATCGGGCCCTTACTCGATGCATCAGTTTCCATCTCCGTAACGCGCCTGGAACCTCAAACAAACCCAGACCCTTAAGATAGTTTGATTGATTTGTTTTCGCTTTGTCAGTTTATGGTTGCTAGTTTAATGAACTATCGTATTAGAAATTGGCTAGTTTGTTTGTATTTTGAATCATATTTAAAAGTAGGGGTGAACAAGTTTGTTATTAATTACAGCCGAATGCATTTCCTCTCGTCATGTTGATTGACTTGTTTTCGTTTTCAATGCCGGTCAACATGAATAGGATTGAAATATTGTTATGCAGGTTGACTGAGTTGCTTTGCTAAGAGTGATGCAGAAACCAGACAGTGCGCAGGAACAGAGGGTTGGCCCTCCCCCCACCCTCAAGAAATTGTAAGTCTCCCCCACCCCGCACCCGGCGTTCCCCTGAAAAAAAATGGGGTGGGAGGAGGGGAGACCAGAGTATCCCCTGCCCCCCCCCCCCCACCACCACCACCACCACCATCACCCCATCCTCCCTTTCCCCCCCCCCCCCCAAAAAAAAAAAAAAAAAAAAAAAAATGGCGGAGAAAAAGGTAGAAAAAAATAAAAATACCTTAAAATAAAAGGACCTTTGCTTACTGCGCAGTGTAGGATATCGAAACGGCTTGGGCGCGACTGACACTGTAGCTGTCGTGGGCCCGAGGACCATTGCTGGGGAGCAAAATATCCTGGGGCCAATATCAGCCGCAGTTGACCTGGGTACAGCAGTACGCGGGTCAAATTCGTTCGACCGGGATGCGGCCCGATGACCACACTGATCAGACTGTAATCGATTCATTTTAGTGATCATCAGTCTCTCTTGGCTTGACTTCGCGAACGAAGATTCTATAGGGCTTGCCCACGTCTTACTTACTTACTTACGCCTGTCACCCCTACCCGAGTATAGGCCGTCGACGAGAGACCTCCAGCAACTCCTGTCCTGTGCTTCTCCTTCGATTCTACTCCAGGTGGTTCCCAGTCTCTTGATGTCTGCTTGGAGGTCTCGACGCCAGGAGTTTCTCGGCCTACCTCTTTTCCTCTTTCCCTGGGGGTTCCATGACAATGCCTGCCTAGTGATACTGGAAGCTGGCTTTCTCAGACTGTGACCGATCCATCCCCATCTTCTTCGCCCAATTTCATTCTCTGCTGTTATCTGCTCTGTTCTCTCCCAGAGTCTGACGTTGCTGATCTTCTCTGGCCAGTGGATTTTCAAAATTCTTCTAAGGCAACTGTTCATGAAGGTCTGTACTCTGTTGACTGTGGTTTTTGTCAATCTCCATGTCTCTGCTCCATATAGGAGAACTGCTTTTACATTGGAGTTGAAAATCCGGACTTTGGTGTGTTGTGACAGCTCTCTGGAACTCCACACTTTTTTCAACTGGAGAAAGGCTGCTCTGGCTTTACCGATTCGTGCTCTGACATCTGCATCAGTGCCGCCTTTTTTTGTCTATGATGCTCCCGAGATAGGTGAAGGACTCCACCTCCTCCAACGGGGTGCCAGCAAGCAAGACTGGTTCTTCCCTGGTTGCGTTCAGCCTCATTGTCTTTGTTTTCTGTTTGTGAATGGTGAGGCCCACTTGGGACGAGATGTCAGCAAGCCTCGTGGTCTTGTCCTGCATTTGTTGATGAGTGTGGGACAGTAATGCCAAGTCGTCTGCAAAATCGAGGTCGTCAAGCTGTGTCCACAGTGTCCACTGTATTCCACTTCGTCTGTGCTCTGTGGTCATCTTCATGACCCAGTCTATGGCCAGTAGGAAGAGGAACGGAGACAGCAGACACCCCTGCCTGACACCAGTTCTGACCTGGAGCTCTCTGGTGAACTGCCCTTCGTGGATCACGCGACATGTCATGCCATCATAGCTGCTCTTGATCAGGCGGACGAGCTTTGTGGGTACACCGTAGTGTCGTAGGAGTTTCCACAGAGTCTCTCGGTCCACGCTGTCAAATGCTTTCTCATAATCCACAAAGTTGACGTACAGCGGGGAGCTCCACTCCAGAGACTGTTCCACGATGATGCGGCCGGAGAGTGGCGATCTGGTCTGTACATGATCGGTTCTTCCTGAATCCTGCTTGCTGGTCTCTCAGCTGGGGGTCAACGGAGCTCTTCATTCTCTCTAGGATGATCCTGTTGAAGACCTTTCCTGGTACTGACAGCAAGGTGATTCCTCTGTAGTTGGAACACTTGCTGAGGTCGCCTTTCTTGGGAAGCTTGATTAGGTACCCCTCCTTCCAGTCAGCTGGCATCACCTCCTCTTCCCAGATCTTTCCAAACAGTGGGTACAGCATCTCAACTGTTGTCTCTAGGTCTGCTTTCAGAGACTCCGCTGGGATGCCATCTGGCCCTGCTGCTTTGCCATTCTTCAAAAATGCCACTGCTTTTCTGATCTCTTCCCGGCTGGGTCTGTGACAGCTGATGGGTAGGTCGGTCTCTGCCGGCTGGATGTCGGGGGGGTCGGGTGGGCTAGGTCTGTTCAGTAACTCTTCAAAATACTCGGCCCATCTGTCGAGTTGGTCTGCTCTGTCTGCAATAGGCTTGCCTTCTTTGTCTTTTACTGGTCTTTCTGTATGGCCATACTTACCCGACAATCTTCTGGTAATGTCGTAGAGCTGTTTCATGTTGCCGCTGCCTGCTGCCTTTTCTGCCTCTGCTGCCAGGCTGTCTGTGTAGGCCCTCTTGTCTGCCCTGATACTCCTCTTCACCTCGCGGTTGGCTTCCGAGTATTCCCCCTGTGCCCTTACTTTGGCTGCTCTCGTGCGACTGTTGTTGACCGCTGCTTTCTTCTGCTTCCTCGCTTCTATCTTCTTCAAGGTCTGTGCCGACAGCCAGTCCTTGTGGTGGTGTTTCCTGAACCCTACAGTGTCTTTGCAGGTTGAGTTCAGCGCCTCTCTAACTGCCTTCCACTGCTGCTCTGTGGTGACCGCCTCCTCTTCATTTACTAGCTCCTGTAGCGCTTGAAACCGGTTGGACAGCACCAGTTTGAACTCTTCTCTAACTCCAGTTTCTCTCAGGAGGCCTACATTATAGTGCTGTCTTCTTGTTGTCTCTGTGCGGCTTTTCTTTAGCTTGAGCTTCATTCTTAAGGTAAGCAGATGGTGGTCTGAGGCGACATCTGCTCCCCTCCTCACTCGAACATCTTGAAGGGATCTTCTAAATTTCTTGCTAATGCAGATATGGTCTATTTGGTTCTCTGTTGCATGGTCAGGTGAGACCCAAGTTGCTTTGTGTATTCTTCTGTGTGGGAAGATGCTGCCTCCAATGACAAGTCGGTTTAGAGCACAAAAGTCTACAAACCTCTCCCCGTTCTCACTCATCTCCGAGCCTAGTCCCTGTCTCCCCATCACCTCTTCGTATCCGGTGTTGTCCTCCCCTATTTTGGCATTAAAATCGCCCATGACGATGGTGATGTCTCGCTTCGCACATTTGTCCACGGCACTCTGGAGTCGGTCGTAGAACTCTTGTTTCTCTTCCTCGTCACTGTCATTGGTGGGCGCATAACACTGGATGACGTTCAGCTTGAGCTTTTTCTTGGTTCTAAAGGCTGCTGTTATAATTCTTGGCCCAAGAGGTTCCCAGCCCATCAGTGCTCTCTGTGCCACTGGTGACAGCATGAGTGCTACTCCTTCTGTATGGGGGGCATTCTCCTCTTCATGACCTGAATACAGAACCGTCTCCCCACTTAACAGCCTTTTCTGGCCAGACTGCGTCCATCTGGCTTCACTGATGCCTAGCAGGGAAAGGTTGTACTTTTGCATTTCCGCTGCTATCTGGGCGGCCTTGCCGCTCTGGTACATGGTCTTGACGTTCCATGTGCCCATGGTTGTATCCCTGGATAGAGAGAGGCGGCTCGGTCCTGTGGCTTCCGAAGACTTCCGGCTTTCACCACAGGACGTCATAAGTCTTCTAGTAGAAGAACCTTCCTCCTCCAGGAAAGGAATTACTGTTAGTCTTTTCGTCGGCGTTTTTGTAGCTATTTCCTTTTTTGCAGGGTGGGGAAGCTACCCCCACGCCCAACCCCCTTACTAGGAGGACCAGGGGTTTTCTGTCGGGGTCACCTTCCCTTAGACCATGTTGGTTCACGGCACCTTATTTCATTCGGTGCACCCCTCTCACGAGGGACCCCCTATCCACCACCCAGGGGACGCGCCTCAACGCCGTATGGTCCCAGCGCGAGGGCTTGCCCACGTCGTCTGCAGGCATTTTCGTGGCTGAGGAGGCCAATCCGGGACAGGCAGGTTCGACCGCAGTGGCTGCAGGGGAAGGTCTGGTCAGGGTTCTGAGTTATGACAACTCTGTTTTTTCTTCTGAGCCGCTTGTCCTTAAGGTTAGCTCTGCGAGAGTCCTCAAAGGAGACGGCTGCCTTGTGAATGGTGGAGC
This sequence comes from Semisulcospira habei, assembly GCA_036245525.1. Lineage (NCBI taxonomy): Eukaryota > Metazoa > Mollusca > Gastropoda > Semisulcospiridae > Semisulcospira > Semisulcospira habei. The sequence continues at coordinate 148,773,579 of BTPG01000006.1, forward strand.
GCCTGGTGTCACGGTCCGCAGCAAGCGAAGACCACTGGCGGTGGTCGATTTGGCAGGCACTAAGTGACTTCTTGAGACCGTCTTTGTATCTCTTCTTTGGTGCCCCTCTGTCTCGGTGTCCAGTGGCGAGCTCGCCGAGCAGAGTGATCTTGGGTAGGCGATGATCCTCCATCCTGAAGACGTGCCCCGCCCAGCGAAGCTGTGTCCGCAGCAGCAAAGCCTCGATGCTCAAAGTTTCCGCCTGTTCAAGGACCTCGACGTTGGTGACATAGTCACTCCAGTGAATTCTGAGGATGGTACGCAGGCAGCGCTGGTGAAAGCGTTCGAGGAGTCGTAGTTGGCTGCGGTAGTGGGCCCAGGACTCGGAACCGTACAGCAGGGTGGTGAGGACGACAGCTCTGTATACGCTGATCTTGGTGCCTTTTTTCAGCTGCTGATTGTGCCACACCCGCTTGAATAGTCGCCCGAAAGCACTGTTCGCTTTTGCCAGCCTGTTGTCCAGCTCCTTGTCCAGCTTGGCGTCTGACGTGATGATGCAGCCAAGGTAGGTAAACTGGTGTACAGACTTCAGTTCGGACTCGCCGATGGTGATGTGGGGAGGGCGATGCTCTTCCTTGGGTGCCGGCTGATGAAGGACCTCTGTCTTTATCAGACTGACCTCAATTCCAAAGAGCTGGGCGGCATCTGCGAAGCAGGACGTAATGCGCTGCAAGGCTCTCTCTGTGTGTGCAACGAGGGCAGCGTCATCAGCGAAGAGCAGCTCACGAATCAGTTGGTCTAGGGTTTTCGTGTGGGCCTGCAGTCGTCTGAGGTTGAACAGGCTGCCATCGAGACGATACCTGATGTACACTGCGTCGTCATCGTCGAGGTCCACTGTGGCCTGCTTCAACATCATGCTGAAGAAGATGGTGAAGAGGGTCGGTGCCAGCACGCAGCCTTGCTTCACGCCGTTGCGAATGGGGAATGGTTCTGAGAGGTCACTGTTTAGTCTGACCTGGCCTTGCTGGTCCTCGTGGAGCTGGACGATCATGTTGAGGAACTTTGGGGGACAACCTAGTCGCTCCAGGATCTGCCACATACCTTGCCTGCTCACAGTGTCAAACGCTTTTGTTAGGTCGACAAACGTTACGTACAGCCCTTTGTTCTGCTCGCGGCACTTCTCCTGAAGCTGTCTCAGCACAAAGACCATGTCGGTAGTACTCCTGTTGGCTCTGAAGCCACACTGGCCCTCTGAGAGGTGGTCTTTATCAGTCTATGGTGGCTACTATTGACAGCGGCGTGAGCATTGGGGCCTGACGAGTGATGCTTTGACTAAATGCAAATCCGCTGCGCGGTGGCGCAGCGGAATTGCATTTAGTTAAAGCACCACTCGTCAGGCCCCTATGGGCGTGAGATCAAAGCGTGCACGCGGCAGCACTGAGTAGTAGACGAACATACTTTGTCAGTTCGGTTGAAAATTTACATCGGGCAGGGGGACGGAAAATGGGTTCAAAATTTACATAGTGACAGAGGGACGGAAAATGTGTGTGTGTGTGTGTGTGTGTGTGTGTGTGTGTGTGTGTGTGTGTGTGTGTGTGTGTGTGTGTGTGTGTGTCAGTGTGTGTGTGTGTGTGTGTGTGTGTGTGTGTGTGTGTGTGTGTGTGTGTGTGTGTGTGTGTGTATGGGGAGTGGAAGTACGGACTAGGCTGAGGGCCGTTTCGGGTGGCAGTGTATAATTTCATTGAAATTGAGTTTCATTGCTCAGCAAATCGCGCGGGAGTTAGGATTCGGCCACAGATCGATTCTGGCGGCGCCTCTCACTTTCTGTGTACACTCGGCTGGCTCCGAGTCACTGTTGCGTACCACGACCCTTTCCACACACGTAAATCACGAGTACAAATGCTGTCAGCGAGGACTCATGACGATCTATGCCGCTTGCAGAGGCGTCTGCGGCTTTCACTCGCTCGGTTAAGTTAGCACCATTCGATCGACCGCGGTCGTAGTGTTTTCAGATGCGCGATGACTGAGTAGGCAGGCTAACTTGGCCGTTAGCATTCCACAGGGAAAGATGGCGGGTAGTTGTAGTTGTACATTGCTTAACGTCCCGACAGAAACAAGACGTTCTCAGGACGTGCCTGCACTGCTTGTGAAAAAAAAAAAAAAAATCTAAACAGAATATTGAATGTATGTCGCCAGCCGGTATAATACGCTAATAAACCTACACTGAAACCATTTAGCAACAAACATCCAATATCAAGAGCTACAGGCAGCGCAGACAGTAAGGAGAGTTTTAAAAAAGGAAAATACAGGCGGGTGGTTTGGGGGTGGGGAGAAGGGATGGTAGTGGTGAATATTGTCATTGCATTTCATTAACCCATTAAAATCTTCAAATTTGTACACTGCCATATATGCAAGCTACATTATAGTACTTACAGATAAGGATATAGACCAATGGCTTTAGTTCAAGGGTGGTGCCAGAATAGCGTGGCGCCTAGAGGTGCCAAGCTATTCTGGCACTACCCTTGAACTATTTTAGCCAAACTCATTTCACACACTGGTGTATTCCGAATGATAAGGGTTAACACATTGAGTTCTAAGGTCGAAACTCGGGAGTTGTCCTCTGAGCTCAGACTGCATGCCGTTTCACTCACGAAACAGATCGACCACTATAGCTGATGGTCGACCAGTATCTTGTTTTCGTGTGTCATAGCTGAATCAGAAGACGTATGCTCCAAATCTTGAATCACGGCAAAAAGTCACGTCGGACAACTGAAGTCACCATCAAGGATTTTATTTAACGTCTTTTCACACATTGGTGATATTAGTAGTGATATCACCATCAAGCTCATGACCCAGTGCGCAACAGGCGTCGGCCCGATGGCCTTTTGCGTATTGGTTGAGGTCTTGGAGACGGACATGATTACATGAAGCTTCGGATCATGCTTAAACTAACTATGCGTCCGCGGTGACCCTACTAACCTCTTACATTGATTTCCAGGCATAACTGCATGTTTCAATCACGGACAGATTAATTAAGACACCTCAGTGACTGATATAGCCCCCACAAAGGCCGTTATATCAGATCGCCAGCTACTTTCTGTTTTGCTCGAGGACCTGGAGTTTGGAGCTATACTACATAGCTTTTACCTCGGCTCTGACGCCTGGTGGAGTTGAGTGGCGTTAGGCTTCAGCGGCAAAACGGACACAAAGCAATGTAATCACAACCGTAGCCACTTCAGTTATGAGGCATTATAACACATTATGTATATAATGTGTTATAATGCCTCATAACAAGTGGCTACGGCTGTTATTTCGTGAGGTTTTGATATTCGTCAAACAAATATATGCACTGTTGAGAATGCTTCGGGAGCGTTTATAGTGCCTTTAATCCCCACCCCGTTATTCCCCCCCCCCCCCCCCCCCCCCCATCATGAGTCCTGGTTGATCAAATACACCTGTCTAGTTGTAGCGTTTAAGGACTGAATGGGTTAACTCAGATTACATCCTGAGGACGAAATTATTATTTCTTTTGAGATATCCTTTGAGGTCTATGTCACAATTCTGGATACATATCGATCATGATAGTTCAATCTGACAACACCTTGAACTATTATGGTCGATCCACATACTGTTGTAGAAAGTCAGGGCTTGCTTTACGGGTTATTCTGAGTCACTACTGGAAAAGGTTACAGTGTTTCATCGTTTCAGCTGCAGGTGAGCGCCGGGAGCAGGTGAAAAGAAGGCGAGATAAAAAAAAATAAATAAAAAAAAAAACGTGGGTTGAGAATGATTGTGTCTGGCGGAAGGCCTGCGGTTTTTACTAGTGCAGCAGTATGTGCATGTCAGTCTGTATCAGTGACCGTGGATCACGTTGTGTCGGTAGTGTTGTGTGCGTGTGTGTGTGTGTGTGTGTGTGTGTGTGTGTGTGTGTGTGTGTGTGTGTGTGTGTTGGTGTGGGGTGGGGGGGGAGGGGGCTGGGGCTGTAGAAGAGGAAGGGAATGGACTGATTCAGTCGCGACGATTTATTTTGCGATTCACGAATCACGAATAAGTCCCCCAAAATGGCATTCACGTTTCACGTTGGAAATAGATGATGAAAAATTTTAGTCACCCACCGAATACGGGCGGATCGGGGATGGGGGGTGGGGGGGGGGATGGTTGGGGGTATGACCGGTGTGGCGACTGACTGAATTTTCATCAAAGACACAGCATTCTTCTGCCGGCTCAGTAGCCGCAAAATCAGACGAAAGTAAGAACTGAAGATTTCGTAGTAGAGATTAAAGAGTGGCACACACTTTTCACGTTTCACAAAATAACCAGGACTTTATCACGAAGGTCTTTTGGCTTTCACGTTTCACGATGAACACTCATTCTTCAAGGAAATATCACGAGGATGAAAAAAGAATGCAATCACGAATCATGAGATCCAATAAAGCGCCAGTCACGTATCACGATTTTAGGGCATACCCCCCAACTCCTCATTGCTGAAGGTGCGCAGGGATGGGGGAGCCGGGGGGGGGGGGGTGAGGTGGGAGGTGTGTGTTTGCGTGACTGAGTGTGCACGTGCGTGCGTGTATGTGTGCGAGCGCACTATTGGTGAGTTCATCCCTGATCTCGGCTTCATACGTTCGGATCTGGAACTAAATCTGGAACTAAATACTGCGTTATCATCTATCATTACCATTACCAGATCATCGTCCTGAAAATATTGGCCAATCATTAGAGGTGGTGCACGCGCGAGTTCCACCTCTTTCAGTCTTTTCCGGCACCATCAGAGCCTGGAAATTAATCCCGCCCCACTTCCGGCACTTGACTAGGCTGAGGCCGCCACCGAGTATGCAAAGTGTCATGATCTTGCCGACGTCGGCCGCAGTCGGCCTGCGCCGCACAGTTGTGCCAGACCATCTCCTTTGACTTGTGTATTACTGACGTCCTGTAGATGTGCAGATGCATTTATAGTAATAGACTATAAACTGTGAGTCCAGCCGTCATTCGGGCTTCTTGGCCGGAGTAAACGGTCTATCTAATCCATTACACCCTGAGCCTGGGTTGATTTTTTTATTTTAAAAAATCCTCAAATTAGTGAGTTGTCTTATGAAAGCTAAGCGGTTACAGTTCAGGCGATGGACTGACCATGATAGTTCAAGGGTGGTGCCAGAACAGCCGCTTGGCGCCTATGGGCGCCAAGCTGTTCTGGCACCACCCTTGAACTATCATGGTCAAAATGTATCTCATGTTAGAGCATATCAGGACTTCGAGGGTTTTCTTCAAGTTGTCCTCCGGAATAATTTCCGTCCGCACCCGCAAATAACCCTAGATCAGTTTCCGCGGGATTTTCCGATGCCGCTCTGTCAGGAAGTTTATCACACTTCACTTTGTGACGTTCAGTGCAGAGACGAACACAGTTCCATATCGTCTAGTTTGTCTATCAACAGTGATGGTCGGAATACGCAGGAAAAATAAGTCACCGGCTACGCGGACAACTTCACGAACTCACTCTAGCCTTATTAACGAAAGCAGTCAGTTCAAATGCGTGCACTATCTGCCTCGTCTATTGTCAGTACTCAGTGAATACGTCAATTTCTTCAGTTCATTCGTTTTGAACTAAATTCTCGTGTAAAGTTTCCCTCCTTGCCGCCAAGCCTGTTCAATTCCATCCATCTCTTCGTGGGCATCACTGAGTTTCTGTTCGTGCATTAACTGAATCCGCATCGGCCCAGCCGCTGTACTGTAGCCATGTTTTGGCGAGTCATTCTCTGCGAGCTTCGCGTGGTTTCGTTCCCTGATGTGGCCGTTTTTTTGTCAGTGAGTACAGTAGCGTGAACGGATGAAGATATAGGTGAACGAGAGAGAGAGAGAGAGAGAGAGAGAGAGAGAGAGATGTGACTTAGTTGCTGGTTATAAATGAATTGCGGCGCGTGGTATACCGGCCGGCTTGGCAGGTAGACACTAGAAAACACGTAAGCTCAAGCAGACACGCCGGCGGCACATAACGATTAAATATGTGCTGATATCGGTGCTGATCGGCTGTGATTCTGGACCTTACGGCTCAGCCGTAAGGTCCAAAATCACAGACCATCACACTTTCATGCAAATTCAGTCCCAAGTCAGTGCATGTACTCGGCACTACTGAGTCCAGCGGTGACTCCGCGGCACGTCAGTTTTTCTGTCGTCCCGGCATGGCCATCCACCCGTCGGCACTCTTTCAGTTCAGTCATTCTAGTGAGCCTTCACGCTCACTGACACGTGTCAGCCTGCGATTTTGGTCCATACGGCTTCAAGTCGTAAGAGCCAAAGTCACAGCACACAAATGACGATACTACTGAGGCGGAGCCGCGCTCGACCGTTTTGCTTTGCCCACGGTAGCGGCTCCGGCAGCCGTTGTAGCTGCACGCATCGCATCCGGTTCTCAGGCTGGTTCCGGTATCCTGATAATATAGTCTATTCCTGCACATCTAACATCATATCTAGCGGCCGTGCTGAGTGACTGATCCCTTACTGTCTAATTACTGGACCGCAGGTCAGTGACCACGGCAGCCGGCGTTATTCTGGAACCCCGCTTCACTGACCAGAAACTAAAAAGGAACACCACCCGACACTCTGCCAGAAACTGACCATTTGTGTATCCACTAAGATGTTGTTCGGACGGGTTGGGATCTTAGATGTTGACTGAATTTACAATGAGCTCAGTTCGGAAAACGTCTGCGGTCGTTGGCAGTGAGGGGGTTAAAAGTGAATGACATCTTCATCACTTGCGAGAGAGATATATGTGTTCTGGTCTGTGATTTGGGCCTTACATAGTCATAATGTCCGAAATCATGTCACGCAGTGAATACACGACTTCTTCACTGATTTTCTTCAGTCTTCATCAGAACATGCCGCGTGGTCACTCCAACGACTAGAACTATATCCGCATTGTTCCTTTAAACCGATCTAAACAGGTTTGTTTTATGTTTGTTTGTTTGTTTGTTTGTTTGTTTGTTTGTTTGTTTGTTTGTTTTTTTTTTTTTTTTTGGGGGGGGGGGGGGGGGGGACTGAGGGGCGGTGTGGACGCTAGGGTCGTCTGAAAACCTAGGCGACTTCATTTTATTGTTTATTTAACTTAAAATTCAAAGGAAAAGGTGTGACCTATTACTGACTCCTGCAGTTACCTCGTCGTTTAGCTATTTTATTATTAGAATTGTGTGTGTGCGTTTAATCCTGTCTGTCGCAGTGGATTATCTAGAACTCTGTGCCGGCACCATACCACCTGGTGTAAAGGTGTTGATGTACTTCCAAGAAGACAGGCTTCCTCCGCGTAACCATTTCCTGCACTGAAAAAAACCACCAACAAATCTCTTCCGTCCCAGGAACAGAAACAATATAATCAAGCCGGCCAGAGGAATAGACGGATCCTCATGAGCCCCCGCAGCCGCGGGGGCCCATGGGGATTGATGCCTCTTGCAGACGAAAGACATAAGGCGTAAGGGATAAAGGCAAATAAATCATTTCCTGTAAAACCCGATAATCTCCTCCGCCTGTCCGAGGAATGGAAACAAAATAGGGCAAGAGGAATAGATCCTCCTGAGCCCCCGATTCTCGGGGGCTTATGAGGATCTATTCCTCTTGCAGATGAAAGAAGTATGTAAATCACTGAATGGATGGATACAGTCATCATTTCCTGCACATTCCGACAACGACTTGGAACCAAGAGCCATTTTCGCAACCGTATTTATAAGGGCCGGAACGAATTACATCTCTGTGCAAGAGGGACGGAGGCTCGTGAGGATCTACACTTATTGCCAGTCCAATGCATATCTGTGTTCCTTAGCGGCCGGGCTGACGAGGGGACTGGGTGTTCAGGTCATGAGGCCGGATGAGAGCTAGTGGTGAGGTTTCCTTTGCAGCGAACGACTCGCAACAACAAACGCCGGAGAGAAAATGAAATCACGGCGGACAGACAACACCCCAAACATCTGCAAGAGGCATAGATCTATGCCTCTAGGAGATGTTGAAGTGTTGCCTATGCTTATGGAGCAATTAAGTTGGTTGAAACCTCACTATAATCTTGGTCGTCGTTCTACGGACTACCATTGGTTCCTTCCTAGCAAGCATAAGGTCCTCGGGCGGACGTCAGCCGCCTAGTGTTGCGGGCCTGACAGCTACGGCCGACCTCGACCCAAGAAACATTTCCCTCTGTACTTACTCAGTCAGTGGCTTCCTTTTTGTCGATCGTGGTATCCTAGTTCAGTTTTGCAGCTAACACGTCCCGTCTGCCGAAACGGTACACTGAGATTCTTATCGTGTGAATGTGCATTTGTGTTTCTGGATGATTGTGTTTGTACGCCGTCAGTACTTTACTGTATTCACTTAGATTTTCTAGATGTAAAGCGCTCTTGTGGGAAGTTATATTATTATTATTATTAAAGGGGTGTAGGGGGGCTCTGGATAGAGGTAGCACCTTTGCTGTTCGGCAGCTGCGTCCTACATAGGACGGACGGGCATCACTGGTCCTCATCCATCTCCTTAATCTCTCTCGTGTTGGCTCCAAGCGCCACACCCTGGCAAACCACCTCAGCTGGTGGGCTAAACCACGTGAGGGGATGGTGTTTACATTGCACCACTGGGCAGATGAGCTGTTTCTGACAGCCAACGGCTAGAGTGAGGACGGAGGAGATCAGGTTGGATCCAACGGCCAAATGTGGGGGAGTAAACCCTTCAAATCAGGAGTGGAGCCCCGAAGGCAGACAGTTGCCTGTATTCACGCACTGTTCTGGCAGCTCCTGCAGCCAAACTGGTGCCAAACGTACTGCTTTGCATTCCTTTGGATACATCAGCGAGGCCGAGAGGGGGATCTTGACGACTGGGCACCCCATGATCTCCATACACTTTGCCCAGGCTTGCGCCCTGGAGAGGTCACTCCAGTGACTGACCCAGCAAGCGCATATACTCCATTGTCTTCCGAGACAGGATGCCATTATTATTATTATTATCTTGAGCGAGTTTTCAACGATCTGACACCATGAACATCTGTGTCCCTTAGTCAGTCTGCTATGAATCCGCAAAGACGGCCGTCATGGGCCCGAACACGAAGACGTTTTTGTTTATGGGAAGGTACTACCATCAGGATCAAGTCAAGTCAATACTTGGCAAACTTTATTTATCCCACGAAGGGGCAATTCAGTCCAGTTGGACGGGAGCGTTCAAATATTATATCAACAGGCACACAGGCACCCCCAAGCACGCAGAATTAAGAACTATACTAATACTGACAGATATACTAATCCTGACAACTATTCTAATACAGACATAATATATGCGAATATTGACATACATTACATGTATTAAAAAAAGAAGCTATTATCACATAAATATTACAAGGACAAAATATTAGCCCTAAACCCACATACCCGTCTGTCTGTCGGCTGTCCGCCCGTCAGTCTGTGTGTCTGTCGGCCGTTAATCTTGCTGTCTTCGGTTTCTGTTCGGTCATTCGTCCCGGCGACACTCGGTATAGCGAAGCGGTCAGTTCTAGTCTTTGCTGCGATTACACTGAGATGACTCAGTGCCTACACTGCATCATTTACTGAAACAGACCAAAAGCCGAACAGTAGCAGCGGCAACTGACGACAACATCAACAATACTGAGCAGCAGCAACAACAACTTGACAACAAATAAAAACAAAACCAGGTACGGATGGCCAACAAGTAAAATACCGAGTGCCGGATGAACAGAAACCGAAGACAGCACGATTAACGGACAGACACACAATTTTCAACTGCCGCGTCCTGATCGAGAAACATCTGCAGCATCAGCGCGAACTCTACCACAACTTCATTGATTTCAGGAAAGCATTTGATCGCGTCTGGCACGACGGACTCTGGCAAGTCATGAGATCGTTCAACATAGAGGAGGGAGTGATCCAAATGATAGAAGCGCTTTACAAGAACGCCTGCAGCGCGGTTCTACTTAACAATCAGTCAGGCGAGTTCTTCAGGACGACGATCGGTGTCCGTCAAGGATGCCTGCTCTCTCCTGTCCTTTTCAACATATTCATGGAGAAGATCATGCAGGAAACCCTCCACGACCACCATACTTCAATCTCTATTGGTGGCAGATCCCTGTGCAATCTTCGATTCGCAGACGACATTGACCTCATGGCAGGCAGCAATAGTGAGCTCCAAAACCTGACAGACAAACTTTCAAGTAGCGCAGGGTCTTATGGCATGGAGATCAGTACGGATAAAAGCAAAGTGATGATCAACACCACAAGCGACAGCAGCAGCAACATTCACATGAACGGCCAGAAGCTAGAAGAGGTCAATAGCTTCAAGTACTTGGGAGCCACCCTGTCCAAAGACGGTAGTTGCATAGCAGAGATCCGTATCAGGATAGGTACAGCAACATCCACAATGGCCAGGCTGGACAGGATATGGCGAAGTAACTCCATCAGCTTCACCATCAAGTACAGGCTTTACAAGTCCCTCGTAGTGTCTATTCTACTCTACGGCTGTGAGACTTGGACACTGCTTGCAGACTCAGAAAAGAAAATCCAGGCCTTTGAGAACAAGTGCCTGAGGAAGTTGCTCCGCATCTCGTACCGCGAGCACAAGACCAACGAATATGTACGGAGCATCGTCACTTCCCTGGTGGGCCCACATGAACCCCTTCTGGCAACCGTGAAACGGCGCAAGCTTGCTTGGTTTGGCCACGTGACCCGACACAACACCTTGTCCAAGACTATCCTCCAAGGCACTCTCGAAGGAAGTCGTCGGCGAGGTCGTCAGAGAAAGAGTTGGGTCGCAAACATAAAAGAATGGACCGAACTCGAGATGCCAGACTTGCTTGCCACCGCCCAAAATAGAACTCAGTGGAGAGCACTGTCTGTTGCTGCTGCCTTTCAGTCCCCCCAACGCCCAGTTCGGGCAAGGGACTGATGATGATGATGATGACACAATAGAGCGTATAAAATATGTATACGCTCTACGAGACACACGGGCGGGCGGCCACAGCCGACAGACAGACACGGAGGCAGGTAGGTGGGTTTAGGGCTAATATCCTGATGTACCTTCCCATAAACAAAAACATCTTCGGGCCCACGACGGCGGCAGGGTGGGCCCGAGGACCTTTGCTTACCGAGTTTCTCCCCATTCAGGACCATAAGTGCGTGATGTATCAAACACGACATGCTTACATAATAACCATTCGACGACCGCAGATTAACTTCATCCGAGAACGACAGTCACCTGTCGTGACGTCCTGTGTGCCGAGCAACACTGAGAGATGTAAATTATAGGGTCCAAAGCCGCAAACCCTGCCCAGCAAGAGGCATAGTGACCCCCTGCGGCTGCAGGGGCGCGTAATGATCTATACCTCTTGACTGCTGGTATACGGTTGATAGTGGCGACTGATCATGAATAACAGGTCAAACACCTGGTAGATTACCGGATACAGACTAAGAAGGAAGACATCACCCTAGTTAGAACCACTGTTGTGGCATGCATATGTTATAGGTATTGCAAGTATGCACGCCTGGAGCTACTTATTTTTTGTTTGCTTTTTTTTTTTCGGGGGGGGGGGGGGGGGGGGGAGGGGAGGGAAAGATACTATGATACATTGATACTGTAGTTCCATTATTAATTATGATACATTGATACTGTAGTTCCATTATCAACCTCTCCTCCCTTTATCAACTATCCGCTCCTACCCTCTCCCCCTCCCCCGGTTTCCCCCACCCCATCCACACACCCCACCCACCCACCCACCATGCACACACACACAATCAAACACCGCCCCCAACACGACTACAACCACTTATCAAAAGCAAGCGTTAAACTCCAACAGTAACTGAATAAAACTGTCGATGTTTTCGCATATCATCAATGATAGTATGGTATCGTGCTCCACCCATCGCTATCTGGAAGTGAGACAATCCAGGATTGGCTACATTCCAAGTGTGATACAAGATTTGCTTCCCTTGGACCACATGTCATATGTTTCCGCTTGTCGATAATGCTGAACGAATTGCTTTATTAACATTCTGAAAATCTGCGTCACGCAATGCTTTATTAATCAGAAATCCATATAATCTACAAAATATAAGTTACTTTGCCTTTTTATCAAAGATAAACTCGTGAACCTCGTGCGCAGATTTGTCAAACGAGCACTTCCTGTACAGATCTGACGTCATGCCAGAGCGAAAATGGCGGAGACCTCCGAAGCAGAGGGGTTGAACACTGAAGGTATCTCGTTTTCGGTATCTTGTGTCTGTTTTAAACTGTTCAGTCAATATATATATATTTTTTTTTACATCGGTTCATGTTTGAAACCCTGCCAGACTTTCTGAATCTGTGTTATGGCCGATTAGTCGCCAGGTGCTTCACACAGCCGGGCCGCCGATTATCAATGCAAGAATCATTCTTGGTGCCATTCCAGTGAATATTTTATAGTGTGTAATTCCGTCTACATCGTTACTGGAAGAATCGAATGGAACCCAGCAATTTAAAGAGGAGGATTAGCAGATCTTGTTGTTTATATTCTTATCAAGCGGACTGTCGTGTGGAAAAGACCGACACTCGACCTAGTGTGACCTCGTCTGGGTGATCCATGTCACACAGCCATCTGCAAGAGGCGTAGATTCTCATGAGCCCCTGCGGACGCAGGGACTCATGAGAATCGATGCCTCTTGCTAGCAAGGGACCAAATCCCATTTTCCGACATTTTCTTCGCAGACAGAGAACGACGAAGATTATTTTTCTGTCTGCTGTTGTAGCTAATGTCATGCCACTTACACGGAGGCTAGTACAGTATTGAGAGTATCCCAGGAATTTGAGTTGACCAGCCATCCGTGTCTGGAACTTTCCATCAGATTAATTTTTGTCTCGTGGCCTCAGCAGCTCTGGGGAGCCATGGAAATGAATGAAATCACATGTCCTGTGGGTAAACACAGGGTTAGACATTCTCAGAAAGTTGTCAGGCGAAAGAATGTGTTATGGTTGTGGTGTAATTTGAGGAATGTTATTCTTCATCGTGTATCAATCCATTCATCCACATTGCATCAACACCTCTGTGTGCCATATGTGTATTAGACTATTGTCAGCATATCTCTCGATATGTTCATGTAGCTGATAGAATTTTAAGAGATGTTTCTTCATTCAGATGGTGTGACACTGACAGCAAACATGTACATAATTATGTCAGAAAAAATAATTTCCTCATGTGACAGATGTGTTGTTTTGTGGATGTACTGCCATTCTGTCTGGCAAAGTGTAAAAAAAACTAACACTGATAGGCTAATTTATACCATCATTGACCGCATGTCTAAGGACCACAAGTGACCGAATGAAAATCCCCTACAACTGGCAGTGGCTCATGAGGATCTGTGCCTGTTGCAGATTGATATTATTTGCTGTAGCAGTGTTACATTTGCAAGAACATACAAAACATACCATAGCAATACTTATAATATAGGATACTTGTTCCACCCCCTGTTTCTGTCTTTCAGTTTCAGTGTCAAGGTATTGTGACATTTGACCCATAATGTTTGCTTTTGTATTTGCTTTACCTGCTCAGCTGCTAAATAGCACAGGTAGGTAGAGTGTCATTCTTTTGAACAGAGAGGTATTTGCTTACTTGACACTAATGTCACTTTGAAGTAGGATTGTACTCGGTGAATTATGACGGTGTGTCTTTGCTGGGAAACACTGATACTTCTGTTATTGTAACTGTCCTGTTTACACCTTAGTCAAGTTAGTGCTTGCAGCCACCAGTACAGTAATCAGTTACTAGTGTCTATTTGCGCAAAGGGTTAATTTACTTAAGTACTAGTAGTTGTACACAATTTTGCTGGATGTGGTAGCAACATGATGGTGAGAAGAAAAAAAAAGTGCTTCAAGAAAAATTGTTTCAAAAATGGTGTCTGTGTGTATGTTTAGCCACTGGAATTTGGCCATGTGACAATGTTTATTTTTGCACTGACTAGTAAACAACACTATAAAAACCTTTTTAACCTGCAGACAAGTTTATTCAATAACAATAACAAAAATCAGTTGCTGTCAAAAGTTAGACCAGGAACAACTAACTGGAAAATGTGTGTAGAAAGCAAGCATGTTAGTTTTACCACGATATACACAAATTCACCAGCTTGTGTCATACAGTAGTAAGTGAAATTGGCAACAAAAGATTGTAGTACAATTAATTTGTGTTGACCTCTAGTGCACAAAGTGCAAACTATTACACTTGTCTCCCTCAAAATACACACATTGTTTGGTTTTCTGCACGTCATCTTGTGAAAGTACGCTGCAACTTGTGCAAGCCACAATATTGCCAGTTTGGTTTTCTAGCTTTATTTTTGGTGAGAAGGCAGGTTTGTGTACAGGCTTGGGTGTGCTTACAAAATCAAACACAGACAAACACATTTTTTATGATCGTCCAAACAATTACAAATAGAAAAATCACCTGATCACAGGTAACTGAGGCACATCATATTGTACAGACAGTTGTGGTGACTCACCGAGTTACAACCTTCACCTTTTAGCTTCATCCCACCTGTTGCCAGTTGGGCCATCTGACTCTGTTCCCTGCAGCAAATGCTGCCCGTCAATAAGAGGCATAGATCCTAATGAGTCCCAGCAACCTGGTGGCTCATGAGGATGTGAGCCTCGTGCCGGAATTACACTCGTAAAATTGTCCCAAGCAGGGGTGGTGGTTTTGTGTTCGCGTTTAGGTTGTTGCACTTACAGTGATTCCTGAGTAGAAGACAACATACATAGACTAGAGTGCTGTGTTCTGTAGTTGCTGTTCACTTCACCATGAAATTGAAACGTTTGCAGTTTGCTTTGACAAGTGATATGTCACTGTTGGGTTAGTTGATTTGCCCTGAAAACTCTACATATGTATAAGTTAACATGAAAGGTTTGAGTATATATGATTATAAAAAGATGCTTTGACTTGAGGTGTCGATGAATTCATTCATTTCATTAGGATGCATGTGTTGTTTGTACAGCAGCAAAGTTTGCTTCTGTTTTGAGACCTTTGTCAAGCAGTTGATCATACCATATTTCATTGCATACAACTGCAGCAGTTTTGAATATCGCAGCACTGGTTATGAACAAAATAAATGTAGATAACATTACACCAGTAATATATTTTACAGCGACTGTTTATTCATTGCTTTGAGTTGCATTCCTGGTTGCATGCTTGCCACTTATGCTGGTAAACAATCAGCACTGGTGTTCATAATCCACAAAGTTACTTAATTAGTATTCAAAGGTGTACATGTGTGCAGACCCTTTGTATCTTACTTACGCCTGTCACCCCTACCCGGGTATAGGCCGTCGACGAGAGACCTCCAGCAACTCCTGTCCTGTGCTTCTCCTTCGATTCTACTCCAGGTGGTTCCCAGTCTCTTGATGTCTGCTTGGAGGTCTCGACGCCAGGAGTTTCTCGGCCTACCTCTTTTCCTCTTTCCCTGGGGGTTCCATGACAATGAACCCCACCCGGGTCTGCCCTGGGGGACTTGGGTGGGGTTAGGTATTTTTTAGTTCCCAGGGTCACCCTGGTCAGCCCCACAGGGTGGGGTTTTCTCTCTATTCTGGGCCCCACCCGGGTCTGCCCTGGGGGACTTGGGTGGGGTTAGGTATTTTTTAGTTCCCAGGGTCACCCTGGTCAGCCCCACAGGGTGGGGTTTTCTCTCTATTCTGGGGCATGTGTTTCTGTCTACCCGAGGTCCATTCACCTGTATTTGCCTTTTTTAAACTCTCCCTACTGTCTGCACTGCCTGTAGCTCTTGATATTGGATGTGTCTTAGCTTTATTTAGGCCCCATGTGTTAGGTTTATTTAATGTGTTTGACCGGCTGGCGACATACATTCAATGTTCTGTTTAGTTGGTTGTTTTTTTTCACAAGCAGTGCAGGCACGTCATGAGAAAGCCTTGTTGCTGTCGGGACGTTAAGCAATGTACAATCAATCAATCTCTATTCTGGGGCATGTGTTTCTGTCTACCCGAGGTCCATTCACCTGTATTTGCCTTTTTTAAACTCTCCCTACTGTCTGCACTGCCTGTAGCTCTTGATATTGGATGTGTGTTGCTAAATGGTCTTAGCTTTATTTAGGCCCCATGTGTTAGGTTTATTTAATGTGTTTGACCGGCTGGCGACATACATTCAATGTTCTGTTTAGTTGGTTGTTTTTTTTCACGGGCGGTGCAGGCACGTCCTGAGAAAGCCTTGTTGCTGTCGGGACGTTAAGCAATGTACAATCAATCCATGACAATGCCTGCCTAGTGATACTGGAAGCTGGCTTTCTCAGACTGTGACCGATCCATCCCCATCTTCTTCGCCCAATTTCATTCTCTGCTGTTATCTGCTCTGTTCTCTCCCAGAGTCTGACGTTGCTGATCTTCTCTGGCCAGTGGATTTTCAAAATTCTTCTAAGGCAACTGTTCATGAAGGTCTGTACTCTGTTGACTGTGGTTTTTGTCAATCTCCAAGTCTCTGCTCCATATAGGAGAACTGCTTTTACATTGGAGTTGAAAATCCGGACTTTGGTGTGTTGTGACAGCTCTCTGGAACTCCACACTTTTTTCAACTGGAGAAAGGCTGCTCTGGCTTTACCGATTTGTGCTCTGACATCTGCATCAGTGCCGCCTTTTTTGTCTATGATGCTCCCGAGATAGGTGAAGGACTCCACCTCCTCCAACGGGGTGCCAGCAAGCAAGACTGGTTCTTCCCTGGTTGCGTTCAGCCTCATTGTCTTTGTTTTCTGTTTGTGAATGGTGAGGCCCACTTGGGACGAGATGTCAGCAAGCCTCGTGGTCTTGTCCTGCATTTGTTGATGAGTGTGGGACAGTAATGCCAAGTCGTCTGCAAAATCGAGGTCGTCAAGCTGTGTCCACAGTGTCCACTGTATTCCACTTCGTCTGTGCTCTGTGGTCATCTTCATGACCCAGTCTATGGCCAGTAGGAAGAGGAACGGAGACAGCAGACACCCCTGCCTGACACCAGTTCTGACCTGGAGCTCTCTGGTGAACTGCCCTTCGTGGATCACGCGACATGTCATGCCATCATAGCTGCTCTTGATCAGGCGGACGAGCTTTGTGGGTACACCGTAGTGTCGTAGGAGTTTCCACAGAGTCTCTCGGTCCACGCTGTCAAATGCTTTCTCATAATCCACAAAGTTGATGTACAGCGGGGAGCTCCACTCCAGAGACTGTTCCACGATGATGCGGAGAGTGGCGATCTGGTCTGTACATGATCGGTTCTTCCTGAATCCTGCTTGCTGGTCTCTCACCTGGGGGTCAACGGAGCTCTTCATTCTCTCTAGGATGATCCTGTTGAAGACCTTTCCTGGTACTGACAGCAAGGTGATTCCTCTGTAGTTGGAACACTTGCTGAGGTCGCCTTTCTTGGGAAGCTTGATTAGGTACCCCTCCTTCCAGTCAGCTGGCATCACCTCCTCTTCCCAGATCTTTCCAAACAGTGGGTACAGCATCTCAACTGTTGTCTCTAGGTCTGCTTTCAGAGACTCCGCTGGGATGCCATCTGGCTCTGCTACTTTGCCATTCTTCAAAAATGCCACTGCTTTTCTGATCTCTTCCCGGCTGGGTCTGTCACAGCTGATGGGTAGGTCGGTCTCTGCCGGCTGGATGTCGGGGGGGGGGGGGGGGGGGGGGGGGGGGGTCGGGTGGACTAGGTCTGTTCAGTAACTCTTCAAAATACTCGGCCCATCTGTCGAGTTGGTCTGCTCTGTCTGCAATAGGCTTGCCTTCTTTGTCTTTTACTGGTCTTTCTGTATGGCCATACTTACCCGACAATCTTCTGGTAATGTCGTAGAGCTGTTTAATGTTGCCGCTGCCTGCTGCCTTTTCTGCCTCTGCTGCCAGGCTGTCTGTGTAGGCCCTCTTGTCTGCCCTGATACTCCTCTTCACCTCGCGGTTGGCTTCCGAGTATTCCCCCTGTGCCCTTACTTTGGCTGCTCTCGTGCGACTGTTGTTGACCGCTGCTTTCTTCTGCTTCCTCGCTTCTATCTTCTTCAAGGTCTTTGCCGACAGCCAGTCCTTGTGGTGGTGTTTCCTGAACCCTACAGTGTCTTTGCAGGTTGAGTTCAGCGCCTCTCTAACTGCCTTCCACTGCTGCTCTGTGGTGACCGCCTCCTCTTCATTTACTAGCTCCTGTAGCGCTTGAAACCGGTTGGACAGCACCAGTTTGAACTCTTCTCTAACTCCAGTTTCTCTCAGGAGGCCTACATTATAGCGCTGTCTTCTTGTTGTCTCTGTGCGGCTTTTCTTTAGCTTGAGCTTCATTCTTAAGGTAAGCAGATGGTGGTCTGAGGCGACATCTGCTCCCCTCCTCACTCGAACATCTTGAAGGGATCTTCTAAATTTCTTGCTAATGCAGATATGGTCTATTTGGTTCTCTGTTGTATGGTCAGGTGAGACCCAAGTTGCTTTGTGTATTCTTCTGTGTGGGAAGATGCTGCCTCCAATGACAAGTCGGTTTAGAGCACAAAAGTCTACAAACCTCTCCCCGTTCTCACTCATCTCCGA
Organism: Semisulcospira habei; assembly: GCA_036245525.1. Taxonomy (NCBI): domain Eukaryota; kingdom Metazoa; phylum Mollusca; class Gastropoda; family Semisulcospiridae; genus Semisulcospira; species Semisulcospira habei. The sequence continues at coordinate 148,792,083 of BTPG01000006.1, forward strand.
GCCTAGTCCCTGTCTCCCCATCACCTCTTCGTATCCGGTGTTGTCATCCCCTATTTTGGCATTAAAATCGCCCATGACGATGGTGATGTCTCGCTCCGCACATTTGTCCACGGCACTCTGGAGTCGGTCGTAGAACTCTTGTTTCTCTTCCTCGTCACTGTCATTGGTGGGCGCATAACACTGGATGACGTTCAGCTTGAGCTTTTTCTTGGTTCTAAAGGCTGCTGTTATAATTCTTGGCCCAAGAGGTTCCCAGCCCATCAGCGCTCTCTGTGCCACTGGTGACAGTATGAGTGCTACTCCTTCTGTATGGGGGGCATTCTCCTCTTCATGACCTGAATACAGAATCCTCTCCCCACTTAACAGCCTTTTCTGGCCAGACTGCGTCCATCTGGCTTCACTGATGCCTAGCAGGGAAAGGTTGTACTTTTGCATTTCCGCTGCTATCTGGGCGGCCTTGCCGCTCTGGTACATGGTCTTGACGTTCCATGTGCCCATGGTTGTATCCCTGGATAGAGAGAGGCGGCTCGGTCCTGTGGCTTCCGAAGACTTCCGGCTTTCACCACAGGACGTCATAAGTCTTCTGGTAGAAGAACCTTCCTCCTCCTGGAAAGGAATTACTGTTAGTCTTTTCGTCGGCGTTTTTGTAGCTATTTCCTTTTTTGCAGGGTGGGGAAGATACCCCCACGCCCAACCCCCTTACTAGGAGGACCAGGGGTTTTCTGTCGGGGTCACCTTCCCTTAGACCATGTTGGTTCACGGCACCTTATTTCATTCGGTGCACCCCTCTCACGAGGGACCCCCTATCCACCACCCAGGCCAGGGGACGCGCCTCAACGCCGTATGGTCCCAGCGCGAGGAGACCCTTTGTATGTTGGTAGCAATTTTTTGTGGCGATGATTCCTAAATGAATCATTGTGACAAAAACTGCTACTGACATGCAAAGGGTTAATGACTTTACACATCTACTCTTGGTTCAGTGAAACTGATCCTTGTCAGCAAAACGCCTAGATTCTAATGAGCCCCTGTGGCCACAAATTTTTTTGTGAATCTGTGCCTCATGCATGTAGACGGCGCTGTGCCCAATTCAGAACCCTGTTGAAAATCCATGAAAATAGTTTCTGATTTAGATGTTCCTTTCTGTGCAGACCGGAGAAGAATCTATACCTCATGCACATGGAACTAGCTGATGAGGGGCTGTATATAGATCAGTCGACTTTGCTGATAACAAATTCTCAAACAACAAAATGTAAATCAAAGAATGTTTTTGTTTTTTGAAGAATGTTTGCAGGTCTTGACTACATTTGTGTAAGTCTCTCTGCACATAACTAACTTCTGATTTACGTAACAACACAAAAATTAGGGTCCCCTGGCACTTTGTGTCCAAAATTCACTGGAGACAGTTTTATTATGCATGTCTTCAGTGGTTTTAGTAGCGATGATGCCTGCTGGAATCTTTGTGAGTAAAACCGCTATTAACACACAAAGGCTTTATATAAGTCTGACTTGAAATATTTTTTTAGTGTTGAACCAGTTAAATTTATTATTGAAATTCTTTTATGTGCAGAGCGCTTGTCCAACTCAAACTCTAACAGCCCCCGACACTCCAGCCCGCACAAAAGTATGAGCGGTAGGTCACAAGACAATGATGAGGCGGAAGGAGGAAGGGGGGACTCGGCTGGACCCTCCCCACACAAGATGCGCAGCCCACGGGGGTTAGCTTCAGCTGTGGCTGGAGTGGACACACAGTCGACGGACACAAAATCATCAGGCATATCAGGAGAGTCAGACTCTCAGACACAATCAACCTCTATTAGCCCTAAACACAAAGGTGAGAATATTTTGGGTTGACTTTGGGTTTGGGTAGTCTCCTTACCTTTTGTCTTTATTGGACTGTGATTTTATATATTATGGCTCTAGAGCCATACGATTCAAAATCACAGACCAGCACACAAATTGTCCTGTTGGACTTAAGTGGCCAGAGGTACCCTAAAAAAGAAAAGAAAATGGGAAGGGGGGGGGGGGGGGGGCGCGGGCAGTCTTCTAAATTCACAACCCGATAGATGATAGACTGGAGCTATCAAAGTCAATGTCTGGGGGATGTGAGCCAGGGGAAGAAAATGCACACTTATCTTAACCCCACAGCTGCATTTTCAAACTTTTGGAGGCGTTGTCTAATGAATATGTACCAGTTGTAGGAGATGGATTGATTATGATAATTCAAGGGTAGTGCCAGATGAGCTTGGTGCCTGAAGGCGCCAAGCTCATCCGGCACTACCCTTGAATTATCATGATCAATCCCATCTCCTGCTGCAGGGTCCCAGGGCTGAATAGGTTAAAGAACTGCAGTATTGATATTTGATAACCTTTTGACACGGTCAACTCTACAGAGTTAAACAGTTTGCACAGTTTCAAGTGATGTTACACTATAGTGCTCAGAGTTACTACCCTACCAGTTGGCCAGGTGAATTGATCGCTATCACATGTAATGTAGTGCTCTGTTCATAGGCACTCAAAAGAGCACCAACACTTCAGTTTACGCTGCAATATATCTGATACATTTGCCAGCTAATGGGGATATTAACCTGTGCATTAGACTGCCAGATTTTATTGGATCACTGAGAATTCTGTGTATCTTTGACGAGTTGACTGTTGGTCACAGTGGACACCCCTGAAACATTTTTTGGTCTCTTTGTGCTTGAGTTAGAAAACAGCTGGCCTTGAACAGCTGACAAAAGTATATATATACATGTTTAGATAATGAATCAGTGATTAATGCATTTATGTACACCTTCCATTGATTCTGTGCTGCCTATGGTGCTAATGTTTGCACAGCTTGAAAGCATGCTGATTGGTCTTTTTGAAAAGCAGAAAAAGTTAAGAAATCATGCTACATTTTTATGAGTCTACATTCTGTGTTCCCAGATCCAGACAGGATAAAAAAAGACCGTGAACGTGAAGATCGGGTGCGTCAGGCGCGTGAGCGACTGGAAGAAGAACGTAAGAAAAAACTTGTGGAAATTCAGGAGCAACAGAAGCAGGCCCAAGAAAATCGTGAAAAACAGCTGGAGATGCGACGAAAGAAGATAGAAGACCTCAGACGAAGGGATGTAGAGCGGCGTGCTGCTGTCGAGGAACGTAGGCGTCAGCAAGAAGAATCTGATCGGGTGAGTTGGGTATTTGAGGGTCCCTGCTGGTGTTGTCATGAGTTGTCATTTTACACAAGTTTCAATGCCTCTGCACAGTTTGTATATTTGTATGGGCCCCTTTAGGGCATCATACCCAATAAAAAATAAAATGTTGATGAGGTGGGGGGGGGGGGGGGGTTGTTAGCTGTGTACCAGCTGTAGATGATGAATCTTCCATGATCGTTCAAGGGTAGTGTCAGATTAGTTTGGCTCATCCATCTCTAGCTGTGGTGTCTTGAGTTTAGGGTGAATGCATAGTATTTATTTACTTGGTGGTTTTTGACTATAAGAAAATCCCTGATTATGCCATGGCGTTAATGAATGTCAATGCAGTAAAATGTAATACTAATTATCAGCCAGGTTATGTCAGCTAATGAGTTTAGTTATATCATTAATTTATCCTTCAGGCATTGCACACTTGTGTAAGATGTGTAGACTCATGATCAAGACTATCCACTATTTTCACAAGTAGCCTAGCCAGCATCATTTTCCTTCTGTAGGTCTCATTCATTTGTTGAATCTTGTGGTGTTTGTCAAAATTTGGATGCATGCGTCAGAATGAGAGTATATATACCTGCCAGTATGTGGTTTTGGATGTAACAGCTCAAGTGTCTGAATCTGAGTTTATATGTGCTGGTTTCAATTTTAGGCTGTAAGCTCCAAAATCGGTGAACAACACGCATACGGCAGACTGTGGACAAATTGGTGACTGTTGTTTCCTTTCTTGCAGCCATATATGTGGCGCTCTCTCTACAGTGTAAGTGGATAGATGTTGGTAGCTGTCATGTCAGTCATAGCTTTCCTTTTAGCATGCAGCGTATGCCCCTGGAGATTTTGCTTTTTGTGGAGGCATTTAGTTTGACAGTGTTGACCGTTCAAGGCCATTCAAACCCTCTTGTGCATGCAGCCATTGGTACTGTAACGGTACTGGTGGCTGCATGACCAGGGGGGTTTATCTTCCATTATAGTGCATCAGATACTCAGCAGTGACAGATACTATAACATAACATTTGTGATACATGCAGGTTGTTTGAGATAACGTCACAGAGTAAATTGGTAGGCAGAGAATGTGCATGGATTTGTTAAAAAATATATCCTCATCGATTAACATGTACTGTGTGTTAACAGCAAAAGGGTGCCCCCACCCACCGAAGTCCTCTCCCTGCCACATGCCCTCCCACTCTCCCCTTACTTCCCCATTACTCCCCCTCCCCCAAAAGAACGAAACAATAAAAGAAACTCTTTGCATCACAAATTATTGTTGGTTGTCACAATCCACAATATTGTCAATAATGACAACACGCTGAGTTCAATGACATTGTACACTTGAAAAGCCTGGTCGTGACCCCCATCCCCAAACCCCCTAACCTACTGATCATATAGTTCAAACTACAAGTACATGTCATTTAGCTCTACACACACATTCTGACTTGGAATGTTTGATAGAGAGTGGATGGTCAGTGTCATGCTGCTTTGTTTCTGCATGGTTTCTAATGACTGCAGTGCATTCTTTAAATAGTGAAGCATGTGACAGGAGCTTCTCAACAATCAGGCAGTGGTGTGCTTTTCTCATTTCTGCAAATCTTTTGCCTAAATGCATTATTGATATCTTAATCACTTTGTGCATGTAGCCACTGGAACTGTAAACAGTACTGTTGGCTTCATGCTTGAGGGTGTAACTCACATTTGGTCATATTTTGGTTGCATTTTTTGTTTTGTTTTGTTGCTTGTGACCCCCTACCTTCAGTCAGTAGGGTGATATGAAGACATCGTCAGTGAAAGTACAAGTGAACATTTGAGTGCATCCTGTACATATTTTCACCATTGTGCTTCATGTACATGTAGATTTATATTGAAATTATGAGAACACAGTTTTGAGTTTTGATACCTTTCATCCTGATACACTATTGCTTCAAATAAATTTGACTGTCATAGTTCAAGGGTGGTGCCAGAATAGCGTATGAGGCGCCCAGCTATTCTGGCACCACAGGACGTCATAAGTCTTCTGGTAGAAGAACCTTCCTCCTCCAGGAAAGGAATTACTGTTAGTCTTTTCATCGGCGTTTTTGTAGCTATTTCCTTTTTTGCAGAGTGGGGAAGGTACCCCCACGCCCAACCCCCTAACTAGGAGGACCAGGGGTTTTCTGTCGGGGTCACCTTCCCTTAGACCATGTTAGTTCACGGCACCTTATTTCATTCGGTGCACCCCTCTCACGAGGGACCCCCTATCCACCACCCAGGGGACGCGCCTCAACGCCATAGATGGTCCCAGCGCGAGGTCATAGGACAATAAGCAACTTTTAAAAAATCAATCAGCCTCTGGATGTAATGGGTTACTGGTCTACCACCCAGCACCCCCCCCCCCCTCCATAGTAACCCCCCCCCCCCCCCAACTTGTGCAAACAAAGAATGTTCCCTTATATGATAGGTAATAAATTAATACACATGAACTGAATTGTGCGTGCAACCATCAACTGCATTGTGGGTGCATGCGTACTGAAACACGAACAGAAGAAAATAGCATGCTGAGTTTTATTTGTTTGCTTTATGTCAGTTTGATAGGGTTTTTTGAGCCATTCAAGGGTCACAATGGCTTTAACTAGAAACTTCCATTATCCCTTTTGGTGATGGTAGCGGGTTTAGTTGATAATTCCTGCAGGAATCAAGACTAAAACTGCAACTGCTACCCAAAGGGTTAACGCTACATTTAAAAAATCGGCATATCTGAATGCAGCATTTCTAGAGGGAGTTACCTCTTTTGAGACGTGCCGCATCCGGATTCGCGGCTTTACGCCGCGAATCCGGATGCGGCACGTCTCGAAAGAGTTAACCTTCTGCATGCAACCACCTGTAGGGTAAACAGTACCAGTGGCTGCATGCATGAGAGGGTCATTTTTGCGATCCTGAATACCATACCTGCAGCAAATTTGTTGCTGAAGTACTTAGCTGAATGATTTCCAGTTAACATGCCCCCTGAAAGTCATACATTAACCACTTGTGCATGCGACCAGAGGTACCAGTGGCCGCTTGCATGAGATGGTTAAATTCAAAGGGCAATTTGGGAATCTTTCAGTTAAAAATTCATTCAGACAATCTGGACCAGCAATAGACATAATGCATTCTCATGAGAGTGCATTCTTGTAAGTCCCTGTGACTGCTATTTATGTACATTTTTTCCCTGCTGTCTGGTGGATTCATTTTATTATCTGTCTCCCTGCTGGATCACTCATGTAGTAAAATAAGTGCCACTTCTGAGTTGGACTATCCAATTTATCCTTGAAATCCAGACCCAAAAGGTGATTGCCAATTTGTCTTTGTGCTACAGGACAGAGTGTTATTCATCTTTGGCTTTTTTTTTGTTTTTGTTGGCTCACGTGCCAAGCGAGTCTATGTTCTGGGCCAGTGGTCATCTGTCCATCGTCTGAGCTCCGTTGTCCGGGGTAAACTTTAACGTTGGCATTTTCTCGGAGACTATTCAAGCTATAGCCTTCAAACTTGGCCCAAGGATACTTTGTGGCAAGACCTTTCTAACCATACCAATTTCAGTGACTTCTCACAAAGGTCAAGGTCACGGGATTAGGAAATGTATCAAAAATAGCTAATGTTGGACATAATTTATTTTTTCACAAATACTATTTACAACTTCAAACCCAAACTTGGTACAAAGATACCTGATGGTAAAACTTTTAGATGCACACTAATTTGGTTGATCCCTCGGAAAGGTCAAGGGTCTCAAGAGCTCAGGAAATAGGTCCAAAATAGTCATACTTTTACAAAAGATGTTTTTTTCTCAAATACTGTTCACATCTTCAAACCCAATTTTGGTACAAAGATGCCTGATGGTAAGACCTTTCTATGCATTCTAATTTGGTTGATCCCTTGGAAAGGTAAAGGGTCTCAAGAGCTCAAGAAATAGGTCCAAAATTGCCATATTTTGACAAAGGATGTTTTTTCTCAAATACTATTCACAGCTTCAAACCCAAACTTGGTACAAAGATGCCTGATGGTAAGACCTTTATACGCACACTAATTTGGTTGATCCCTCGGAAAGGTCAAGGGTCACGAGCGCAGGAAATAGATCCAAAATAGCCATTTTTTTGTTTACAAAAGATGGTTTTTCTCAAATACTATTCACAATTCCAAACCCAAACTTGCTACAGAGATACCTGATGGTAAGACCTATCTATGCATACTAATTTGGATGACCCCTTGGAAAGGTCAAGGGTCACAAGAGCTCAGGAAATAGGTAAAAATAGCCATATTTTGACAAGAAATGTTTTTTCTCAATTACTATAGACAACTTCAAACCCGAATTTGCTACAGAGATACCTGATGGTAAGACCTATCTATGCATACTAATTAGGATGTCCCCTTGGAAAAGGTCACAAGAGGTCAACAAATGTGTATAAAATGCCAATAATTGTAGTTATTATCAACATTTTTGCGAACTTTTCAATCAAATTTGGCACAAAGGTAGCTGATGATAAGACCTTCCTATGTATCCTAATTTAGTCGACTCATCGCAAAGGTCAAGGGTCACAGGGGTTTCACAGATGTGTGAAAACTGAGAAAACATGGATTTTGTTGTGCAGAAGCCATCCCTTATTGTCAGACGTGTGGATCATACACGTGAGCCATAAGGGCTTTGCCTTTCTTGTTTTGTTTCTGTTTTGTTCGACCAGCTGTGTGCAGACTTACTTAGCTTTAACAAGTACATATACATTGCACTGTTGGTAAATGTAGATGCATATCAAGATGTTGAAAATGAGTGTTTTATTTTTAATCAAGTCTGCATTTTTGTCTGTTCTCTCATTTTAACCTGTACTAAATGGAAATGTTGGTTTTGTACAGATGTATGTCAATTATTTATTAGCTTCAAGTGACATTTGAGTTTGCAGACATTTTGGTTTTCCATGATTTTAGTACATTTTCTGATGAGGTTTCAAGCTTGTACGTACACAGACATTGGAGATTCTTGTGTTTACATACATAAACACACACACACATACGCCAAAGATGTTTGTAGTGAGGTTAACGTAAATAGACATGGCATAATTTTTGTCTCCTTACTTCACTGTCAGATTTTTAGGCCAGCTCACCTATGACATCAAGTGCATTCTACTGAAAGTCTTCCATTGCATCCCACCCTAAAATGTCTCTTCTCATCTTCTCTCAACCCCCCCCCCCCTCCCCCCCCCTTGCTGCCTTTCATCCCTGCTCAAAATGCACAAAATACTTGTGGTTCCGGTTTATATGTAAGATAATATTTGCATCACTTGTCGTCTTTATACAATCATCAACAGTCTGAATTGTTTATGTCCTATACATCTGTCTCCACCATTACACCTTACGCTAGTTTGCTTGTCTCCGAGTAACAAGTTGAGAAAAAGCTGGAGCCAGTTTCGGTCGGCAAGAGGCATTTATTCTTGTGAGCCTCTCAGCAGGGGTTCATGTGAATCTATGTCTATTGCAGATGAAGTCGAAGGAATGGGGGAATAATTAGATGGGACACATCTGGGTGACCAATTGTGTTGAGTTGTGGCACTGGCACCAGCTGTGGCAGTGGCTGAACCGTGATAACATAGTGGTAAATATTAATATGATAAGTTTTGTGTCTCAAGACCAAGCTAATCTGGCTTGGCCCTTGAGCTGTCATGGCCGGTCAGTATCTTGTGACATTTTGTCGCTTGTTCTTGTCACTTATACTTCTAAAATTCTGAAAAGAAACATAAACCTGGAAGAGTTAAGATGTCCAGTCTTTGTGGGATATTGCATATTTATTTGCATATCTGTGTGTTTCTGTGTTCACGTGTCCAAACATGTACATCACTGCAAATCAAAATGCAATACATCCCTATATTGTTTTGCCTATGGATGTGTTCGAGGAAGAAAAAGTTTTGCCTATGGATGTTGACTTCCGCTGCAAATCAAAATGCAACACATCCCAACATTGCTTTGCCTAACCCATATCATTTGGAATACGCCAGTGTGTGAAATAAGTCTGACTAAAATGGTTCAAGGGTAGTGCCAGAATAGCTTGGCGCCTATAGGCGCCAAGCTATTTTGGCACTACCCTTGAACTAAAGCCATTGATCTATATCCTTATCTGTAAGTACTATAATGTAGCTTGCATATGGCAGTGTACAAATTTGAAGCGTTTAGCCTTGGTATAACATGGGTTAACTCTTTGCCTATAGATGTTGACTTCAGCCACCATGAGATTGTTTCCCCAAGAACACCATCGGCAGCAAGATCTGCCCAGCCAGGGTTTGCTTGCAGTGTGTGTGCTTGGCTATTTTTAGAGCTGAATGTGTCATTACAAGCTGTTACTTTATGTGCACCAGAACCATTTGCATGAGCGAGCTTAGTCCTGCACCAGCCACTAAGCAAGGTGCGCCACTACAGCAGCACACTTTGCTTAGTGGCTGGTGCAGGTCTAAGCTCGCTCATGCAACTAGCCTCAGATCCTGAAATGAACTGTTCACAAAACTGCTTAGTGGCAGATTACATAATACAGGAGTTATTTAGTTTACAAAGAGTTGGCAGCAGTTGCACACATAATTGTTTTGCTGTGGCATGAGTATGAGTGTGGAAAAATTTGATGTTTCTTTTAGTGTTGTTCCTTTGGTAATGCTCATTTAACATTGTCATTTTCTGTCTGTGTGTGCAGAGTCGAAGAGAGACGCTGCTGATAAAGGCCGAGGAACGTGTGGCCCGCTACGAGGCTTGGAAACGAGGCGGTCAGAAAGGTGCGCGGGGTCACGTTCTGGGGTTTGGCAGCGCCACCCCCAGAGATATCTGCCTGCCCCTGGAGAGGGCCCGGCGGTCATCTTCACATAGTGCTCTGGTCCGCTGCTCGCCTAATGGTTCAGATTCCGACTACTACTCGTTCCGCCCCCAGAGGCGGGCATTATCCGCTTGCAGCACTGTCCGCCGCCACTGTTGTGTGGACGTTAATCGTCCCACGGGTAGGTCCTGTCTCGCCTCACCCATAACACCTGCCCCAAACAGCCAGGGTTTGCCAAATTTGTGTTTGCGATATTTTGGTTAAGGCAAAGAAAGACAAATAGACGAAAAAGAAAAACAAAGATTATAAAATATACAAATAGGCTGCAAAAGTATGTCGTGATAAATGTATCATTCTTGTAATTCTTTTTCACCCATTTCCTGCATATGTTTTGTGGTTCATCTGCTCTGCTGTTGCTCATTGCAGCCGATTTAGGGATTGAGGAAGAACAGAGATGAGTGTACAGTAGGTTTTGGCTCGTGCAAAGCAAAAGTGGGTATGTTGAGGGTGTCCATCTGTCGTGTGCCCGATGGCGTCCGACAATGCTGTTGTAAACTTTAACGTTTATATTTTCTCAGACTATTCAAGCCACAGTCTTCAAACTTGGCCCAAGAATACTTTGTGGCAGGAGCTTTCTAAGTATACCAATTTCATTGACGTTTCAAGGTCAGTGTAACAGGGGATCAGGAAATAAGTAAAAAAAATAGCACTATTTTGACAAAATTTGTTTTTTCTCAATTACTATTCACATCTTCAAACCCAAACTTGGTACAAAGATATCTGGTAGTAAGGTCTTTCTATGCATACTAATTTGGATGACCCATGGGAAAGATCAAGGGTCACAAGAGCTCAGGAAATAGCCATATTTTCACAAGAGATGTATTTTTCTCAAAAACTGTTGATAACCTCAGACCCAAACTTGATACAGAGATACCTGATGGTAATATCTTCCTCTGCACACTAATTTCATTGAGCCGCAGAAAGGTCAAAGGTCACAAGAGACCAGGAAATGAGTCACAAATAGCTATTTTTTGACCATTTTTTTTTTTTACTCAAATACTACTGGTATTCACAACTTCAAACCCAAACTTGGTACAAAGATATCTGGTGGTAAGACTTTTCTATGCATACTAATTTCGATGACCCATGGGAAAGGTCAAGGGTTACTAGAGATCAGGACATAGGTTTAAAATAGGCCCATTTTGACAAAGATGTTTTTTTCTGACATACTGTTTGTGAAGATTTTTTTTTTTTAAAACACACACATCAGCTTTTTCTGCATGCAGCCACCAATACTGTAAACTGTATCAGTGACTGCATGCACATCAGGGTTAAGGGACACAGGAGCAAAAATTATACTGAGAAATAAATTTGGTAAGCCCTGCTGCTGCACCATGGACATCTGCAGCTGGTGCGATGCCATCCCCGCTCCTCCCTGGGGTCTAGTTGGACGGTCAGGGGCGCTCATCCACTGACTGTAGTGGTCTCCCCTTGTCGTCCCTTTTGTTTGGAAGAGGTTTGGTTCAGGAATGAGGTAATGGTTTTTCTCTGCCAGCTTTTTATGAGGCAAAATGGACCCCAGCGGATGTTGCCAGAAAATGTTACCCATCTGCTAAATATTTTGTATTCTATTCTAGAAAACTGTAAAATGCAGGTTATTTTCGTTACTTAAGATCTGTTCCATTGTTAATGTTTTCAAAAGAAGAGAATGTGTTGTAAAACATCAGATGTTGATGTTTACAGCATCCGGTACAAACTTTGTAAATAAAAGGCTTGTGAAATATGGAGACAATCTAATATTACCAGGTGGGATTTTTTTTTTCTGGCAACAAAGAGAGCATAGCTTAGTGTGAGTCAGTCGCTTAAGTGTAAAGACAGTCTAGGAAATAAAATGGCTACACGAATCACTATGAAAGTATAAGGATGATTATGAACAAAAATGTTAACATATATTGCAGTAAATAAATGACTAGTCATATGCAGTTTTCTGAGTATTGTAAATCATTGTTTGAGGGTCAGTAAAACTGTATGGTTAGTCATAACTCATTTAATTCCATATACAGTTAGAAGATTGAATTTGAAAGTGAAAAAGTATTCACAAAGTTGAGAGTTTTTTTTCGTGTATTTGTTCAGCTGTAAAATTGATTTCGTTAGAAGCATGATGTGCATGTAATATAATGAATTTTGTTTTTGACTCAAGGAGAAGGGAAGATTTAAAAATTAGGTTCTGAACAATTTCAACCCAAGGTATGTCATTGTGAACAAAGAAATGTCCGCATCATGTAAAACGCACATCTTTCAGGGCCTCCAACATGTTTTTATCAAACACTAAGTGTCCTTCCAACTAGATGAGTGGTGCATTTTTTTATATAAAATTTCATCTTGGATTCTGCTGTCACAAACTTGCAGTGTTGCATGGAAAAGCAGCTTTTAGCATGGTGTGTTTTTGCACTGTTAAAGATTGACTGAAATTGCAGCATGAAAATAGTTGAATGTAATTCTGGCTCTGTTTCCCTGAGGGGATATTTTCTGGAGAAGAATTGTTTTTCAAGATCTGTTGAAAAGATGAATAACTAGCTTAGAGTGCGTAAACTACAGAAATCGTGTAAAAAAAAAGGGACCAGAGCTCTTCAAAAACTGCATAAGGTGCCCCAATGCGCAAAAGGCCATCAGGCTGATGATGGCCCGATGGCCTTTGCGCAATGGGGCTGTGTCATAATACCAACATAAATTGTGCCGCGCCTGATAAATTGTATAGTGTTTGTGCCAAATAAAAGTTGGTAAAGATTGACTCACCAAGTTATGCATATTTTAATCCACACATACTGTTCTGTATTTGTGTAGCTTGCACTGCTAGAGTTCTGAGTTGTGCCTTGTGTTGTTGGCTATTTAGTTTGTATAACAGTAACTGCTTTGGTTCTCTTTTTTTATGTTGGTAGGTTAGTTCTAGAAATTTAAAGTGTACAACTTACAGCATTAACATATAAGAGGGTTGATAGCTTTCTTCATGCAAATTCTTTCTTGTTGGCAATTTTTTCCCAGAAATACGGAAGGTTCAAATTAGTTGCACATCAAGGCGTTGGTGGCTGTTGCAGATGTAGGGCATCATTTCAAATGCATATTGAAATAGGGCCAGAAAGATTCATGATTCTTCATGATTACCTGCATGCTCCATGGCTCATCAAGATCTGTGTCTTTTGCTCTTGATAATGTGTGCAGATGTGGTGATTTTCAATCCGTATTGTCTAAAAATCACAGACCACACTTGTTTCCCTTGATTTCGCTACTCACAAATCAATGGAGACAACCTGTGTGTTCACAGACCAACCACACAAATGGTGTTTGCTGAAGGTATACCATTAAAATCAAGCTATTGCCTATTTCTGTCAACTTTGCTCAATGATAGCTTGCAATCATTGGTTTATGATCACATCTCCTGTGTTCTTGAATTATAGAGATGTGCTGCACAAGCGTTCAGAATAGTAGCTATCGCCAATCATTGATTATTGACAACACAACGCATTCATCTGCTGATCATGAGATAACATTTAGTGTCCAGTCTTATGCTGAATTGTTGCAGTTTGGCGTGTATTTATTTGTGCAACTTTCCTGCAAAGCTTTGCCTTTGAAACTAAGTGCTGTATCGATGTTGCAGTAGGCAGCTTATATATACCCAATGCACAAAAAGCCATCGGGGTGACATCGGCCCGATGGCCGTTTGCGCTTTAGGTATACAGATATATTCTGTTTCAACATGCTCTTTGTGATAGTGCTAGCTTGTCAAAGTTTGCGGCCGAGTGTAAAGTCTTCCTGATGCTGAGATCGAATATTTATATTCCATGTATGATTATTTAGTAGTCACCTGAACCACCCTAACAAAGGCTTTGCAATTTTGTATTCTGTCCTCACAGGTGAATGTTTGCCATGGTGTTCAGTGCAAACATTTCACAAGTCACAGCTAATTATATGAATATTCAGTAGTAATGCTAACGTTGCTAACAAAGCAGTTACTCCCATGTAATCAGAGTCAAATAATGTATGTGCTGGTCTGTGATTTTGGACTTTATATAAGCTGTAAGGTCCAAAGTCAGAAACCAGTACACATACAAAACTACTGCATGCAAGCCCCAATATGCGGTCCCATTTGCCCCACTAACACGACAGGAGAGTGCTGCAATGCTGAATAAATTTTTTTTAAAGGTCCCAGCATGTCCGCGATGTCAAACTAGACTGGAGTGAAAGCATGATGCCTTTGAAAAGATCTTCACTGAAAATACAGTGTGTATTCTGAAGTCTTGATTATACAATGTGCATTCACATCATTGAGAGATAACATGCCCGGTCTCTTGAAATGGTTTGTGCAAATGTCCGGTTTGTATTTTACATCAACATTTTACGGGTATTGCCTTTAACAGTAGGTCAGGATTGGTACAGGTATTTGTTTTATTTGCTGAAGTGTACATGGGTGCGCATTTGACTTTTTGCGAAAGCAGACATTTGTTGTGAAGTGGACTATTAAATCAATCGCATGGAATCCAGGCTAGCTGAAGAATTAAATAGGCATATTTGCAAACTGAACCCATGACATGTATAGTGAAAGTAGATCGTCTGGTCCATTTACATAATGGATGAGATCATGCATTTAACACCTTACTGCAAGTTTGAAAATTTAAGTGTGAAAATATTTCAATTTAATTTGCACTCGTACAACAAATGTCTGTTTCTGAAGTCTAATGGATTCAACAGAGTTTTCAAATACCTTGAGTGACACACAACTTGCCAGGCTTTATGCATGCTGATCTGTGACTTTGGAGTGTACTGTGTGAAGGCGGTATGGTCCAAAATCACAGACTAGCACATTTACTTGAGCTCACTCATTGTGCACCAGTGTTTGGTTGTTATGGAATTCACACTCCATGTAATTATTGTTTGTTTTGTGCCTGTCTAACTCACTCTGTGTGTGACTTTCATCTGTTCCTCTTTGTGATAAAAAAAGTGAAAGTGAATTTTCTCATCCAGGCATGACCATGTACAGGACTGCTTTTGAACGTGAATAACTGATTACTTTGATACTTACCATACTACTGTTGAGTTTACTGTGTCTACTTGGTAATGTTAAGTTTACTGTATATACTTAGATACCAGTAGTATTTAGCCATCTTTTAACTCATTCAGCCCGGCACACATATTTCCCAAATTTTGGAGGTGTCATCTAACAACATTACGCCTGTTGCAGTAGATGGATCGACCATGATAATTTAAGGGCAGTGCCAGATTAGCTTAGCGCTGATAGGCACCAAGCTAATCTGGCTTTACCCTTGAATTGTCATGGTCGACCCATCACTTGCTGTAGTGCGTCAGGTCTGAATGGGTTAAGGATCGGACAACTGAACACCAACAACATTTATCACAAAGATGTGCTGTATATGGGGATAAAATGTATATAGCGGTATGGTGCACTGCTGAGGGAGGGGGGGGGGGGGGGGTGTGAAGGTTGAGAGAGATGAATCGGGAAGAAGCTTAAAAACAGGAACAACTCTGAAAGAAAAACACATGTGAGCTCAAAACAATACAGTAGACTTTGGGATGAAACCCTCATGTTGTTATTAATTGTGTTAACCCTTTGGGTATCGGTAGCAGTTTTAGTCACATTGATTCCTGCAGTAATCGTCACGACTGAAACCACTACCAACACCCAAAGGGTTAGGTTGAGCTGGTCATGACTGGATGTATGTATGTACATAGAGTGTGCTTTTTCAGTGGGTTCAAATGTGTGTTGGTTACAGATTCTTTTTGGCGTGAATGGGTTTGTTTTTTTTGTACAAGGTGTGGTCCCTTATCCATAGTTCTGTGTCGTTCTGAGTTGTGATTGTTTTCTGTTGCGTTTGTGTACCTTCCCCCCTGGTGATGGCATGATTTTTGTGCATTTTGCGGACTGTTGCATGCTTTGTTTTCTCCCACCTGTGTTGCTCTAGGGCCACCCCCTGGGGGTTTTATGCCTGGCGCCAAACACCTTTCGGTGTCCACAAGCGTGCTTTATCACAAACCGAAACGAACCTCGGATATTGGTACCCCTGGGGCACTTAACACTTCCACACGCCCTGAATCGCTTGTCGGTAAGATTGTCCTGTCCATTTTGTCATTTTATTCTTCCACTTTGTTGGCTTTAGTTCCTCAGTGTTAAAAGTCAGTAGTAGTTTTATCCTCTTGGCAGTGGTTCATTTTCTCCTTGTATAGTTGTAATCGTTGCTGTCAGAGCTGATTAACCTTAGCCGTTTGGCTGTCCGTAGCGGTTTTTGTCTGACAAAAAGTGCTACAGTCAAGGAGTTAGCGAATTTGCAAGTTACTAAAGGTAAAGAACTGTTTAGTGCTTATTAACTGCTAAACTTGTTAGAAAGAACGAGAAAAGAAAAATGTGATAACACCAATACAACCTTATTCATATTCTTTGTTGTGCTCAATAATTTTGCTTTGAAAATGAGCAAATACCCTTGTATGGGTTCTCGATTATAAACGTGTCTCAATCATGTTTCATTCAAATTTCTGCTTTTAAATACTTGAAAATTATGTGTGAGATACACTTGACAC
Source organism: Semisulcospira habei (assembly GCA_036245525.1). Lineage (NCBI taxonomy): Eukaryota > Metazoa > Mollusca > Gastropoda > Semisulcospiridae > Semisulcospira > Semisulcospira habei. The sequence goes on from BTPG01000006.1 coordinate 148,808,646, forward strand.
CTTTTTCCCACTTCAGAAAGTTTGAAATGTTTGAGATTTCTTAAAGTAAAAGGTTATCATTGGTGAAAATCATCTTGATGTTTTAGATCATTTTGGAACTGCACCCAAGTCACATGTCAAAGCGTTTGTGTTCATTTTCTGCTCTGTTCGTCTTGTCTGAAGAGCACTGAAGAGTAGTGAAAAATATGAAAGAAAATATGCCCGGAAGTATTGATAGCAATTATAATAAAGCACTTCCATGCTGCCACTTTACATATGACCAGTTTTTGTGTTTGTGTACTGGTCTGTAAAATTGGCATTATGACATGCAGCTGTAAAGTCCAAAATCACAGACTAGCACTCACTTGTTTTTATTTTTATAGTAAGTGTTTCTGGTTTTTTATCCATGCTAGAGATAACACGTCCAAAGGCGGCTGCACAGATGTTATTACAGAGGACGAGTTTAGTTTCACCATATTTTTAACGTCTCTAAAGAGAAACCTTGTCCATGCTTTTATGAAGTTTTACCATTTATTTGTGCATGGAACTTTTATTGCGCTTTGAGTCCTTTAGCTTGATATTGTGAATGCAAAATCTCACTCGTGCAAGAAGTCAACAAGCATTTCTTTGTTTTCAGTAAGTGCATCCACCTTTGATTGTCATTATCTGTGCAGCATCGTATATTTGTTCTTATAATGTCTTGCTTTGAAAACAGGATAATTTTGCGGTTGGTGTTCCTGCTTTTCATGTTAGTGCACATACTTAAATAGACATATGTTACTAATAATCTGCATTTTTATGCACAATTCATACGCGCTAACACTTCATGTTCATGTTGTGTCTAGTTGGTGCAAATCAACCTTTCTGTCGGTGGAAAAGTACAAAATTTTGATCATTGACATTATGACATAAATTTCTGTGCATTTCGGTCATTGTAAAAGCCATGGTAAAAGTATGGGATAGAACATGTTTTCTAGATTACAAATACATTTTCAAACAGAAAACTACAAAAAGCAACAAGGTGTGATGTTTCAGTTTCACAGCTTAGAATCCGAGTAACATTGGTGAGGTTGATTCGCACTATGTATGTTAATCCCTTTGGACGTTGCTGATGGTTTTGTGAGGATGATTCCTGCAAGAATCATTGTGACAAAAGCCGCTACCAACAACCAAATGGTTAATACTATTGTGTGTTGTTCACAATCCTGTTAACACATTGAGGCCAGCTGTTGAAATTCACAAGTTTGAGAGTTGTCCTTAAAGTCTCCAGTACAGTTCAGAAGAGAGATCAACCATGGTATTTCTTGGATGATGACAGAGTGAGGCATCTTTAGGCGCCAGAGTACTCTTGACACTCCCTTTTAGAAATCATGGTCGATCCATATCGTAGAGTGTCAGGGCTGAATGGGTTAATATCTGCTTTGCTTACCGTTATTCTTGTACATGTGTCTGTTGCACTGTTCCTGTTGTACTCACCTAACTCAACTGTCACTACTTCGCTGTGTGTTTGATACTGACATTAAATTGAGGTCCTTAACCCTTTGCGTGTTGGTAGCGGTTTTAGTTATGATGATTCCTGTGGGAAATCATCAACTAAAACTGTTGCCAACATGCGAAGGGTTAATTTGTTTGCTGATCTGTGATTTTATACACTATGGCTGGAAGCTGTAAGGTCCAGAATTGCAGATCAGCGCAAATTTAACAAAGCACAAGCTCAAATTCAGTGGAAAGCATAGAAAAAAAAATCACTGATAGGTGACAGCACAATATTGACCCGTCAACCACAGCAGATTCATTTCCCTACTACACACACCATCGTTGCTTGAAGTTTGTGCTCACGGTGCACGTTTCTCTCCCTTCCCCTTTGGGTCTCTCTGCTGGGCTCATGGGCACTACCACCCAGCCCTCACCACGATTCCCGAAGGCCGTAGGTCTGTTTTAGCCTCCACGGGCCCGCTGCCCTCACGGCCCAAGAGCGTCATGACACTCAGTGCGTCTTCAGCAGGATCGGCCAATTCTGCATCAGCTGGGGGAGTGCGGCTGAGGGAGAGCAAGTCGCCAAGAAAGCCAAGACCTGCATCTGTCGCCACGTCCATGCCAAGTTTCATGTCCCTGGAGCCCCCTCGCTACTCTCCCCGCAGCAAGAGTACCGACCGCCTGGCCAGAGGTAGCCTGCCAAGTCCATGCATCCCCATTTTCCCGACACGCCCGTACCCTTTCCCAGTTACATGCACACCCCTCCATCCTTCCTGTGAAAACTTAAGTACATGGTAACACACTTACCTCCCCCCCACCCTCCCACCCCCCCTCACAAGATGGGGATGGGGCAGGGAGATGCCCCCCCCCCCCCCCACCTCTCTGCACCATCTTGTGATGACAAAACCAAAAATATATAAACCTAGACACAAACAATACACAAACTATCCAGTACTGACCGTTGGTCCTCTCACTAATCCCCAACTCCTTTCGTGTCTGCTGTCCTGTTCTGTGATTTTGGACCATAGGGTTTCAAGCCATCGGAATCAAAATCACAGACCAGCACACAAATTGTCTGTCTTACATCACCTGTAAAATGTGTATTTGTCTGTGATGCAGATATCACAGTTTTACAGCTGAAAATCACACGGTTCAAAATCACTGCCTTCGCACAAATGGCTGTTGTTGCCTGCCTGTTACTGAAACGTACGCAGTAGACTCTGTTTTGAGCAACCATCTTTTTCTCTCTAGAGAAGTCTTGAAGGACAAAAGGTGTCTCCTGTCATTAGAGACCATCATGTCTTTAATGAGGTGACCTGTCATAAGGATGGTCACTCAAAACAGTTTGTTATGCTGACGAGCCATCAAAATGCGACATCATTCAAGTCAAATGTTGCATTTCTTTTGCTCTCAGTATATATCTGTCAGACATACTGATGTCGGTCTCCTGCCCTTTCCCTCAAATATTGGATGTCACCAGCTGAACACCTACCCCAACCCCCACCCTACCCCAACCCCCACCCTACACTGGATCCACACCAACCCATACAATCCTGTGTGTTGTGGGTGTGTACACAAAGACACGTTAAAGGTTTGAAGGTTACTCGTGTGTGTGTGCACAGAGGGAGCTCTTGGTATTGGTCCTTAAAAGTGGCACAGTTTTACTTTTTGTATCCCTGTTTTGTCAACTGTTGGTCACTTTTGGGCTGCGGTACTTTTTGTGATTTGTATTTTGGCACTGTAAGCTACTTTACATATCACTATCATAGTTACTCCTCAGTAATGGACAGTAGGATTTCAATGTTGAACACGTGCTAGGAAATTGTGTTGCTGTAGTTATAACAAGATCATATAGAACAACATTTGCATATATAATAATACTATTTCTATGTGTATTGCTTCACTTATATCAAACTTTGGACATAACATTAAAACAACTAATATAGGTCCCCTACCATTTTGTGATATCCGAAGTTTGTTTTTGTATGTGTACCTTGGGTACTGCTCGAAAGTGTGCTGAAATCGGAACATGGTTAAACTTCACTTTTGTTGAAGCTTTAAGGAAGGAATAAACTTTTGTAAATATGTCAGTTTCATCCAGTTTCACTCATTGTCTGGATGTCAAAGTTTAACTCTAGCTAGAATTACCAGCAACTTCAAACACATAAGCACAAATTACCAGCAACTTCAAACACATAAGCACAAAAGTTATACTGTCTTATGCTACGTTTGTGGCAGAAATATGTTTACTTCTTCATGTATTTGCATGGGCATCAGGGTTTAGTCAAAGTGAAATTGTTTTGTTGTCATTAAATAATGGGTTTGGTACAGTTTGAAAAATGTATGCAGATGCATATACAGGTAAGTTTTACAGAAATGTGGGGTACGCATGAGGGAGCAGTGTTGACAGCCTTTTTAGAACTAAAAGATTTATCTGTTTATTAATTTATGTTATGACAGGTTATCTGCAGTCTACTTATTTTCTCTTTCGAGATTTAATTTTTCCGAATCTGATCTTTTGGGTGCATGTCAAAGACATGAGGGCAGTGTGTGTGTCTGTGTTTGTGTGTCTGTGTATGCGTTAACATTTATACGGTTTTTGCATTACTTCTATCACCACTACCCCATCCATCAGACACACATTTTGTAAGGTTAGATCTGTAAGGTTGTACACGCTGCAAAGATACTGCTTCTGGCAGTAAGATTTGTTCCTTGTTTAATTTTTTTTTTTTTTTTTTTTTTTTTTTTAGATAGAAAGTAGTGCAAGCAGTTTTCCTTTACTTTAACACCATTGTGCATGCAGTCACCAGCACTGTTTTAAGTACCAGTGACCAAATGCACCAAGGGGTAAGAAAAGAAGAGCATAGGTAATGGGGTTGGTCATGTGAATATAGTGCGCTACTAACATATTTTCATGTTTCAAATTTATTGCTGTAGAAATTGTTAATGTTTTGAAATTTTCTGTTGATAGATGTCTGTCATGTGATAAGAACTTTATTGAATGGTTGTTTCATTGTAGTCTTGTGTAGTAATTGATACGTTCTTGGATATTTTCTGTTATTTCACGTATTAATTGTTTAACCTGTCTCAGGAAAGATGATAGTATTAGAAATACATAAATGTTGACATTTGAAATGTGGGACTGAATTAAAACATAATGGCTATAAACCTAGACACAAACAAAACACAAACTATCCAGTAATGACCAAAAACATAATGTGCCTTGACCCCATTGTGCGTGCAGCCACTGGTACTGTAACACTACTGTTGGAGGCAGTCACAGTGGGGTTAACTATTTATCATAACTCGATTGTGCATGTTTTATCCAATTTTCTAGTTTTTTGTGACAGCTTTTTTTTTTTTTGTTTGTTTTTTTGGTGTCATCTGACACAAGTTTCCTTTTAAAAAAAAAGAGCAGTAAGTTCAAGTTGCAGTTTTCATATCTACAGAACGTTCCAAGACAAGAGGGTCACGGTCTGCCGCTTCTGCTGACAGACATGATGAGAAACCAGAAGAAAAGAAACCAGGTGTGAAAATTAGTCGAAGCACATTGGACCGCCTCTCCACACCCAGACAGCTTACAGCATCACCTGGTGAGGGAAAGGAGGCCACACCACCCAAGAAGGAATCGCCCATCACAAGGGTAGGAGCCTCTTTCCGTGTTTTGTTTGACTTTTACTGCTTGAGGTTGAAAATTTGTGGGGAAGGAGTTGCATTTTCCTTGCTGTGCATCCTGCCGTAGTTTAACATGCTTTTGCAAATTTATCCACTTCAAAAATGTTTGCAGGATTTTCTGTTACATTAACCCATTAAATCCTGAGGATATTTAAAAAAAAATATTGATTATTCTATGAAGGCTACATTACAGATTAGGAGATAGATCAACCATTTTAGTTAAAGGGTGGTGCCAGAATAGCTTGGCGCCTCAGGCGCCAAGCTATTCTGGCACCACCCTTTAACTATCATAGTCAAACTTATTTTAAGTAATATTGTATCGGGATGAAAAGGGTTAACCGTTTGGATGTTGGTAGCTGTTTTTGTTGCAATGATTCCTAATGGAATCATCGCAACGAAAACCGCTACCAACATCCAGTGATTAAAATCATATTCTGTGTACTGATTTGTGATGTGTGACCTTTCAGCTTTGAATCTGTACTGCTCAAAATCACATGACACATACCAGCACATATTTATAGGTTGCATGAGCATTTGGGTCAGACTGAGGGCAGTATTGTTGAATTTAAAACACATGAAATATATCATTCAATCCCAATATTGTGTGTATTTCTGGAAAATTATGCACATTTTGAGACCAAAAACTTAAGCATGATGTGCCTTGGAAATTGACTTGTGCTGCTTTTCACGTCTAGTGCTATCAGGGAAGACTGATAATTAGGATAAGGAAAAAAGTAAGTCTTTAAATTAGCATGAAGCAGAAGGAAAAATGAGATTTATGTTTTAGCTTCAGCTTTTTCCCACCAAGTTGATGGACTGTTTTTGGTAAATTTTGTGCATGATGCATTGTGGATCAGTCTTCTGGTTTGCAGTAACTGTTTCGTGCAAAATCTGTAACCCATTTAGCCCCGGGACCCTGCAGATGGATTGATCATGATAATTCAAGGGTAGTGCCAGATGAGCTTGGCGCCTCCAGGCGTCAAGCTCATCTGGCACTACCCTTGAATTATCATGATCAATCCATCTCCCACAGCTGGTACATAGTCGTTAGACAATGCCTCCAAAAGTTTGAAAATGCGGTCGTGGGGTTAAGAGGGTTAGCTAACCTTAGTACTGAATGTAAAAGAACACTGTTGTAGTTAGTTATGAAAATGCGGTTTTGGGGTTAAGAGGGTTAGCTAACCTTAGTGCTGAATGTAAAAGAACACTATTGTAGTTAGTTATGAAAATGCGGTCGTGGGGTTAAGAGGGTTAGCTAACCTTAGTACTGAATGTAAAAGAACACTGTTGTAGTTAGTTATGAAAATGCGGTTTTGGGGTTAAGAGGGTTAGCTAACCTTAGTACTGAATGTAAAAGAACACTATTGTAGTTAGTTATGAAAATGCGGTCGTGGGGTTAAGAGGGTTAGCTAACCTTAGTACTGAATGTAAAAGAACACTGTTGTAGTTAGTTATGAAAATGCGGTTTTGGGGTTAAGAGGGTTAGCTAACCTTAGTACTGAATGTAAAAGAACACTATTGTAGTTAGTTATGAAAATGCGGTCGTGGGGTTAAGAGGGTTAGCTAACCTTAGTACTGAATGTAAAAAAACACTGTTGTAGTTAGTTATGAAAATGCGGTTTTGGGGTTAAGAGGGTTAGCTAACCTTAGTACTGAATGTAAAAGAACACTATTGTAGTTAGTTATGAAAATGCGGTCGTGGGGTTAAGAGGGTTAGCTAACCTTAGTACTGAATGTAAAAGAACACTGTTGTAGTTAGTTATGAAAATGCGGTTTTGGGGTTAAGAGGGTTAGCTAACCTTAGTACTGAATGTAAAAGAACACTATTGTAGTTAGTTATGAAAATGCGGTCGTGGGGTTAAGAGGGTTAGCTAACCTTAGTACTGAATGTAAAAGAACACTATTGTAGTTAGTTTTCAGCCACAGGCTGTCAGCCTGACTTTTAAGTCATTGTCTGGTCTGTCATTTTGGATCTTACAGCCTTACAGGTCCAAAATCATAGACCAACACACTTGTAGATTAACTCTTAAACTCCTAGAAATAATGACTTCCAGTCTATTGATTGGAAAAAATGCTAGAATTTCTAGCAGTTTGAGAGTTAAAAATTTAGTCTAGCATTTTTGAGTGAATGGTTGTGTGCCTGCCTGTCTTTAACAACTGATGCACTTGGCCTGATTTTGTTGTTGCATCTTGTGTTCTGTTTCTTCACTTTGCTTGTTCGTTGTTTGAGTGTGTAGGTTTTTATTTTTCCTTTTGAGTGGTGATTCAGTATTACTGAATTCCATCCATATTTCTGTGAGGTTAACTTTTGAATTTTGAGGATGACAAAACATTTACATTTATTTAACAAGTTTGCATGTTTATGCATTGTGTGTTTGCGCACACGCACACGCACACACACACACACACACACACACACACACACACACAAAAGCACACATGTTGATACATCACAACCAACAATAAGTAATAGTAAGAAAAAAATCAAAGGGACAACAAAATATCAACCCCCCTCTCCCACCACCACCATCACCACTACAACAACAAAAAAAAACACACGAAAACCAAAAATAAGCACATTTCGGAGGGTTGTGCTTTTATTAAGTGAACAGAAAAATACAAATAAAGTAAAATAAATCATTTAAAAAAAAGGATAAATAAAAATGAAAAAGAAAAAAAACTCAATCCACACGAAAAAACAGTATTAAAAAAACAAACAATCCAACAAAATCAAGCAGCAAAAAGGAAACCAAACTAACAACAACAAGGCAAGCACAAAGAAAAAAAAAACAGACATAATTCTGATCACCTATTTGAGGATAAAGCACACATTGCACACCCAAATCTAGAAAAAGATAAATCCAGTATTCTGCGTACAGTAAGGGTATTAACTTGAAGTCTGCACGTTTTGCTTGCCCTGCAGTTGGCTTGTTGCATTGTCTGAATGCGTGTGCGCCAATTTGTGTGTGGCTGGTTGCAGGTTTCCCCACGGAAAGCATTTTCCACCTCAAATCTTGCTATGACGCGGAAAACATTGTCCACCTCAAATCTTACTAAGCCACAGAAGGTTTGTTGTTGTCGGCTCGCATGCTCTGCTTGTAGATGTGCACTGTATTAGTACTGTATTTACACTTTAATATTATATTATCAGACTCTTAGCCACTCTTCTTTTCACCTTGAGGAACTGCAAAATAGCTGCTGTTTTCAAAATGTTGACTCGGAGTGTACAGATTTAAATACATCATTTATGGGTCAGTAATTTCCAAAATCAAAGACCAGCACACATTTTCGGGTTCTTTAACCCTTTGTTTGTTCATAGCAGTTTTTGTCACAATGACTCCTACAGGAATCATTTCAACAAAAAGCGCTACTGACAGGCAAAGGGCTAAGTTGATGCGCAAGTTTGGAGCATTCAACATCGTAAACAGGAGAGTGGTTTTACTTGCACAAGCGGTTTTACTCTTACTTGCAATAATGTACAGTATATTTGTGTCCGTGTCTTTTCTCTGATGCTTTATGGACATAAAGAAAAACCTCTCTGCATGAACAAGTAATTTTGTGTCTAAGGCAATTCCTTGGGTATACTTTGATGTGCGCCATCTCTAGGTACTTGGCAGTGATAACACAAGGACAGAAACAGTTTTGTCACAGTGCGCACATCACATACAGGTAATTTTCCTATCTGAAAGAAAAATAAAAATGTAAGGTTTTCTTCATACTGACAGATTTCATTTACCATTTGTTAGAGCTTTAGTCAGCCCAAAATATAATTTATTTAATAATTATATGGCCATACGAGGCTTGCTTGCATGCCCAATAATAATGTTTGCAGATTGAAAGTAATCATCTCTGCCCTGATCTTTTATTTAAATTTGTATGTCCACAGTGCATGCTTACAAATGTCTTGAAAAGAATGTTTTCAAAGAACTGTTGTTTCTGTAAAACTAACTTTTTTTGCAATTTAAAGCATGTTGGTCTTGTGAATTTCATTTGCTGGCATTGCATGTTCTCAAAATAATGATACATTTACATGATTCTAACTTGTATATCTTTCTGAGATAAAGGTACTGTATGCATAATTCAGGGGTTTGTGGTTGTGAATTCGTGAGCATGGCTATGTAGCCCTGTACGACAGTGTATGAGTACTATGACCGACTATGATAGGTGAAAGGTAACAAAGTGCATTAGATTAGTGTGCTGTATTACCATAACACAAGAATAGATTGTTGCCTTAAGGCGCCAAGCTATTTTGGCACCAGCCTTGAGCTATTATGATGTAAAAAACAAGATGCAGTCCTCAGAAGGAAATTCCCAAATTTGGCAGCGTCAGCCTTATATGGCTCAGTATGTTAACTCTTTGGCTGTCAGTAGCAGTTTTTGTCAGGATGATTCCTGGAGGATCCATAGCGACAAAATCTTGTATGGACAGTCAAATGTTAACTCTGAAATGTGTATTCCTCTAACAGTATGTGTATGGGATATTGATGTATATTTCTTGTGGTGTATCCAGTAAATGTAAGTTATATTCTGCTGGACTGGGTCTTTTTGTGGTGCATATCTCTTCTATTGTATTAACCCTTTAGTTGTCACTAGCAGTTTTAGTCACAAAGATTCCTACAGGAATCATCGTGACTAAAACTGCTACCGACACCCAAAGGGTTAACTCATTTGAGACGTGCCGCTTTAGGCCGCGTGTCCGGATGCGGCACATCTCGAATGAGTTAAACAAGACAGCCGTGTCCATGACATAATAATTTACGTTGGATTGACGTTTATTTTAGCTGCTTTCTAACAGTGTATCATAATTTATATTTTAGCATGGTCTCCTGACTCACTTCATGATTATTACACAAATGCATTATAGTATTTATTAATCTGTCAGCGTCTGCTGATTACAGCTGCAGTTTTTTTTACCGGTACACTGGAAAACCGCGGTTCAGCAACTTTTCAGTGTGTTATACTTGGCAGTGTCTGGTAGCTGTAATGGAAAGTGCTGAAGCTGATACAGGAAACTTTTAACTTTATCTCTAGCTGAAAAATGTCATGTTAGACTTAAACAGTTAAGTTTTCCTAATTTTTTTCCACGTTTGCCCTTTCCTATAAAAAAAATGTAATGTTCATTTTACAGTTAAATGAAGGGCACAGGGTAACCATCAAATCAAATTATTAGGGAGACTTAGATTACAAATGAAATGTGTTAGCCCGTTTGTCACCAGATTGTGCATACCGCTTTACAAACAAATACGACTTCTGTCGCAAGTCGTCGTCATATCAACAGTTCACATGAAACGGCTTTTGCAGGTCAAGTATTGCTAAAAACCCTTGATGTGACACAATGTCTTTTATGTGGGATGGTCATTTTAGAACTGGAATCTGTCAACAATTATCTTAAAGTACAACTAAAATATGCTTTTATCAGCTCTTCCTGGGTACCCACAAAATGCCGGTTATCTCTTCAAGCCGGCTGTGTTGGTTCACTTTGTTTAAGGATCCAAAATCTCTCATATTTATTTGGCATGGTTGATAATTTACCTCTGTTGTGTATACGAAGGCACACATGACTTGCTTGTTTAAATTATTTTGCGTCAGTGGGCAGAAATCAACAGCAATATCTGATTTAGCAATACCGCTACAAGTAGAGTGCATGCTTGCGATCCGGCCGAAACGAAAAGCAGTTTATTGGTCATTCTGAGGCTTCCTATTCTCTCGCTCTCTCTCTCTCTCTCTCGTTTGCGTGTGAGAGCACTGTGCCGGAGTTTGTTGGGGAAGTAGTTGGTGTGCCAGTGCAAGTGACCAAACGGAGAGAGACAGAGATCTGACCTAAGGCCTGGGTGAATGATTTCTTGGGCTATTCTGATGGATGACATGGATCCATATATTAAGGTTAACAGAATGAGGAACAGAGAGAGAAAGAGAGATAAGGTCTGTTTCTGTTATTTGTCGTTTAGGTTGCGTCAGCCAGTATACCGGTAAAAAATATCAGTACGGTTGTCCATTACTGGTATCTGTACTGGTACGCATTTATATACTGGTATGAAGCTCTACTGTTTATCTTTTTCTTGTCTGAAGTGTCTGTCTTTAAAATTGCATTGCATGAACTGTTGTATTCTCTGTCATATTTTTCCAACCTTTTTTGTTGTTTCATAGTTTCTGACTCTTTAGCATTGTTGTCTTGAAGTTTCTAATTCTGTTCATGCCTTTTGTTTAACCTCTCATTGGGATGCATCAGTTTTTTTAAAGTCAGCTGTAAACTTAATCTGGATTAATGTCCTCAGCTTGAGGAACTGCTTGCGCAAATTTTGGTCAGGAAGAGAGTGGATTTTCTTATGAGCCTCTGGAGATGTAGGGCTGATAAAAATCTATACTTCTTAGGATAAAATGGGCGAATGGAATATCCATGTATTAACCCATATCCTACTGAGGCTAAAAGCTTCAAAATTTGTACACTGCCATATGCAAGCTACATTATAGTACTTACAGATAAGGATATAGACCAATGGCTTTATTTCAAGGGTGGTGCCAGAATAGCTTGGCGCCTAGAGGCGCCAAGCTATTCTGGCACCACCCTTGAACTATTTTAGTCAAATCAGTTTCTGTATGTGCCCGTTGGTACATTTACAGGGCGACTGGCAAAAATTTGAGTTTTAGCTGACTTCAGTTCTGTTTGCATGTGTCAAATGCAGACATTATCTTGTGGCATGAAAGTACTTTTTGGCTCACGTGCGAAGCAAAAGTGAGTCTATGTTTTGGGTCAGTGGTCATCCGTCCATCCGCCGTCATCCGTGGTAAATTTTAATGTTGGCATTTTCTCGGAGACTATTCAAGCCACATTCTTCAAACTTGTGGTAAGGCCTTTCTAAACATACCAATTTGAGTGACCTCTCACAAGGTCAAGGTCACAAGGGATCAAGAAATAGGTCAAAATAGCTATATTTTGACATAATTTATTTTTTCTCAAATACTATTCACAACTTCAAACCCAAACTTGGTACAAAGATACCTGATGGTAATACCTTTTTATACGTACTAATTTGGTTGATCTCTCAGAAAGGTCAAGGGTCACAAGAGCTCAGGAAATACGTGAAAAATTGCCATATTTTGACAAAAGATGTTTTATTCTCAGATACTATTCACAACTTCAAACCCAAATTTGGTACAGAGGTACCTGATGGTAAGACCTATCTATGCATACAAATTTGGATGACCCCTCAGAAAGGTCAAGGGTCACAAAGGCTCAGGAAATAGGTCTAAAATAGCCATATTTTGACAAAGATGTTTTTTCTCAAATACTATTCACAACTTTAAACCCAAACTTGCTACAGAGATTCCTTGATGGTAAGACCTTTCTATACACACTAATTTGGTTGATCCCTAGGAAAGGTCAAGGGTCACAAAGGCTCGGGAAATTAGGTCTAAAATAGCCATATTTTGACAAAGATGTTTTTTCTCAAATACTATTCACAACTTTAAACCCAAACTTGCTACAGAGATTCCTTGATGGTAAGACCTTTCTATACACACTAATTTGGTTGATCCCTCTGAAAGGTCAAGGGTCATGAGAGGCTGGCAAATGTGTGTAAAATTGTGATTTTTTAAAAATAAAATTGTAGGTATTCCCAAATGTTTGCAAATTTTACAACCAAATTTGGCACAAAGATAGCCGATGATAAGACCATCCTATGCATACTAATTTAGTCGACTCATCACAAAGGTCAAGGGTCACAGGGGGTTGACAGATGTGTGTAAAATGCTTACATTTTCAGAAAACATGAATTTTGCTGCTGCAGAAGCCAGCCCTTGTCACAAAGGTCACACATATGTAAATCGGTCATACACGTGAGCCATAATGCCTTTGCCTTTCTTGTTTTGTTTTGTTACAGCATTAGCATCATCGGTAGCATTTAATTGAGTGATTTATTCTTCTAATACAGTGACAAAATGCCATTTCCCCATTCAGCCCTGACGCACTACAGCAGGAGATGGGTCGACCATGATAATTCAAGGGTAGTGCCAGATTAGCTTGGTGCCTTTTGGCGCCAAGCTGATCTGGCACTGCCCTTGAATTATCATGGTCAATCCATCTCCTGTAACAGGTGCATAGTCATTACATGACCCCTCCAAAATTTGGGAAATAAATGCGTTGGGCTGAATGAGTTAAGTATGATTAGTGGTGGTTAGTTTTTTTGTTCTGTTTCTTTCGTATTATCATGTATGTTTCTCTGGCAGAAGTCATCAGTGAAGGAGAAAAAGGACAAGGAAAAAGATGGCAAGGAGACACCAGCTAAGCCCCACCACGCTCCCTCCAGCAAATCTACCCCCAACAGCACCCCAGCTGCCACCCCGACACCCTCTGTGGCAACCCCTTCCACACCCAAGACTCATACCCCCTCCCGCACACCCACACGAGCTCTTTCCCCGGCTCCAGGGGCGGATGAAGATGGGGGCAGTGATGCAGCGAATGCTTCACCAGCCATTGGAGATAAGGATAAAGTGACCCCAGCCGCTGGAGACAAAGGGACATCGGGCGCAGGAGACAAAGTGACCCCGTCAACGGCTGAGAAGTCAGCAGCTGATATTACGGCTGAAGAGTACAAAGCCAAGCTGGCGGAAAAGCGGAGACAGGCACGAGAGAGGGCAGAGAGAGAGGCAGAGGAAGAAAGAAAGCGGCAAGAGGAACTAGAGTAAGTGCAACCAACATGTTGTGTGTGTGCTGGTCTGTGATTTTGTACCTTACACTCACGACCAGTGGACTCAGGCTGTATCTTGAAACAGTGGCAAATTCAGTGCAAAATGACCCCTGTGCAAAATTTTAGGAACATGGATTTAAATTGGAACAAGCCAGCAAGCGGCGGCAACATGAAGGGCTTTCACATTTGCCTCTTACAATTGGGTGGTGATATTATTTTCTGGCAGTTAAGTTAAATAATAATAATAATGAGTACTTGTATAGCACCTAACCTCAGAAATTAGAGCTCTAGGCGCTTAACAATAGCTAATAGTACAAAAATAACTAATCACAAAAACGCAATTTACAAAAAAATATTTAAAAAAAAAAGAAATTGAAAAAAAAAAATACAATGCACTCTATAAAGCATCTATACACAATCAGCATTCAAAAATGCATATCATTCATTCAAGGAGGTGCTGCGCTCATACACGCACTTATGCACGCGTGGACACACAAACACACTACTACTAATAGAGTTGACTTTAGCATATTGGCAGGTCTGTGACAAAGATCAGTTGTAGCAGACAAAAAAAAAAAAAGAGGGGTCTTTAAGGCTCATCTGAATGCCTCTCGCGAATCCACGTATCTCAGTTCGCTTGGGAAGCTATGTTACCTGAATGACCTCTCACCAAACGACTTTGTTTTGACGTGAGGGATACATAGGACTCAAGAGTTGGCAGCAGAGTGCAAATTCTGTCTTGAGGGTGTATACAGCTGGAGAAAAGAGGCACGGTAGTGTGGGCAGGAACAGGTAATACATCTGTGAGTCATGCATGAAATTTTATACTGAATCCTAGCTGTCACAGGTAACCATTGAAGAGTAGACAGATGGGGTATGATATGATCCGATCTAGGGACTCTAAGAATAACCTAGCAGCTGAGTTTTAAATTTTCTGGAGTTTGCCAATCAGACACTGGGAACATTCAGCCAGAAGAGCATTGGAGTAGTCTAATTTAGACACCCCCCCCCCCCCCCACCCACCCACACCCAAAAAAAAAAAAAAAAAAAAAAAGTGCAGACAAGTACTCTAGTTGCTTCAGGTGTCAGATAGTGGGGCACTGAAGCAATACAGCACAGTTCAGAAGCATAAATAATAGAAGCATGGGTAAAAGTCAACAGACATTCCGATTCTCTCATAGGTAAATGTCAACCCTTTCTTGCATATATTATATTAATTATATTAATAATAGTAATTATAATAATTATAATAATAATTATATTAATGATCTTAATTTATGTCAAAACTGCATCTGCTGGAAGCTGAAGACACATTAACCCCATTTTTCATGCAGTCACTTGTACTGTCTTACCATCAGGTATCTTTGTACCTAGTTTGGGTTTAAAGTTCTGCATAGTATTTAAGAAGAAAAAAAATTGGTCAAATGTGGCTATTTTTTTTTTTTTTTATCTACTTCTGGATCCCTTGTGACCTTGACCTTGTACATTTAGAAAGGTCTTGCAAAAAGTATCCTTGAAGACTCTGGCTTCAGTAGTATCTGGGAAAATGCCAATGTTAAAGTTTACCACGGTAAGACTTCCTATACATACTTCCTATACATACAGTACGGTTGCACGCACAAGGGGAGTTATTCAACAATATAGTTGAAATAAAAGAGTTACTTTCAAACGGTGGTGTTTGCTGAACTTGTCTTTTGTCAATTTTTTTAGATTGCAAGAAGAAGAGCGTAGAAGACAGGAAGAGGAGGAGCAGCGTCGACAGGAAGAGGAATTATTGCGATTAGCAGAGGAGGCAAGACAAGCAGAGGAAGAACGGCTGAGGAAAGCCATCGAGGTGGAAGAACAGAGGAAAGCTGAGGAGGCAGCCAGGCTAGAGCAAGAGAGACAGGCTGTAAGTAAATCTATGTAGATCTATGTATATTGCCCCTGGAATCCTAATTGTAATTTTTTCAGAAATAGCAGCAATGGTGTGAGCAGCTCAGATGGGATTAAAAGTTGTACATCCTACACAAGAAGAAGAAAAAATGGGGAAGGGGCATATTAGTCCATAAACATCCATATTCGGTCTTTGGAAAGTTACCTGTTTTATTAAAACCTTGGTTCACTCTTGCTGATACATAACAAGTACTAAGGCTGATACATATTAGTACAAAATCATGCTTATAATAATTATGTGCAGCTTCCATTTCAGACAACCACATTTCTAACAAATTATATACCGGTACTTGATGCGATTGTGAAAAGTGACGATATCATCTTAACCCTTTGGGTGTTGATAGTGGTTTTTGTCACGTTGATTCCGACAGGAATTATTGCAACTAAAACCGCTACCAACACCCAAAGGGTTAAATTTAACTCGGGCATGAAATAGGATCAATGCTGAGAGAGGACAGAGGGCAGGGAGTTTTCTTTTGTTTACACTTAGTCAGAACTTTTTGTACATATTAGCTTCCATGATTTACGAAGGAAGATGGAGAGAGGATGTTGTTACAGGTGTAAATTTCATGTTGTATGTCACTGTGAGAGTAAACAGTACTGGTGGCTGCATGCTCAAGGGGTTAATATTTATCTCCTGGTTTTGTGCAGAAAGAGGAGGCAGAGAGAAAGGCACGTGAGGAAGCCGGACGCTTGGAACATGAAAGACACGAGAAAGCACGCAAAGAAGAGGAAGAACGACAGGAGAGAAAGAAGGTAAGTGCAACAATTTGCAATTGTATATCAAGGGTTGCCAGGTGCAGTTGATAAACAAGTTACTTACTACAGTATTAGTCAAACTGTGTCTTCTTGTGTGTGATTTTGAACCCTGCAGCCTAGGGACATGAGATGCAAAATCACAGACCAGCACACATTTTTCTACATTATGAGAGCCTTTTAACCCTTTGGCTGTTGTGTCACATACGATAGCAAAAGTGAGGCTATTTACAGGCCATCCATCGCCTGTCTTCCATTGGGCAGTGTCCATCATCTAACGTTTATCTGTCGTCCGTGGTAAACTTTAACATTGGCATTTTCCCAGATACTACTGAAGCCAGAGTCTTCAAGGATACTTTTTGCAAGACCTTTCTAAATGTACAAAGGTCAAGGTCACAAGGGATCCAGAAGTAGGTAAAAAAAAAAAAAATAGCCACATTTGACCAATTTTTTTTTCTTCTTAAATACTATGCAGAACTTTAAACCCAAACTAGGTACAAAGATACCTGATGGTAAGACTTCCTATACATACTAATTTGGATGACCCCTTGAAAAGGCCTAGGGCCACAAGAGATCAGAAAGTAGGCCCTAAATAGCCGCAAAAAAAGTTTTTTTCTGAAGGAACTTGGGTCCATGTGGACTCTACAGCATCCCCAAAGAAGACGCCCCCTATTCCTCCTCCCATATTTTTTTTCACCTTTGATGTTGAAAGATCCTTGCTGCTTTTGGGGTTGTGTTACAAACCCAGACTTGGTACCTGATGGTAAGACCTTCCTAAGCATACTATTTTGGATGAATCATGGGAAAGGCCAAGGGTCATAAGAGGGTGGCAGATGTGAAAAAATGCTATTATTTCCTCAAAAACATTACCAATGACATGACTGATAGGAAGTGTCTACTTACTCTCACAATTTTAGCCTAGGAACCCGTTGTGTCCCTGCACAACCCGGGAGGCACTCGGGGAACCCCCGAAGGGGCCGAGAGTTGTCTCCCGTGCCTGCCTATCCGGTTCCGAGTCATGCGATGAATACCCAGTTTAGTCTACTTAGCTCGTCTAGTGCAGACGTGTTTTGCTAAAATCCGGCCTTGCTGTCACGCGACCGGTTTGGGACCCTCTTCGACTTGTGTTGGGCCTGCTTCGCTTGCGGGCTCTTGTCTTGTGCCTCCGCTGGGTCGGCTTCTTGTTCTTCTGCCACCGCTGCCTTTCTCGCCTCTTCTCGACTCCTCGGCTCGCCTCCTCTCCCGCCTTCGGCGCTGTTGTGGTATGGAGGTGTCGTCCCCCGTCCCTGTTGCTGCAGAGAGGTAAGGTAGTTGTTTAGCCTTCGGCCGGCCTCCGAGCGGGTCGCCGGTCGTGGGGACTTCTCAGTCTCTGGTTGTCTACCTGGCGTCGCTCTTTGTTATCTCAGCCTGGCCCTAGGGCCTACGCCTTGTCTTTTGCTTGCGGTTGTATTGGGTTGCTGGGTGCTGGCGGAGCGCGGCTCCGCCACTGTCTCTTAGCTTGCCGGGCCGTGTGCCTGTGCGTCCGCACCTTGGGGCGTATTTTTCACTTTGCAAAGGAAAAACAGAAGACAAAGTATAACACATACAGCTTGTTTATGTCGCCTTAGTCTCGTATCTCGTATCTCGCAACCAGGGAAGAACCAGTCTTGCTTGCTGGCACCCCGTTGGAGGAGGTGGAGTCCTTCACCTATCTCGGGAGCATCATAGACAAAAAAGGCGGCACTGATGCAGATGTCAGAGCACGAATCGGTAAAGCCAGAGCAGCCTTTCTCCAGTTGAAAAAAGTGTGGAGTTCCAGAGAGCTGTCACAACACACCAAAGTCCGGATTTTCAACTCCAATGTAAAAGCAGTTCTCCTATATGGAGCAGAGACTTGGAGATTGACAAAAACCAGTCAACAGAGTACAGACCTTCATGAACAGTTGCCTTGGAAGAATTTTGAAAATCCACTGGCCAGAGAAGATCAGCAACGTCAGACTCTGGGAGAGAACAGAGCAGATAACAGCAGAGAATGAAATTGGGCGAAGAAGATGGGGATGGATCGGTCACAGTCTGAGAAAGCCAGCTTCCAGTATCACTAGGCAGGCATTGTCATGGAACCCCCAGGGAAAGAGGAAAAGAGGTAGGCCGAGAAACTCCTGGCGTCGAGACCTCCAAGCAGACATCAAGAGACTGGGAACCACCTGGAGTAGAATCGAAGGAGAAGCACAGGACAGGAGTTGCTGGAGGTCTCTCGTCGACGGCCTATACCCGGGTAGGGATGACAGGCGTGTAAGTAAGTAAGTCTCGTATTTCTCCTGGTTGGGTGCGGCCACGTGCTCTTGCTCGTACGCTTGTGTATTTCTGTGTTGCAGTTGCCAAGTGCGGACCTGCACCCTCTGCGGCGACTTCCAGTGGCCAACGGACAACCATGCGGTATGCCTTCCCTGCTCTGGCTGCGCCTCGGACCGCTCCTGTGACCTCTGCTCCACTTGGCCAGAACTGAAGTGGTCGCAGCTTTGGAGTTTTTACAGGCGGGACCGACCGTCCCCTGTGAGTAACACTCCCGTCCGGCACTCCCCATTGTGCCAGGAGCTGGGACCAAGCCTGTCCGTACGGGCCCAGTGGACTGGACGCCGCTTCAAACGCGTACACCCAGCACTGTTCGGACAACTGACCCCTCTAAGCGGACACAGAGTGCCGTCCTCCCTGAGCCCGGCCTTAGGGGACGCGCTCCGCACCGCCCCATGTCCGCTGTCAGTTCTCGCTCGTCTCTCACGCCCGCGGACTCCTACGCGGAGTCCATTTGCCGGCAGAGAGCCCGCCAAATTGCGCCTGGCTCTCAGAGACAAAGTGCCACGCGACCTAGGACGCCGGATCCTTTGGCTTCCCCCTACTCACGGCAATCTCGCTCTCCATTGGATTCTCGTCGTCGGCACCGTCACTCCTGTCGTTCACCCAGCAGCCCCCCTCGCGCGGGCCCTTCGTCGGCGCGTTCCTCCTCGCGCTTCCTGCGGTCTTCGCCCCATCGCTCATCTCGTCGTCAGTCTTCCCCTAGGCGCTGCTCCGGTCGGAGCCCTTGCCGGGATGGCCGCCGTCGTTCCCGCCCTCGTAGCCGCTCTCCTTGCACATGGCTCGACGCCCCTCGGGAGCCTCTCCATTCTCGCCGCAGCAGCCCTCTTGCCGTGCGTCCTTTGTGGTCTTCCTCTAGCGTCCCTCTTCCCCGCCGCCCCCCCCCCCCTTCCCCCCCCCGGACAAGGACGTCTTGAGTCTGTTTCCGCCTCTCCTCTGATCGGCCCTGCGAGCCGTTCCACCGCTTCCCACTCGGCCTTTTTGGATCTCTAGGACCCTTCCCCGATGGCTTCGACTACGTGCTCGGCCACCTTGCTCGCCTTGGATGAGGCCGCCTGCATCGTTTCTGCCTCCCTGCCAGTGGATGCTTGCCCCCTGTCCCCCCACTCAAGCGCAAGGTCTCGGCCTTCGTCGATGCTGGTCGGCAGACGAAGAAGTTCAAGTCTCTCCCTCAGCCGCCTGGTTTCAGCGACATGCGGGACGCCTTCTCCGCGCACCTCCTCACTGCCCCAAGGGAGCACCAATTTTTCTCCGACCGTAGGTGGCCCCCCCCGACCTTGATATCATCTTCCGTCAGGAGTGGTATGCTGGACATTCCCTGTCTTTCTTCTGCCCCCTTCCTCCGGTAGACCCGGCGGCGATTCTTCAGGCTGGCGGTCTCTCTCTCCTGAAACGCTCCGTTCCTCGCGGTTTAGACGGCACAGCGGCCCTGGTTCGTAACACCCTCGCCTGCTCGGGCTTCCTGGAGCTAGTCACCCGAGCTGTCGTACAACGGATAGAGGAAGCCTGGCATCCGTCCTTCACGCCCCTGTTAGGAGATCTTCTCGCCCTCGCGGAGGTGGCCAATCGTGCGGCGTATCACTCTTCCGTCAACGACATGGCAGCTTCCTCCAATTGTGACCTCATGCGTCGGGACGCTGTCCTGCGGGCCTGCCGTGGTTTGCCTTCGGACCTGCGGAACCAGCTGCGGCGTGCCCCCCTCGGTGGACCACTCCTTTTCGGTGACACCTGGTCTTCGGTGAAGTCAGCTAACTCGGATCGGTGGCCTCGCAAGTCTGCGCTCCACCTCGCTTTCACCCTTCCCGCAAGGCTCCAGGTCGTGCCCTGCGGGGCTCCAGACCCCCGGCGTCCTCAGACCCCCCCCCCCCCCCCCCCCCCCTTCCACGAGCCCCCCGCTGCCGCCCCGCCTTCGGTTGACCCGGTCAGGTTAGCACCTTTGCCTCCGCCCGGTCCCGTCCTGCGCTCTGTGCGCTGAGGTCTCCGCTCTTCTACAGAAGTCCGCCACGGAGGTGGTCGTGCGTCACTACTCTCCGGCCTTCTACAGCCGCCTTTTCCTCGTGCCCAAGCCGGGCGGCAAGTGGCGTCCAATCATCGACCTTTCCGCGCTAAACACCTTCATTTCAGCTCCCCATTTCCGCATGGAGACCGCCCGGGCCCTCAAGGCCGCGGCCCAGCCGTGGCACTTCGCCGTAAGCTTGGATCTGTCAGATGCGTTCTTGCATGTGCCCATTCACCCCGCCTCCAGGAAGTACCTGCGCTTCGCCTGCGACGAGGTAGTTTACCAGTTCCGGGCCCTCCTGTTTGGTCTCAACCTCAGTCCGTGGGTGTTCTCTCGCTTAATGGACGCGGTAGTGGCCAAGGCTCGACAGTCGTCGTCCAGCCCAACGTCCACTTACCTCGACGACCTTCTCCTACGGAATCAATCGGCGACCATTCTTTCCGTGGACAGACGCTCTCATCCGTCTGTTGGCGCAGCTGGGATTTCTGCTCAACAAAGGCAAATCGGATCTTACGCCCAGTCGCTGATTTGTCCACCTCGGCATGGACTTCGCTACCGACCTGAACCTGGTGCGTCTGTCGGATCAGCAGATTCAGAAGCTAGCTTCCTTGACCGGCGATCTTTGCCGGCTAGACGCAGCCCCCGCCAGGACCTGGCTACAGCTTCTCGGAACGATGAACGCGGCTGCATAGCTCCTTCCTCTAGGACGTCTCTATTATCGGCCGATACAGTTGCACCTCCTCCTTCACTGGCGCCCGTCGTCCACCGACTTGGCAGCCTTGGTACCGGTCACTCCGATTCTTCGCCCCCATCTGCTTCGTTGGATGGATCCGGCGTGGCTGGCTTCCGGAGTCCCCCTAGCGTCTCCCCCTCCTCGGCTTTCCCTGTGTGTTGACGCGAGCCTCTCCGGGTGGGGTGCCCACCTGCTGCTGGACTTCCGAACGGTGTCGGGGACCTGGCCGCCAGAGTTGTCTGCACGTCACATCAACTGGTTGGAGCTTCAGGCCGTTTGGCAAGCCCTCTTCACCTGGGAAACGAGTCTGCGGCACCAGGAGCTCTTGGTCCTCTCCGACAACACGACTGTGGTAGCGTACATTCAGAAGCAAGGCGGCACTCACTCTCCCGACCTGTGCATGCTCATCTACCGCCTGATGCTCTGGTGCCAGGCCCGCGGCATTTCCCTTCGAGCGAGACACATCCCTGGTCACCTAAACGTCCTGGCCGACTCGCTCTCGCGTCGCGGCCAACTGTTGCACACGGAGTGGACTCTTTGCCGGGATCTGTTCCAGATGATCTGCGCACATTGGGAGACCCCTCTGATCGACATGTTTGCCACGAGGTGGAACCACCAGCTTCCCCTCTTTGTCTCCCCCGTCCTGGATCCCCTTGCCTGGGCGGTCGACGCACTCTCCATCCCCTGGGACGGTTTGTTTGCGTACGCCTTCCCCCCCGACAGACCTGGTCCCCAAAGTCCTCCTCAAGCTCCGGGGATGCAATGCGGTCGTCCTTCTGGTTTTCTTGGAACTGGTCTTGGACCACCGACCTCCTCAGCCTCGCCATGGGACCTCCCTTACAGTTACCCACGCCGCGGACGATGCTCAAGCAGCCTCGACATGCCCTGTTCCACCCGTGCCCGGAGCGCCTCCTCCTTCACGTCTGGAGGTTGTGCGGCGTGCCCTCGCCGCTAGAGGCTTCTCGAGTACAGCAGTGGAGGCGATCTCTTCAGCCCGCAGACCCTCAACGCACCGCGTCTATGAGGGAAAGTGGCGAGTGCTGTGCGCCTGGTGTGAGGACCACCGTCTCTACCCCACCGAATTGACCCATCCCCAGCTAGCTGACTTTTTCCTCTGGCTCTTCGGAGACCAGGGATTAGCCCCAATCACCATCAGGGGGTACCTATCCATGATCTCCGACACCTATCGGCACCTTGGCCGCCCGGACCCCGGCGCCTGTAAAGACATCGCTGACCTTATGTCGCACTTCGGGTTGCAACGTCCGGTACTCCGCTCTCTTGTTCCGCGCTGGGACCTCCCCTGGGTCCTGACTTGGCTTAACTCGGCCAGATTTGAACCTCTGCCGTTGGCCCGCATCGCGGAAATGACTCATAAGACCTGCTTCCTTTTGGCCCTTGCCACAGCGGCCCGAGTCAGCGAGCTCCACGCGCTCTCAGCGCGCCCTGCCTGCCTGCAGTTTCGTGCGGATGGCTCCGTGCAGCTTCTTCCGGACCCCGCCTTCCTTGCCAAGACCAAATCTCCTCTGACCGGCCTCAAGTGATCTCACTTCGGCCGCTGCGTGGGACCGACTTCCCCCGGGAGACCAGGCAACAAGATCCCGTGCGCGCCTTGCGCGTGTACCTACGCAGAACCAAAGCCGTCCAACGAGGACGCTTACGCCTCTTCCTGCCTCTCAGGCCCGGCAGAAATGACATTACAGCCCAGATGATTTCTTCCTGGCTACGCTGGGTCATTCGGTCTGCCTACCAGGATCTCTCCCCTCAGGGAGCAAAGAGGCTCAAGATACGCGCACACGAGGTACGTGCCATGGCCACGAGTCTTGCTTTCGACCGGAACTGTGCCGTCAAAGACATCGTTGCGGCCGTGGGCTGGCGAGCAGAATCGACATTCGCCCGCTTCTACCTCCGGGATCTGGCAGGCCAGCGAGACAACCTCGCTCTGGTGGGGGACATCACGGCGGCGCAACACTCCCTCCCGGCGCCACAAGCGCCGTAGGTACGCAACTTAGCTAAAATGGTCGGGAGTTTGCGACTGGGAGGATGGCTCTGCAGGGCCCCTTGGGGGTTTGGTGTAGCGGCACCCTCCTCCTACTCGCAATTCTTCCTATCAGTCATGTCATCGGTAATGTTTTTGAGGAAATAAATGCATTTTTCTCTAAAAGGTATTTTTTCGAAAAATACTTACCGATGACATGACTCGGAGGACCCTCCCACCTGCCCCTCTTGCCGCTGGTGAGCTGAGTATCCTAAACTGAGTATTCATCACATGACTCGGAACCGGATGGGCAGGCATGGGAGACAACTCTCGGCCCCTTCGGGGGTTCCCCGAGTGCCTCCCGGGTTGTGCAGGGGCACAACGGGTTCCTAGGCTAAAATTGTGAGATTAAGTAGACACTTCCTATCAGTCATGTCATCGGTAAGTATTTTTCGAAAAAAATACCTTTTAGAGAAAAATGCATATTTTTGACATAAGTTTAGGTTTTGTATCAAAGTTTTTGCTAACTTTTCATTCAAATTTGGCACATAGCTAGCTGACGATGGGACCTTTCTGTGTATGTACTAATTTAGCTGACCCTTTGCAAAAGGCAAAGGTCACAGGTGGGCTGACAGATGTGTAAAAAAAAACATAATTTGTTTTATAAAAACTACATGGATTTCACTGGTACAAAAGCCAACCCTTTACTTGCTCCTTTCATTAACCTGTCGGTAAGGTCAGAGTTTCAGAAATCAGACTGAGACTGTTCATACACAATGAGCCATAAGGGCTTTGCCATTCTTGTCAATTTCATTCCTGCAGGAATCAATCTGACAAAAATCACAACTGACATCCATGGTCTCTTCTGGAAATAAACATGAAACTGCAGCAGCCACAAACATTCCATTGTTTCATTTCTTGCTGGTTCAGTGGAGTCCAGTTAACACAAACTCGCTTTACACGAATTTCCGGTTAACACGAACCGATTTTACATTTCCGGCCGACGGCCTTCTTATTCTGCATTAAAATTTCACTGATAACACGAAATGCTTAACACAAAATTTCGCTTTACACGAAGCTTGTTTCGGTTCCCAACCAGGGCAATTTCACTATTATTCACCTGTTTAACACAAACACAGATTCCATTCACCGAAAACCATTAATGTTTCGCTCTTGCGCTGTAGTACACACAGATCAGAGCGAACTCTAGTCTATGATTGGCTGAATAGCCTTCGGCTGTTGTAATCCGTCTTCTTATTGGCTAGCGTTTCTGAACTGTATTCATGTTGTTTGCATCATTCATGTACCAACACAACCCTTTTACCGATGCGGGATTGTACTTCAGCCTGTGTTGCTTTTACCTGATGGATTGTAACTTACTATAGATTTTTACCTGATGGATTTTACATTAAATACGCGAGCTGAACACGTTTCCGTGTTTTCCTAGCGAGCTGAAGGTATGCATATAACGTACGATATTGTGCACTTTTAACCTCGTACTCATTCACGCACACACTTTCTCCTTGAGGGCCGTGATCAATTTTGAGGCCATATTGGTTAACACGAAATACGTTTAACACAAAGTGATTTTCCGTGACCCGAGAAATTCGTGTTAAGCGGACTCCACTGTATTTGCAGTCATGGGACAAACACATGTAGTGCAAATTGTGTTTTAAACATTACTATATATGGGTGTGAGTTGATAGGAAAACAGAAATCTATTAATTGAAACAGAAATCTGTAGACTTTTAATCTTTACGGAATTTTCTGTATTTTAACAAATGAACCCTTTCTCGCACACATAGCAAAGAGAGAAACTTTGTATCTAGACTGCACAAGGAGCCATGCAAATGCTGGGAAAAAGCCTGCCTTTGTGGATTTTTCCAACTTTCACACATAAAAATATTTATCTTTCTCATGACGGTCATTACTATGCAAAAACAAATTATTACTATGCTTCCGTTGTGTAATTTTTGTTAACAACTTTTTCAGAGATTGGAGATGATCATGAAGAGGGTTAAAACGGACAGTCCAGCTGATCCTAAGGTAATTGTATGCATGTTTTTACATGTAATCATAGGTTTTAAAAAATATTGTCTTGATGAGTATGTTGCTTCAGTGACCAATTGCTAGCATTTTAAAATCATTCAAGGTGCCCCAATAGCTTTGGGAGTGTCTTATAATATTGCCATTGGCAACGCTATACAACACTTGCGCACTGTTGCGGGGTGCCTTGAATGAGTTGATGAAAATAGCTGATACACTGTCTTCCGAAGACACCTTTCCAAGTTTGAGATCTTGTTTCAAGATTTAATATGATTTTGAAATGTCCACTTCTCACACCTCCTTGCTTTGTTTTGCAACCACAGGAATCCAAGTCTCTAACCAGCTCCCCCACGAAGAGTGCTGCCTCCAATGCTTCAAGTGATGCATCGCCTGCTGAGCCAGAAAACAAAGACTTCGCTGCTACAGTTGCACCCACAGCTGTCAAGTCTGCTTGGGGAGAACCAGAGGAGACAGTCGACGGTGGGGTCATTCCTGCTGAGGGATCTGGCACCCGTTCTCCTGCAGGAGAACCGTCAACTCCAGAGCAGGAGGCTGCCCCATTTTCAGCCATAAAAGAGGCTTCACCAGAAGAGTTGGGGCTGGATTACTCTCAGTCTGTGGTCCACACTGAGTCTGAGAGTAAGCCAGTAGAACCTGCAGCATCTGAGGCTGTGAGAGCCTCCACACCAGAACACATTCCCCCATCTGTGCAGTCACCCACCACCAGGCCTGCAGAGGCTGCGGAAAATGGCAGCGATCGGCCAAAATTCAAGTCACCGCTCCTTCAAAAACTGGTGGAAGGGAAGGATGATGCTGGGGCATCTTCAGGTGGTCCCAGGTTCAAATCTCCACTGCTGCAGAATATTCTGGGCAAGACGAAGGTGGGGGCTCGCATGGGGCTGGGATTGGATCACTCAGTCAGCACACCCAATCTCAGCTCGCGCATTGGGAATGGACAAGGAGCTGAAGAACCAGGGATGACGGATGGCATGTCAACCAGCATGGTTGACGTGGGGTCAGCAGAAAAGGAGGCTCGGAACACCACTGAGGAGAAAGACGTTGACACTAGCGAGTCGTCCTCTTCTTCTCACTCCTCCCCTGGTCACCGAGTTGCCAAGTCTCTGGACTCAGTTGCCAATGGCGAAAGCGAAGTGCTAGGCGTGGAAACTAGTCAAAATGATATTAAAATGGACGCTGAGCCCATGGAGGTTTCGTCTTTCGATCCTTTCGCTGCGCCAGGCAACATGGCCACCAGCGCGGCCTCTTTCTGGAGCGAGCAGGACAGCGGGGCGAGCTTCGGGTCTGATGACCTGCGAAATGCCACCCAGACTGGCTCGCTCCAACTTTCGTTCAATGGACATGGGCCAGCATCCGACAGTGGTAGGCTGCAAGTAGGACCAGGCATGGAGGACTCCAGGTCAGTAATGGTTTACTTCCTTTCGTTTTCATCATTTTCTTCATGTGTGTGTTGGTCTGAGATTTTGGACTGTACGGCTTCCATGGGCAAACATTTTATTCTGGATTTTTTCATTTACCTGTCAGTCCATCCTACATCCACCCACCCATCTATACCACCTGAATACTATTTATCCATATGTTTATCATCTATTCATTTTTGTTGTTCCTATAATTTAAAAATAGGAACAACTTTGAAATGGGGCTTGCGGGAGCGCGTTCTGGAGCATGCTCATGATGTTTTGGGCGTGCGGCTCCAAAATTCTGGCAAAGAAATAACAAGATGAAAATGACGTCACATCTAGTTATGCAAATCTTGCTGAAGAATGTACTTTTGGCGCCAATGCCGTATGTGTGTGTGTATGGACACTGACTACAGCCCGTGTTTGAGGATGGACAAGCTTGACATTTTTTTATATTGTCCCAAAGAGAGTAATCGCAAGGCAGTTTTTATTTTTTTATTTTTTTATTAAGATGCAAATTGGCAAGAAAATGGCCGTTTCACAAAAACTGGTTGATCCACACTGGAGTCGGTATATTTTTTAATTTTTACTAGATATTTTGCGTATCGCTAGATTAAGGAAGACATTGAATGAGTTCGTTAACCAGCATTGTAACTTGACAACTTTTTGAGTGATAATTAAATTATAAAAAAAAAAATAGTTTCATGTTTTTGGGATTAATTTCACAAATTGTTTTGAATTAATCTTAAAACAGTTGAATCTTTTTTATGAAAAAAAAAACCAATCTACTCATTAATAATTGCATGATTTTCAAAAATGGTATTTGCATAAGCCTACAGGTTGTCTCGGCTGTCGGGAACGAATCTAGATCAAATTGTGATCTGTAAGCTCTAGTTGTGAAAATCAGCTAATTTTCGGCACCACTTTTCGGAGTTATTTTTAAAACAGCTAACATAACTTAGACTTTTCTTTTACGAAAAAAATAAATATATTCTCGTTAGTACCCACATGATTGTTCATAAACAGTGTTTGTATAAACCAGCTGTTAGTCCCGGCTGTCAGGTAGTATTAGGTCAAATTGTGATCTGTAAGCCCTAGGTGTGAAAGTCAGCTAGACAACTGCAAAGTTTGATCTTACAATACATAAAATGTTAGTATTGCGATGAGTGGTTTATAACATCAAGTCGTCACTATGAACACATCACTAGGAACACGGCGTCGTGGGACTAATGATGCCATGACGTGAAGCTTGAAGTGACGTCATTTCGCTCCTCGTGCTATTATTTCTCTTAGAATAGCTATCGCTACACCAGACCACAGAGTTTAGAATGGCGGGAAGCGCCATGTGTCCATCTTTATTTCTGTGCTAGTGTGTGTGGATTAGAGGGTGGGTTAGGGTAGGAGATGGATCAGAAGGATAAGCTTGAAAATAGGAACAACTTTGGGCTGGTGTCCCATATTGTTTATTTATCTATGCTTTATCTCATGTACCTGTTTGTTCACTTGTTGTTGCTTTGGAAGGGAAATTCTTTTTCCTTAGCCTCCCTTGAATAAATAATCAACTTTAGCGGTGAGGCATATGTCAGACAGTGTGTTTGTGTGTGTTTTAGCTTTCGTGTGATAGCAAAAGTGAGTCTGTGTACTGGGCCATCTGTCGTCTGTACATCATCGTCTGTCATCTGTGGTAAACTTGTGCGTTAGGATATTATGAAAGACTATTTAAGCCACAGATTTTGAACTTGGCCCAAGAGCTTTCTAAACACACCAATTTCAGTGTCCTTTTTCAAAAGGTCAAGGTCACAGGGGATCAGGAAATAAGTATAAACTAGCTATATTTTGACAAAACTTTTTTTTCTCAAATACTATTTACAACTTCAGACCCAAACTAGCTACAAAGACACCAGATTGTAAGACCTTTATATACATGTATGCTACTTTGGATAACCCCTCAAAAAGGTCAAGGGTCACAAGAGTTCGGGGAAATAGGTCCAAAATGCCATGTTTTGACAAAGATTGTTTTTTTCTTAAGGTACTTGGGTCTCGGTAGATTTTCTAGGACCTCTCAAAAAGTGCCTGCCGGCACACCTTGCATAATTTCTTTCATCTCTGATGTTGACAAATGTGGGATGCTTGCTACCTTTGGGGTTGTGTTACACTGTATGGAAACCTTCAGAATCCTATTTGCTCTGTACTAGTTTTCTACTGTCTGTCAGCAGTAGCTATGAAGTTATAACTTTCAGCCAGCTGAGGTCACTGAAACAAATGAAAACCACACCTTTGTATGTCCCATGGAAATGTTGCAAATAAAAAGTGGAAACCTAAAAGGAGTCAATTCAAGACTATAACAAGATGAGATGACCCAGTCCAAAGTTGTTCCTATTTTTAAGCTTACCTTCTGTTCTTTCTAATCCATCTCAGTCCACCTTAACCCATATCATACTGAGGCTAAAAGCTTCAAATTTGTTCACTGCCATACGCAAGCTACATTATAGTACTTACAGATAAGGATATAGACCAATGGCTTTAGTTTAAGGGTGGTGCCAGAATAGCTTGGCGCCTAGAGGCGCCAAGCTATTCTGGCACTACCCTTGAACTATTTTAGTCAAACCTTATTTCACACTCGGGTGTATTCCGAATAAGGGTTAACCCACCCTGCCCTCTGGTTTAAACACACTGGCACACACAAACTCAGATGGACACGGCTCTGCGTGCCAGTTGTATGTTCTATGGGCTGGCATTGTGACAGCCATTCTGAAGAAGATTAATAGCACAAGCAGCAAGATGAGGTCACTATAAGGTTCACATCAGGGCATCATCTGTTCCATGATGCTGTGTACGCATTGACAAAATTGATGTTTTACGTCACTTATTGTAGTACTAAAATTTTACATATATGGGAAGATCAATCATCAAACTGGTAATTTTTTCAGAAGCATCATGTTAGGTGTCTTCTAATAATAATAATAATAATAATGACGGTATTTATAATGCGATTATCTTATAATAATTATAACTCTGTCTAAGCGCGCACTCACAACTAACGTACGCATGTGCACGCTTTAGACAACGACTCACGTACCACAAATACATTAAGACAGTCAACTTAGGGTGGGGAGTGTGGTGATTAGTGCTAGAACTGTTGAAAGAGGTGAGTTTTGAGGGCGGACTGGAAGGAGGAGAGAGAGTGTTTCTGACGGAGAGAGAGTGGGAGAGTGTTCCAGGTGGAAGGACCATATACAGAGAAGGATCAGGGGCCAAAAGTGCTGAGTTTGGTGCGGGGGATGTGGAGGCGGAGAGAGGCAAAGCAGGGAGGAGTGTAGGGGTGAAGTAAGTTGGAGAGATAAGCAGGAGCGTAGTTGTTCAGGGATTTGTAGCAGAGAGACAGAATCTTGTATTGGATGCGTTGGGGGATGGGGAGCCAGTGAAGGAGTTTGAGCAGGGGAGTGATGTGGTCGGATTTTTTCTTTCTGAGGACGAGGTGGGCAGCATTGTTCTGGACGCGTTGGAGAGTTAAAGTGGTGGAGTGAGGGAGGCCAGAAAGGAGAAAGTTGCAGTAGTCAATGCGAGATAGGATGTGATAGACAGCATGTTTGGTGGCAGCTTCGGTAGTGAGGTATTTTCTGATCTGACTGATGCGGCGGAGGTGGAAATAGCATGCCTGGGCTGTGGCGGAGATGAAGCTGGTCATGGAAAGAGAGGAATCGAGGATAACGCCGAGGTTTTTGGTCGAGTCAGAGAGGGAGATGGGGGTGCTGTCGAGTTGAAGGTGGAGAGAGGGAGGGAGCTGGGAAAGTTTCTGGCGAGTGCCTACCAGCATGGCTTCCGTTTTGTCGTCGTTCAGTTTAAGCTTGTTTGCTGTCATCCAGTTTTTCACGTCTTCATAGCAGTCAGCCGTGCGAGTCAGTAGTGACTGAGCGTTGTCGAGTTTGTCTTTGTCTAGTAGTTGTGTGTCGTAGGCGTAGAGGTGGTGGTGTATGTGGTGAGACTGGATGATGTTGGACAAGGGAGAGGTGTAGAGTGTGAAAAGGACAGGGCCCAGGACGGACCCCTGTGGAACTCCGCAGGAGAGCATGATTGGGTTGGAGGAGACGCCGTCGATGGTGACGGACTGCTGTCTGTCGGAGAGGTAGGAGAGAAACCAGGAGTGAGCAGAGTCAGTGATGCCAAAGGAGTGGTGAAGGCGGTGGAGGAGGATAGAGTGGTCTATAGTGTCGAAGGCGGCTGAGAGGTCGAGTAGCGTAAGAAGGGAGATATTGCCCGAGTCGGTGGAGAGAAGCAGGTCGTTTAGGATATGTAGAAGGGCTGTTTCAGTGCTGTGATGTTTGCGATAGGCGGACTGGAAGGGACTGAGGAGGTTTTTGTCGGCGAGGTGGAGGATGAGCTGGTTGAGAACAACCTTCTCAAGGAGCTTGGACAGGAACGAGAGATTGGAGACTGGGCGATAGTTCTTGAGTTCATTTGGGTCGAGGTTGCGTTTTTTGAGGAGAGGACGGATGATGGCGGACTTGAAGATATCGGGGACGGAGCCGTTTTCTAGAGATGTGTTGATGATGTCGGTAATGAAGGGCAGAAGTTTTGGAAGGCCATCCCGGTAGAGAAAAGCTGGGAGGGGGTCGAGTTCGCAGGTTTTGAAAGGCATGGACTTTATGGTCTTGAAGACTTCATCCTGAGAGATGGGGCGGAAGGACGAGAGGGGAGTGCCGGAAAAGGGGGTGGGGGGGGCGGGAGGGCAAGGCAGAGAGTCGAGTGTGTTGCGCAGAGTTTGGATTTTGTCGGAAAAATAGGTGGAAAAAGTGGACAGGAGTTCTTCTTTGCTGTGTGTGTTGGGGAGAGGAGAGTCTTTAGAAGTGCCTAGGAGTGAGTTCATGGTAGCGTAGAGGGTTTTGGAAGAAGTGGATTCCAGGATTTTGTTTTGAAGGTGTTTGCGTTTGGAGTCGGAGATCATTCTGCAGACTTTGGATCTAGTTGTTTGGAAGATCTGTCTGTGGACGGTGAGGTCAGATGAGCGCCAGCTAACCTCATGGGCAAGGGCATACATGCAGGCACACTCGGAATCTGTCACAGACTGGACCCGTTAGGATGCTATTGTATTACTGAAAACAGAGCAGTCTTTTATCAAACTCGATAGGACAGATTTTCCATTCATGGTTTTTGTCTACTGTATTGAAAATACGGTAAACTTTGAGATGGGGCTGGCCGGAGCACATTCTGTAGCATGCAAATGACGAAGATAGGCGCCTGGGCACACATCAGACTCTGACAGTCAAGTAACACAACAAAAATTACATCATGCCTAGCTACACTAACTGCGCTGTTGATTGTACATATGGCGGGAAGCGCTGTGTGTGTATGTATGTATGTAGGCACGAGGAGCATCTCTGGTGTTTGTGTACTTAAAGCCCTGAACTTTAAGAAAATTAATGCTTTGATCAAGGTATATTTCGGAGAACCTCTGAACATATTTTAAATGGTAGACTCTTTAAAGAGAAAAATTGCCATGTATGTGAAGTCGGTTGACCCGCATTTGCGTCCATAATTTTCATTCTATTCACTTGGAATTTTGGATAAAGCTAGCTTGGAGATAGACATTGGATGAGTTTGTTAGCCAGCTTTGTACCTTTTCAACTTTTTCATAAAAATTAATTCTTTGCAGAAAAAAATTAAAAAGTAAGAATTCTAGACTTCTAGAGAAGGTTCAGACAGTGACAATGAGGTAATGGCGCAAAGCACCAGATGTCAGTGTTACACAATGTTCCTAAACTGTCCAAAAGCACCAGATGTCAGTGTTATACAATGTTTCTGAATTGACATCAAATTCATCACTGTGGGACTAGCAATACCATGACGTGAAGCTTATAACGACATCATTATCTTCAGAATCCCCGTGGCTACTCCAGCACACAGACCATACTAATGGTGGGAAGCGCCAAGTGTCTGTCATTTGTGTGCGCAGGTGTGTTTTGATCAGAGGCTGGGTTAGAGAGGAAGGAAATGGATCAGAAGCATAAGCTTAAAATATGAACAAGAACAACTCAAAGTTCCTAAAAGAAAACGCATGTGAGCTCCAAACAATACCGTAGACTTTGGGATGCAATCCTCATCTTGTTCTTAATATGCTACAGCATAATATTATTAGTGACATTTTTTATTAGTTTTTTTTTAGTATTGCATCACTGTATCGCATCCTGTGTCAGGGGCGCGGATCCAGAGGGTGTCTCGACGGGGGAGGGGGGGGGGGGGGGCCCGACAGCCCTCTCTCCCCCCCCCCAAACCTCACTCCCCCCCCAACCCACCCACCCGTCAAACCTCCCCCACCCCACCCCACCCCTCCCACCCACCCCCCAGTTTTCCAAACTGTGTTATACAAAAGAAGTACAGACCAAAGCAGTGACTATCAGGCGAGCATACATTCGTAACAAAGAAAGAAACGCGATTAAAAAGAACAATTACAATAAAGTTGTGTTGAAATTATTCTTTCATGGTTCTTTCCTTTTGGGGGTTTTCTTTTAAAATTGTACTATAGTGTTGTAACCATTCTTTCTACACGTGTTTCTTTTTTTGTTTGTTGGGGTTTACTCAGACATACTTCAGAGTTTTCAGAGGTGACGATTTTTATTTGTTAAAACATTTTTCTTTGTTTCATCTCTGGACACAGCACCGCTTTTGGCACTTTATAAAAGGAAGGGCTGATCATATCTACATGCACTTTCCTCCTCCCCGCCTCCACCCCACCTCAAAACCAGATTAATTGGGCACTTCTGATTCTTATATATATATTATGGTGTTAATATTCTTATTGAAAAGAATGTTCTACCTGGAGTTTCTGCAGGAGCAATCACCTTGTGTTTAACAACAACACTACACTACCAATTACTCCTCCGTCTGAGGAACAACAGCCGTTTGTGAAAATCGTGATGCATCTCTATACACCCTCAAACCTCCTCCATATGAGGAATCACAGCGCTGGACAGACAACAGTTAGATCCCCTGCCCCCGCCTATCAGGCACCCAATCGCCAGCCCACAGAGAAATACGCAGGTATAGAATAAGACAATCATTTCCATTCCTAATAAGAATGGATCAGGTCTCTTATATAACCCATGTCTTTCTCCGGAACTTAGGAAGTAGGCAGGAGAAACATACATACACAAACATGAAGGTGCGCTACTATATGTGGTCGGGTAAATACCCTGATTTCCCACAGTAGATGCACAGAACATTACACAACAATGTAACGATACAAATTTTGCCTCCATGTCTTATTCTATACCTGCGTATTTCTCTGTGGGCTGGCGATTGGGTGCCTGATAGGCGGGGGCAGGGGATCTAACTGTTGTCTGTCCAGCGCTGTGATTCCCCTTGGTTTGAGTACTGAGACAATTCTGCCAGCGCTAGCCTCACCTATCTGGTTTGTGAGTATCATGTATAACTCGAGGCAAAATTTGTATCGTTACATTGTTGTGTAATGTTCTGTGCATCTACTGTGGGAAATCAGGGTATTTACCCGACCACATATAGTAGCGCACCTTCATGTTTGTGTATGTATGTTTCTCCTGCCTACTTCCTAAGTTCCGGAGAAAGACATGGGTTATATAAGAGACCTGATCCATTCTTTTTAGGAATGGAAATGATTGTCTTATTCTATACCTGCGTATTTCTCTGTGGGCTGGCGATTGGGTGCCTGATAGGCGGGGGCAGGGGATCTAACTGTTGTCTGTCCAGCGCTGTGATTCCCCTTGGTTTGAGTACTGACAATTCTGCCAGCGCTAGCCTCACCTATCTGGTTTGTGAGTATCATGTATAACTCGAGGCAAAATTTGTATCGTTACATTGTTGTGTAATGTTCTGTGCATCTACTGTGGGAATCAAGGGTATTTACCCGACCACATATAGTAGCGCACCTTCATGTTTGTGTATGTATGTTTCTCCTGCCTACTTCCTAAGTTCCGGAGAAAGACATGGGTTATATAAGAGACCTGATCCATTCTTATTAGGAATGGAAATGATTGTCTTATTCTATACCTGCGTATTTCTCTGTGGGCTGGCGATTGGGTGCCTGATAGGCGGGGGCAGGGGATCTAACTGTTGTCTGTCCAGCGCTGTGATTCCCCTTGGTTTGAGTACTGACAATTCTGCCAGCGCTAGCCTCACCTATCTGGTTTGTGAGTATCATGTATAACTCGAGGCAAAATTTGTATCGTTACATTGTTGTGTAATGTTCTGTGCATCTACTGTGGGAAATCAGGGTATTTACCCGACCACATATAGTAGCGCACCTTCATGTTTGTGTATGTATGTTTCTCCTGCCTACTTCCTAAGTTCCGGAGAAAGACATGGGTTATATAAGAGACCTGATCCATTCTTTATTAGGAATGGAAATGATTGTCTTATTCTATACCTGCGTATTTCTCTGTGGGCTGGCGATTGGGTGCCTGATAGGCGGGGGCAGGGGATCTAACTGTTGTCTGTCCAGCGCTGTGATTCCCCTTGGTTTGAGTACTGACAATTCTGCCAGCGCTAGCCTCACCTATCTGGTTTGTGAGTATCATGTATAACTCGAGGCAAAATTTGTATCGTTACATTGTTGTGTAATGTTCTGTGCATCTACTGTGGGAAATCAGGGTATTTACCCGACCACATATAGTAGCGCACCTTCATGTTTGTGTATGTATGTTTCTCCTGCCTACTTCCTAAGTTCCGGAGAAAGACATGGGTTATATAAGAGACCTGATCCATTCTTATTAGGAATGGAAATGATTGTCTTATTCTATACCTGCGTATTTCTCTGTGGGCTGGCGATTGGGTGCCTGATAGGCGGGGGCAGGGGATCTAACTGTTGTCTGTCCAGCGCTGTGATTCCCCTTGGTTTGAGTACTGACAATTCTGCCAGCGCTAGCCTCACCTATCTGGTTTGTGAGTACTCCTCCATATGAGGAACACAGGATCAGATCACAGTCATGATCACTCATGATGTATACCTCTTACACTGGCTGACGATTTTTTAAGGGTTAATTAGTGATCAAAATCAAGACATTTCACACCTCCCCTCTGGTGACACGCATCTATGACCACATTGTTACTCTGATAGGCACTGGTGCATGTCCTCGGACACTATCTCAGAAGACAAAGCTACGCAGTCTCTGTGAGACTGGAGACCCACTGTGCTCAGAGAGTGATGTGTGACGGAATTTGGGGATTAGCAATCACTTGTGACACGCGGGTAGGGAGTTCCAGACAAGTTTTGTATTTGAAGAGCGGGACTCTGAGAAGGCGCGTGTCACTACTTGAACGGAGGGAGCTTGAGGGAGTGTATAGTTGAAGAAGATCAGCGAGATAGGCAGGGGTAGAGTAGTTAATAGCTTTGTAGCACAGACAGGCGATTTTGTACGAGACTCGTTGTTTGACTGATAGCCAATGAAGTTGTCTCAGAATATTAGTGATGGGCTGATGCTGTGAGGCGCGGACGATGAGACGTGCAGCACAATTCTGAACTCGCTGCAATTTCTGAATGAGAAACTGAGGGATGCCAGCTAAGAGGGCATTGCAGTAATCAATGCGGGACAAGACTAATAAGGAGACGACCAGTTTGGTGGTAGCTTCAGTAGTGAGGTAATGACGGATAGAACTGATGCGTCTTAATTCCAGAAAAGCAAGTTTGCAGACATGATTTACATGCTCCTTCATTTAAAGATCTTTATCAAGAAAAATGTCAAGATTACGAACTGAATCAGAAAATGGAATAGGCGCGTCACAAATGCGCATAGTCAGGAGAATTGGACAGCAGTCGAGAGGCACCGACAAGAAGAGCTTCCGTTTATCCCTCATTTAACTCAAGTTTATTTTCACACATCCAGGACTTAACGTCTGAGATACAGTTCTGAACATCTGAAATAGCCTGACTGGAGCTGTTTGGAGGTGCAGATTTCCGAAGTTGTGTATCATCCGCATACATGTGATGATCGGTTGAATGCGATGCGATAACCTGAGACAGAGGCTGAGTGTACAGCGTAAATAGAATGGGACCCAGGACAGAGCCCTGGGGGACCCCAAACTCTAGTGCAGCAGCTTCAGAAAGAACGTTCTTGACAGAGACGTTGATCTGACGGAAAGACAGATAAGAGTGAAACCAGGTGAGAACTTTACCAGAAATACCAAAGTAGTTTTCTAGACGTTGGAGCAAGATGGAGTGGTCAATGGTATCAAACGCAGCTGATAGGTCTAACAGGGCAAGAACTGAGATCTGGTTTTCAAAATAGGCACTTAGGAGGCCATTAATAACGACACAGAGGAGAGCAGTTTCAGTACTGTGCCCAGCATGGTAAGCAGACTGAAGCGGATGGACGAGATTGTTTGACTGTAGGTATTTAGTGAGCTGTGTCAGAACGACTCTCTCAAGCACTTTGGACAGAAAGGGTAGGTTTGAAATGGGACGATAGTTTTTTAGCTGGTTGGGGTCCAGATTCAACTTTTTCAGGAGAGGTTTGACAATGGCTGATTTGAATTCTGACGGGAAAGACGCCTGACTCAAGGGACTGATTTATGATTTTGGTGATGGTGGGTAGAAGAATTCCGATGTTTTCAAAAACCAGTGAAGTTGGCATGGGGTCGAGCTCACACGTTTTAGGCGGGCATTTCTTAAGAATGTCAAAAACAGCCTGTTCAGAGACAGGAGTGGACTCAACAAAGGGGTGATCGATATGGGGAGGGTGGGTGTCAATATGGGCGAAGGGCACAGCATCAAGGCTGTCTCGAATGGATGTCACCCTGTCGGTGGTGAAAAAGCTACAAAAGGCTTTGGCTAAGTGAGCAGCTAACAAGTAACATGGGTGTGTATCTATTAATTGATTTTACAATTATTTCATGAGAAAGTGATATCAACAAATTATAATGGACTATGTCAGGCAAGTAGTACAATTTAAAATACATATAGTAAATACTCTGAGGGTGCCCACACTCACAGTGTTATGAATGGCTTCTACAGTCATTTAGACCAGGTTGTCTGAAAACACAAACATAGGTTTTTCAATTACATGTATGCTACTCTTACAGTGATAGCTTTTTCAGAATGATGGGACTACTAAAGAAATATTTGAGAGGCTCTGCATGGGTTAATTTTTTATTCTCAGTTGGGTAAACAAATTTTGTTCTCAGTGCTAACAACTATAACAGATTTTGTAGTAAGATGTTATGGCATGAGGCTGTATTTTATGTGATGTCATATAATCAAAATCTGCGAGCACAGGTCAATGAATTTAAATGTTTGGTTGTCCTTTCAAGTCTGTGGCTCATTGTCACCCATCAAACAAGTGTATGGTCTTAAGGATGCAGACAAGAAAGGCTGTTTTTTTTTTTTTTCAAAACACACAAATACAAGTGGTATACCTATGAAGTTAAGCTGTCAATAATGGGTGTTATGAAAGCTTGGGTGGGGTATAGGCATTGGGAAACTTGCAGAAGTCTTGTGTAGTGCTGCTGCATGGGTTTGAAGTTGCACAGCAACCACCTTAACTACCATTCACAACATCAAACCTAGACTTGGTACAGAGATACCTGATGGTAAGATCTTTCTATGCCTACTAATTTGGATGGCCCCTTGAAAGGTCAAGGGTCACAAGAATCCGGAAATGTTAAAAAAATGGATTTTTTTTGGTTAGAATTCCAGTTTTGTCATCATTTTTATGTGCAAACTTTTCTATCATATTTTGCATGAAGGTAGGTGATGATAAGACCCTTCTATGCATTCTAATTTGCTTGAACCCACACAAAGTTCAAGGGTCATGGGTGCTTGACAAAAGTGAAAATTGCATGAATTTTTAGGAGACATGGATTTCATAGGTACGAAAGCCAAACCTTGTGTTAGGTACATGTAGGCATAGTTACTTACTTACGCCTGTCACCCCTACCCGGGTATAGGCCGTCGACGAGAGACCTCCAGCAACTCCTGTCCTGTGCTTCTCCTTCGATTCTACTCCAGGTGGTTCCCAGTCTCTTGATGTCTGCTTGGAGGTCTCGACGCCAGGAGTTTCTCGGCCTACCTCTTTTCCTCTTTCCCTGGGGGTTCCATGACAATGCCTGCCTAGTGATACTGGAATGTAGGCATAGTTACTAGTTAGCAAAACAGCCGTCTGAATGCCTTGTCACTGGTCTAAATGCCTTTTCAGGGTTCACCACGCAGCATAACATACAGCATTACGTCTAAGGGGCTCATGAGAATCAGTGTCAGTTTTTTTTACAACCTGCGCCAATTTCCTACAATTTACCAGTAAGTTGCGTGTTCTTTAACCTTCTGAGCGAGGACTGAAACTATTGAGGCATAAGGCTGTAACTTTGTCACGGATCACTGCAGTCATGAGAGTACATAACCTGTCAGACAAGTAGTAACCTGTTCAGGTTGTCAGATGGGCATTGATCAAAGAGACAGATTGTCAGCAGACGACGTTTTACCCGCGAGAATTTCTTCTAGGTGATAGACCCTAAGACCCAAATAGAAGGAATATGGAGGCGAAATTACGGGTTCATGTCGCGAAGATCGCAAACATTTTACGCATTCTAGCAAGGGTCACTGACTCAGGTGTGCGTCATTTGTTGTCTCAAGCGGGTCAGAGTTCACTCGCATGGTTAGGAGACAAGATGGCTGCCGTGGCTGGAATGTCGTCTGGTCTCGGGACATTGAAAGGTAAAAACTTATGTATGCTTACAGCGATTGTTCTTTCCATTGTTTCCATTGACAGAAAGTTTGCTGACGGATTTAGAGGTAGGAGAGGGTTGGTTGACATACCATCTTGTAAGAGCACTCCGTCGTTGCTGTGTTGGTATTGTACGAAGTGGAGAAATAGGTCGAGGCTACCGGCGAGCCTGTCAGGCGTACAGACAAGTTTACATCGTCGTTCTGGCTGCCAGAGAAACAAACTAAAACAATACCACCATAAAGCATACTCATGAACCTTCACAGCCTGATGAGGCTTATGAGGATCCATGCCTCTTGCAGATGTACGGCGCTGTACGAGATTGTACGATAGGATGTTGCTTTGCAGTTGCAGTAGGCGTGGCTGCCAGACAATGTATTCATGAGTTTGACACGAGACACAGCAGTGACAGTACAATGTAATATGTGTATCGCGGGGACGACTGCGTCAGTATTATTGCAGTTGCTGTGTGACTTGTCAAACTATTGATGGGTTATGTGACCACATCCCTGTCAAGCATGAAGATGTAGATCTATGTCAGATAACCCCTTTATCCAGTATAGTCAGTTATGCTAGAGGCCTTGATCCTCGTTATCCCTTTTGTCTCCTGGTTTGAGTGAGAGATGTTGTATTTATTGGCACTAAAATGGATGTCTCAGTAGTGACCTCATCACATTACATTATGATATGCTTGCAGCCGCTATGTAGAGTAAGTAAACTTTCAGTGAGACCTATGCTTCTGGAGTAGACATAGGTCATCATGAATCTTGTTATTAATTGTCACTCTTGTGCGAATTCAGACTGGGTGGAGATCATTGTTTTGTGTCCTATTAAAGCCAGTTGTGAAGATGCAGACAGCAGATAAACATAGCTTACTCACTCAGTGAGTACCATCCATCAAAGGGCATAGTTCCTCATTTCCTCATGAGCCACTGCATATGGGGGGGGGGGGGGGGGGGGGGGTTGATTACCTGTGAGGCTTGGGACCGCCATGATCATGTCTCTCAGGCAGAGCAGGTCATTTGTGTGCTGCTTTGTGAATTTGGACCTTATGGTCTAGAGCTGTGAGGTAAAAAACGCAGACCAGCACACATTTGTACAACTGATTATAGTGATATGACCGCAGATAGTGGCTGTATGGAGACTTTATAATTGTATATATATCAATGTAACTGCCTTGAGGGTTTTCTGTTTGTCCCAGTGGTGTCAGTATAACAGTGTCTTGTTTGACTCATAAGAATTTACATTGTCTGATTCATTGATTGTAGGTAGGAGTATGTGGAATGTCACACCATTGAATTTAGGAGTAAGAAGGTTGTCACACATCAACATCATCAACACAGCGTGTTCCTCAGGTTATCTGGTTTTGAGCCTTTGCAGTCTTTTCAGAACATTGATTTTTAAAATTATATTGATATGTATGTTGTTGCTTTCTAATTGTGGACTGTATGGCATGTACAGATCATAAAATGTGTGCTGGTCAGTGATTCTGGACCTTGTGGCTCAAGGGGATAGGTCCAGAGTCACAGACCAGCACACAATCAATATTTTGAATGCTGTCAATACTTTAAAGTAATGCAATCCACATTTAAAGTTTGACTGCTAAGCATGTAATTGTAAAATGGAAGAAAAATGGTGTGTGTTGCAGTATCAGCATGCGCAGCGTGGAGAGCAGTGTGACATCATCCATCACCGACAGCGCCACTGGCAGTGTCTTCTCCAGTGTCTCCAGTCTTCCACGAGGTCAAGGTCATTCAGGAGGGGACCATGAGTTTGAAGAATTGATTGACCTCTCTGTCAGCAACAAGCCGGCTAGCACATCCTCCACGGTCACAGCCCAGGAGCATTCTGACGACTT
Source organism: Semisulcospira habei (assembly GCA_036245525.1). Classification (NCBI taxonomy): domain Eukaryota; kingdom Metazoa; phylum Mollusca; class Gastropoda; family Semisulcospiridae; genus Semisulcospira; species Semisulcospira habei. The sequence continues at coordinate 148,850,200 of BTPG01000006.1, forward strand.
GGTGAACTTTAACAAATTTGAGGGAGAGAGTGAGGAAACTACAGGAGTCCCCCTGCCCATCATCGCCTTCGAGGAATCAAATACAATACGACGGCAGGACGTCACAGGTCTCTTATCGTATTTTTTATTTTTCTTGACACATTCACCCTTAACCCTTATCACTCAGAACACACCAGTGTGTGAAATAAGTTTGACTAAAATAGTTTAAGGGTAGTGCCAGAATAGCTTGGCTCCTCTAGGCACTAAGCTATTATGGAACAACCCTTGAACTAAAGCCATTGGTCTATATCCTTATCTGTAAGTACTATAATATATAATTGCATATGGCAGTGTACAAATTTGAAGCTTTTAGCCTCAGTATGATATGGGTTAATGCACCACAACTGGAGATGGGATATTAATTGATGACTTTCAGTACTGATCTGGCATCTTGCTGAATTATTAGCTGAAAGTGTGAAAGTACTGGAAAAAAATCCAAAGGAACTTTTCTTTTTTAAACTTGTAACAGAGAGGACCAAATCCACTTGCCCGTTGTCAAATACAATAAGATTTCTTATCGAGCAAGGCAAAGTTATACTTCTGGAAGTCCTAATGGTAAATGAAAATTTAAGTGCACTCATACACATGAAATTGTTTGTGCTGCCAGAGAAAATTTGGGCTCCTAGATTTCACTGAGATTTTGGTCTGCATGGCTACAACAGTACTAGGATCTTAGACCATTTGGTCCTCCCTGTTGTAAATCTATGACGACCAAAGGTCTAATGCATGACTGCCTTGTTTAGTTCAGTTAAGTTTGTTCATCGCTTTGCTCGGGAAAAACCCATGCACACTGTACCCATCCCTCACGTGATCACACGTCTTCCCAGAGTTCCTTGTGATAATGTGTCAAAATTGGTTTGATTCAGTATGGAGCTTGTTGCTTACGTCTTGCTTGAAGTATGTTTTCTTGTCACTTTCCAGATCTGCTCTCATGACAACACCTAGATACCTGCTGTATCAGCAGTGATACTACAGACAGGGAACTTGGGGGGTTGTGGCGAGAGCATCACCTCCGCAGTGTCAAACACTGACGCTCACATTAACATTGATAGAGAGACGTTCTCCAAGAACAATTATAACATTGCTCCACATTGACACCTCGTCTCTCTGTCACAATATTAGACGCTTGGGCTGACCTGAAGATATGACGTCACAAGTCAACAAAGTGGAAGGTGGTGATCATGAAAATGTTGGATCACTGTTGAGTGCAGAAGGCAGTGATGGGGGTGTACGATTGCCATCGAGAGATGATGATTGTGGTGGTAATGATCAGCCTTCAAGTTTTGCATTGGGCCATGGGGAGAGGACTGTCGAACCCCGATCCTTGCACATTGGACTCGGGGGCACCACAAGAACTGACTTCAGTTCTGAGTGCACCACGAAGAGTGGCTTAGATTCTCTTTTCAGACTGGAAACATTATCTAAACCATCCACTGAAGTAGATGGTTCAGCGAATGTTTTGCGTTTGACAACAGAAGCTGGTGTCAGTTCACTGGATGGTACAAAAGGAAAGAAGAGGAGCAAGGCAGAGAAGTCACCCAAAATCCATCTGACAGACAATGCAACACTGACACCTGCTGAGCTAGAACTGTGGGAAAATTTGGAGAGGACAATGTCCGCCAAACAGACCCAGGTTCTACAAGTACTGGAAGACTTTGGCATCGCAGATGTAGAGCCACAGTCGGATGAACTGGAGGAACAGATTTGGCGAGTTGTGCAGGGAGAGATCACTTTTCAGGAGGCAGTGGATTTGGTGTAGTAGGTTCTAAAGTTTGAAATATTAATTTTTTGCATGAACAGTTTAACAATAACACCCTTGTGCGTTCTGTTCTCAGTACCCATGGATGCATTCACACATAGGTGCATGTTTCTTTTTAAAACGTGAAAAAAAAATTGTTGTATAAAAATTCTTGGGGTTTTGTGGATGGAAAAAAAAGTAAAACATGGTATGTGCTTGCAGGATATAGCATATATCTAAAAAAAAAAAAAAAAATTGGGGAAACTAGGTTTAAAAAGTGCCATTTTTGGGTTGCATAATATCGGCATTGATTCTTGCACAGAAATTTGTAAAGCCACATTGGGGTTACATTTATGGTATGTAAATTTCAAGGTGTGTTTGAGAGTAAACTAGTGCTACATTAATTTCATGATCAGCCAGTCTTGTTTTACTTTGCTGGTTACTAGTTGAGGATTCTTTTTTCTTTATGATTTTTTTTCAATTCTTGCTGTAGCAAGATTTATTATGCTATTGTTGTGGCCTTTCTCATGAACTTGTATTTTAGGTTGGTAATACAAGTAAACATGGTTCGCTAATGCACCGCCATTCCATTTCTGCATAGTAATTTATGTGCTGGTATGTGATTTTGGACCTTGCAGCTGAAAGCCGTGAGGTCCAACGTCACAAACCAGCTCTTAGTTTCTGAGGATTAATTTGGCCTGCATTTGCAGTTCAGTTATTGTGCGGAAGTATTTTCTTGACGATACATGACACAAGCAGTAAAACTGCCTTTGTATGCTATGATGATATTCTGACATATATCTCCTGGTTCGTTTTTTTCCAAGAACTTGGTTCCCAGAACTTACCACTGTACTGATTTAACCCATTCACCCCTGACGCACTACAGCAGATGGATCGACCATGATAAGTCAGGGGTCGTGCCAGATTAGCTTTGGAGGCGCCTGTCGGCGCCAAGCTAATCTGGCACTGCCCTTGAATCATCATGGTCGATCCATCTCCTGCAACAGGTTCATAGTTGTTAGATGACGCCTCCGAAATTTGGGAAATACGTGCGTCAGGCTGAATGAGTTAAACCATGCCCACTGCACTACTTGCCATACAAACTAAGTCAGGTCTGCCCATGACCAGAACTGTTTTGTTAACCTAAGCACACCTCAGAACACTGCATTTGTAGAAAACCCAGATGAGTATTATAAAACTCGTAACACAAGTCATATATACCAGCACTCTTTCACATTTTCTGACATTTTCTAAGTTTTAAACTTACTCCACTTCAGATAACAGTTCAGGATAATATAACAAGCAAAATTAGACCCCTTTGGCATTTCATTGTTGCTGAAGTTCACAGTAACTTTAGTGAGTCCTTGTCATGAAGACTGCAGGCGTCGATACGAATCTATGGTTTGTGCTGATGGGATGAGCAGCTGTTGAAAAAGGATGCAATGAAATTGAGGTAGGTCTCGTGATGTGGAATTTTCTCTCCTGCCTCACTACACCTGACACTGAGTTTTCTCCCTCGCCCCACTAAACCCAGGCTTTGAAGTGTGATACTTTTGTGCATGCAGTCGCAGAGTTATATTCCATTTTCCCCCCTGAGAGGTTCCCGGTGGGGGGGGGGGGGGGGGGGGGGGGGGGGGGTTGCATTGACTATTCCTTCGTCCACCATCTTTGTTACTGAGTTGTGTGGTGTTGTATGCAAAATGGTGGCTTCTGTGATCGCTTAGTCTCTTCTTTATTATTTTTGTGCTTCTCAGGCATTTTGTATTGTTTATCATAATGTACATGTCTTGATATGTCTAACTTTCAGCACCAAGATGGTTCATCTATGATGACTCGAGGGTAGTGTCTGAATCTTATTAGCCTGGTGCCTGTTCAGGTGCCAAATGTAATCAGACACTACATTTGAGCTCTAATGGTTGACCTTTTACTGTGGGGCTGAAAAGTAATGTAATAATGATAGTTTTGAGTTTGTTTTCTAGAATATCAGTCATTTTGAAGATTAATTGTGAGTTTGTGTGTGGAATTAGAATGCTAAAAAAAAAACAACCCTGAGATTATGAGTATGATGTAATGTGATTTTTTTCTGGATGAAATCAACAATAAATTCACATGTGAGGTAAATAATTATGATTGTGACAGCTCGACGGCTGATTTATTTTGACCCAGAATAAGAAGGTACTGAGTGACATTTTTGTTTAATTTTGCTTTACAGTGTACATGTATGTATATGTAACTTTATTTTCCAGTGACGTTAAAATATATTTTCTTAAAGTCATGTTCTTGACAAGGTGTGCACTTTGTTTTTGTATCACGGTTTATTTCCCAGGTTGTCATTCTGTCTTCGTTTTTACAGAGGTTTGAAAATGCAGTAAAATATGCCAGCTGTATATTCATAAATCTAAGTTGCATTTTGTTCACAGTCTGTATATTCATTGAAGCAAAAGATATGTATCAAATTGGGAGGAAGGCCAAGCTTTGAAAAAGAGACAATTATTTTCAGTTTTCTTACTCAGTGTTAAAATTATTTTGATTTTGTTGTAAGTCATTATTGGAAGAAATGTTTATGATAAAATGAGTGATCTATGTCCTCCACTGCCTGAATAATATGGCTGTAAATGGGGGCCAGCAAGAAGCACAGATTTTCATGAGCCCCTGCAGTATGCTCATGAGTATCTTTGCCTCTCATATGCACCGTTTAGTGGCTTTGGCTAACAAAAAGTGTATGCAGAACTTGGCTGCCATGATACTGGTAATTCAAGGATAGTGCCAGTTTAGTTTGCCCTCCCATGTGCTATATTAATCTAGCACTACCCTTGAACTATTAGTATTATCATGATCACTCTGAACAGGGGTTGCGTGTGCATATAAACTTTGTGTTTGTACAGAAAAATTGCAAAATATTTGTTATTATGTGTCCTTTTGCACAGGTGCTTTATATGTTGATAGTGAGTTAAGGACATTGCTGTCTGATCTCTAACATCAACTACAATCTTGTTTTGACCATTAAGCATTTATCTGGAAAAACAGCTGGACATGAGTTAAAAACAAATTGGGATAGGGCATAACTATGTGGAGGAAAGGTGGTTGGTGGGTTTTTTGTGTGTGTGTGGGGGGAGGGGGGGGGTTTCAAGGGAAGATCACTTTCATGCGAAAGACATAGATCCGCAAGAGTCTGTGCATTATATACAGGGCTTTTCAGGATCTATGCACTTGGTATGCAGTAGACATGTATTTCTAAAATAACTTTTGTGAAAGCATATGTTCATCGGTCTGTGAAGACATTTATTTGTTAGGAAATTGTGTTGCAACAATAGATAGCTTAGCTAGTCACAAAATCAATTAATTAAAGTAATTTTTTATAATGCTAATGATTCACACTGTATGATGCAAGGGCTTTGTTGCCAGCCTGTGAAAATGTTGATTGACTTGTCTAGTGATACACACCAGTTTCATAGTTTTTTAATGAATGAAAACTGATACTTATTATTACTACCTTTATAGTTATTAACCATATTTATTACCTATATAATTTTGCCTCAAAATGAAGTAGTTTTCACTTGCCTGTTGGTAGCTCAACTTGTGTACAGTTTTGTAATTTTCCACTAGTCTCATAACTATGTGTCAAATATGATGGACATTTTTTTATGTAGGCCATAGTAAATTAATTTATTAAGCTCCAAAAACAGACAGTGGGAGTTGAATTAAGGTTTATGGTTAGACCTTTGGCTGTTGGTAGCAGCCTTTGTCACGGTGATTCCTGCAGGATATGTCGCAAGAAAAATCAGTGCTGACAGCCAAAGAGTGAAAGGATTTTGCCTGTTAAGCTTTGGTGCCTGTCAGGCTCCAGGCGCATCAGGCACTACTGTGGACTAACATGGTCAGTCCATCTCCCACATTGGTTGGTATGTAGTTTCTGAAGACACCTAAATTTTAAAATTTAGATATTAGCTTGAAAGTGTATTGTTATTATGAATTTCGAGTTAAGGTGAAGTTGCTTGTATGAGACCATGTTGATAATTAAGGTGATGTTGCTTGCATGAGACAATTTGAACATTTAGATCTGGATTTATTCTTTGTGCATTCAGTTCCTTTCATTTAGGTTAGGCCTACATGATTATTATTCCGATTTCTCTCTGCCTGCAAAGTCATAGGCATTGTTATAATTAAATAACCGTTGCATTGATGATGTATGGTGTAATAAATGTGCTTCAGACAACCAGTTTGTATGGATTCGTTTGATTTTGTTTGGGAAATGAATGGGTTTTTTTTTTTTTTCGTTTTCGATTCAGTTCATTTATTTATGTTTCACTGTAATGAGTTTCTGTATGTTTTCTTGTGGTTTGTTAGAGGGTGTCTGCTATAATTTGCCATGTTTTTGTTTGCTGTTGATTTTGTTTGTTCAGTTTTTGATGTGTCATTATGTTTATTTCTGTGTGCAAAGTTTGTGATGTACATTGTATGCTAGAGACATTTGATTGCGGGAAGGTGTTTGAGTTTTCAGTGGCTCGTTTAATGTGAAACAAAGATACTCCAGTAATAGAAAGTCTGTTGGTAATTTAATGGAATCCGCTTGCTGGCTCCCCTTTACACTTGTTAAACAAAATGCCCTTAGCCCTGTCACTGCCAAGAAAATGTGAACAATAAAATTGCAAGATGCCCTTCAGTTGTGGAGGCTCATTATATTCTATGCCCATTGTTGACAACACGTATCCATGTTTTTTGGAAGGATGGGGTGTTTGAGGCTGAATTTACAAAGATTTCAAAAACACAATCTACGTCCCCTGGCAATGAAAGGGTTAACAGCAAGCTGTGACAATTTAAACGAAGATTTGATTCTTTGTGTGTCGGTAAAGCAGAAATGGTCATTGTCCTTTAGAGTGTCTTGAACATTCAGTAGGCAACAAGTCTTCAGGCTGACATCAGCTGCAGTCGGCCCATGCACTGCCAAGTGTGGCTGGACCTTCAAGAGATTTCTATTGAACAGTATTGAACAATACCTCAAGTTGACAGTTTTTGTATTAGAAGAGAGAGACATAACATACTCATGCACGCACACAAAAAGAAAAAAAAAAAACTTTATGCATTACCACAAAGACAACATGTTATACATGGCCAGCACTGATATCAATAAGTAATATTCTGATCTGTACTGCTACCTCTGTCTCCTGACAGTATTTTAATGCAGATGTGGTTCATCTCAATAAGAGACTTGTAAAGTAGCATATACGAGGGGCGCTCGATATGTATCTTGATGATCTTCTTTCAAAGAGTATTTTTTTTTTCAAATGCAACACTAACTGCGCAGCAAAATTTCAAGTGCCTACAACATGCGGTTTGTTTAGATAACGGCTTTCAAAGCATGCCTCGCGCTGGGACCATATGGCGTTGAGGCGCGTCCCCTGGGTGGTGGATATGGGGTCCCTCGTGAGAGGGGTGCACCGAATGAAATAAGGTGCCGTGAACCAACATGGTCTAAGGGAAGGTGACCCCGACAGAAAACCCCTGGTCCTCCTAGTAAGGGGGTTGGGCGTGGGGGTAGCTTCCCCACCCTGCAAAAAAGGAAATAGCTACAAAAACGCCGACGAAAAGACTAACAGTAATTCCATTCCTGGAGGAGGAAGGTTCTTCTACCAGAAGACTTATGACGTCCTGTGGTGAAAGCCGGAAGTCTTCGGAAGCCATAGGACCGAGCCGCCTCTCTCTATCCAGGGATACAACCATGGGCACATGGAACGTCAAGACCAAGTACCAGAGCGGCAAGGCCGCCCAGATAGCAGCGGAAATGCAAAAGTACAACACAACCTTTCCCTGCTAGGTATCAGTGAAGCCAGATGGACGCAGTCTGGCCAGAAAAGGCTGTTAAGTGGGGAGATGATTCTGTATTCAGGTCATGAAGAGGAGAATGCCCCCCATACAGAAGGTGTAGCATTCATGCTGTCACCAGTGGCACAGAGAGCGCTGATGGGCTGGGAACCTCTTGGGCCAAGAATTATCACAGCAGCCTTTAGAACCAAGAAAAAGCTCAAGCTGAACGTCATCCAGTGTTATGCGCCCACTAATGACAGTGACGAGGAAGAGAAACAAGAGTTCTACGACCGACTCCAGAGTGCCTTGGACAAATGTGCGGAGCGAGACATCACCATCGTCATGGGCGATTTTAATGCCAAAATAGGGGAGGACAACACCGGATACGAAGAGGTGATGGGGAGACAGGGACTAGGCTCGGAGATGAGTGAGAACGGGGAGAGGTTTGTAGACTTTTGTGCTCTAAACCGACTTGTCATTGGAGGCAGCATCTTCCCACACAGAAGAATACACAAAGCAACTTGGGTCTCACCTGACCATACAACAGAGAACCAAATAGACCATATCTGCATTAGCAAGAAATTTAAGATCCCTTCAAGATGTTCGAGTGAGGAGGGGAGCAGATGTCGCCTCAGACCACCATCTGCTTACCTTAAGAATGAAGCTCAAGCTAAAGAAAAGCCGCACAGAGACAACAAGAAGACAGCGCTATAATGTAGGCCTCCTGAGAGAAACTGGAGTTAGAGAAGAGTTCAAACTGGTGCTGTCCAACCGGTTTCAAGCGCTACAGGAGCTAGTAAATGAAGAGGAGGCAGTCACCACAGAGCAGCAGTGGAAGGCAGTTAGAGAGGCGCTGAACTCAACCTGCAAAGACACTGTAGGGTTCAGGAAACACCATCACAAGGACTGGCTGTCGGCACAGACCTTGAAGAAGATAGAAGTGAGGAAGCAGAAGAAAGCAGTCAGTGTCAACAACAGTCGCACGAGAGCAGCCAAAGTAAGGGCACAGGGGGAATACTCGGAAGCCAACCGCGAGGTGAAGAGTAGTATCAGGGCAGACAAGAGGGCCTACACAGACAGCCTGGCAGCAGAGGCAGAAAAGGCAGCAGGCAGCGGCAACATGAAACAGCTCTACGACATTACCAGAAGATTGTCAGGCAAGTATGGCCATACAGAAAGACCAGTAAAAGACAAAGAAGGCAAGCCTATTGCAGACAGAGCAGACCAACTCGACAGATGGGCCGAGTATTTTGAAGAGTTACTGAACAGACCTAGCCCACCCGACCCCCCAGACATCCAGCCGGCAGAGACCGACCTACCCATCAGCTGTGACAGACCCAGCCGGGAAGAGATCAGAAGAGCAGTGGAATTCTTGAAGAACGGCAAAGCAGCAGGCCCAGATGGCATCCCAGCGGAGTCTCTGAAAGCAGACCTAGAGACAACAGTGGAGATGCTGTACCCACTGTTTGGAAAGATCTGGGAAGAGGAGGTGATGCCGGCTGACTGGAAGGAGGGGTACCTAATCAAGCTTCCCAAGAAAGGCGACCTCAGCAAGTGTTCCAACTACAGAGGAATCACCTTGCTGTCAGTACCAGGAAAGGTCTTCAACAGGATCATCCTGGAGAGAATGAAGAGCTCCGTTGACCCCCAGCTGAGAGACCAGCAAGCAGGATTCAGGAAGAACCGATCATGTACAGACCAGATCGCCACTCTCCGCATCATCGTGGAACAGTCTCTGGAATGGAGCTCCCCGCTGTACGTCAACTTTGTGGATTATGAGAAAGCATTTGACAGTGTGGACCGAGAGACTCTGTGGAAACTCCTACGACACTACGGTGTACCCACAAAGCTCGTCCGCCTGATCAAGAGCAGCTACGATGGCATGACATGTCGCGTGATCCACGAAGGGCAGTTCACCAGGGAGCTCCAGGTCAGAACCGGTGTCAGGCAGGGGTGTCTGCTGTCTCCGTTCCTCTTCCTACTGGCCATAGACTGGGTCATGAAGATGACCACAGAGCACAGACGAAGTGGAATACAGTGGACACTGTGGACACAGCTTGACGACCTCGATTTTGCAGACGACTTGGCATTACTGTCCCACACTCATCAACAAATGCAGGACAAGACCACGAGGCTTGCTGACATCTCGTCCCAAGTGGGCCTCTCCATTCACAAACAGAAAACAAAGACAATGAGGCTGAACGCAACCAGGGAAGAACCAGTCTTGCTTGCTGGCACCCCGTTGGAGGAGGTGGAGTCCTTCACCTATCTCGGGAGCATCATAGACAAAAAAGGCGGCACTGATGCAGATGTCAGAGCACGAATCGGTAAAGCCAGAGCAGCCTTTCTCCAGTTGAAAAAAGTGTGGAGCTCCAGAGAGCTGTCACAACACACCAAAGTCCGGATTTTCAACTCCAATGTAAAAGCAGTTCTCTTATATGGAGCAGAGACTTGGAGATTGACAAAAACCACAGTCAACAGAGTACAGACCTTCATGAACAGTTGCCTTAGAAGAATTTTGAAAATCCACTGGCCAGAGAAGATCAGCAACGTCAGACTCTGGGAGAGAACAGAACAGATAACAGCAGAGAATGAAATTGGGCGAAGAAGATGGGGATGGATCGGTCACAGTCTGAGAAAGCCAGCTTCCAGTATCACTAGGCAGGCATTGTCATGGAACCCCCAGGGAAAGAGGAAAAGAGGTAGGCCGAGAAACTCCTGGCGTCGAGACCTCCAAGCAGACATCAAGAGACTGGGAACCACCTGGAGTAGAATCGAAGGAGAAGCACAGGACAGGAGTTGCTGGAGGTCTCTCGTCGACGGCCTATACCCGGGTAGGGGTGACAGGCGTAAGTAAGTAAGTTTCAAAGCACGTCTTTAAGATGCAGCGGTTGCGTGATTTCGTAGCAATGGACAACAATAGCTTTCAGAAGCCAATAACGTACAGAGAAACATTTGGTCATTTTGTTTGTGTGGGGGCTCGTGAGCCTAAAACTTGGTATCGATTCATTGCATTGAAACGGGTAGATAGGGTCTTCAAATTAACACACCGATTATTGTTAACTCATTTAACATTAGACCTTAAAAAGAGGGAACCAAAGAAAACGTTTAACTGTAGGCTGTGATGTACAGTAAAGCCTTGCACAACAATCGGAAAGAACGAATATGATGCAAGTCAGATAAGTAAGAGTTAACAAGCGAATTTAGCAAGGGTGACCCCATCACAGTGGCGTTTTATAAAAGAGGGTAGGGTTGTGCAGTGTCAGATATTGTTGAAGTAATTTGTTGCCCAAAACTGGTACGGTACACTTCCAGTGAAAGCACCTGACATTATAAATGATACTTTGAAGAAAAAAAACTGGTCAAGAGTATACGCGATTCTAAAACCGCCCTGGTTTCTTTGGTTTTAAGGAATGTCGCATAACTGGAAAAAGAACACGAGGTTCCGACCTGTCGGAGCGGGACAAGCTGCAATCTCGCCACTTGTTCATGTTCATTTGGATAGTAAGGAACTGCTCACAAGCACATGCAACACTTTTCGCATAATGCTTTACTTTAGGCGCAAGTTGCATGAAATTAATACACCTCTGTTTTTCCATAACACTTTTAGAATGTACCCATGTGATAAGATGACTTGATTCCTGGCATACGACAGTATTGAACACATCTTTCACCCTTGCCAAACTTACTTACTCACCCTTTCTGATATCTAGTTCATTTTTTGTTTGTAAAAAAAGGTGAGAGATAAATTGAGCTCTAGACTGTTAAAGTTGTCAATCGAGAGTTCACGATGGATGCCGTTTTCACCCAACCTGATTTAACCCTTATCATTCGGAATACATCAGTGTGTGAAATAAGTTTGACTAAAATAGTTTAAGGGTAGTGCCAGAATAGCGTGGCGCCTCTAGACACCAAGCTATTCTGGCACTACCCTTGAACTAAAGCCATTGGTCTATATCTTATCTGTAAGTATTATAATGTAGCTTGCGTATGGCAATGTACAAATTTGAAGCTTTTAGCCTCAGTATGATATGGGATAATGGTGCTGGAACGTTTACCACAGGCAACATCTCGAAACAACTTGCTCCACAAGGTAACATAACACGCTTGTGACTAAACCTCACCAGTCCTCCACTTAAAACAGAGAATTGGTTTTTTTAATTCCTGAAAGATATCTCTGTCTCACAAGAAAAGCTCACTTTAATTACGTTGTAATACAAAATGCACAGTGAACATCGGATATAACGAATCTCCTGGAACCCAAATGTTCTTGTTATATCCGAAGTTTGTTATAAGCGAAGCAATTGTATAGAAATAGTGCTGTTGGTACCTCCGATATAGTGTTGCTATATCTGACCTTGTTATAAGTGAATTCGACTGTAAATGTAAAATATTTAAGAATCCTGTCGTGGCTATGAACCTTGTATACATTAAATATATTTCATAATATTATGTCTAGTAAAGGTGTACATTAACTCACTCTACCCCAGACACACCACAGGAAGATAAGGATCGACCATGATAGTATAAGGGTGATGCCAGAATAGCTTGGCGCCCATGGGCGCCAAGCTATTCTGGCATCACCCTTATACTATCATGGTCGATCTGTGTCCTGCACTGCAATGCAGTCTTCGGAGAACAACGGCGAAATTTAAGGATTTCGGTGTTGGGGTAGAATGAGTTAAGTAAAAGTATAAGCCGTTTACAAATATAATACTGTATTTATTACTTGAGAGGTGGGAACTATTGAGAGTGAAGCTCGTACAACCTGCAGTCTGACCGGTTTGTACTTGTAGTCGGACTCACTATTTCGATCATTGTATTTGACGGAACTATCTCACAAATACATGTATCAGAAAACTGCTTTTGAAATATTTTTACGTGAAATATAGAATCCTATAGCATATTTTCAAACGTTTAAAGTGTTTTATGGAGCCGATTTACCGGTAAATCACCATTTGGAAAAAGCACATGACCCTTTGCATGTGTATTAACTCATTCGCGGCCAGCCGCATCCGGATGCGCGGCTTTTGCCGATCATGCGGATGCTGCTGGTTCCGAATGAGTTAAACAAATGATTATTTTTCAGCAAACCTTTCTGCCTTACCCTACCTTCCGACCTAGGCCCCCTCCTCGTCCTACCCCTTCCTGCCCCCATCCTCACCTTTCTTTCTTTTTAAACTCATTTAGCAGTGGAACACTACAATACAAGACTAATCGACCATATTAGCTCACGGGTGGTGACAGAAGATTTACTGGCACCACCCTTGAGCTGTCATGGTCTTTTTCGTGAATTGTTAAGTCGTCCTTCAGGACAACTCCCAACCATAGGAGTTGGACCCATTGGGATCATTATATGACGGAATAGGCGTAGGCATTTAATAACACAAATACAGCATAACAAACTTTGCTTGTCAACGTAAATGTACGCTAGGTTGTGGCATTTACTGTGGCGATGTGCGTTTACATATTTTCATGGTAATAAATTGACGTTACGAATAAACTCGAATTTCTATTTACTTATAGTTTTCTTTTGCTTGCGTTTTTTGTGCATTTAGTTTTATTTCTTATCACCTAATAGATCCTGTAGCTGTATCCTGATCATATATACTCTGTCATTTAAAAAAATTCTTTCGCCCTTGCCTATTTGTGTTTATGATTTCTTTCTGATGCACACTTTATTTTCTCTCGTCAGCTAAACCCAGACGAGACCTCAATTGTTTTGTTAATTATTTTATTTCAGTTTTTTAAGGGGGGGAGGGGGGAGGGGATGCGGGAGGGGGGGGGAGGGGCGGGCGGGCGAAACTGTTCTAAAACCAGGGCCGGATCCGGGGGGGGGGGCTTTGGTACTACAGCAACCCCCCCCACCCCCCCACCCCCACCTCGGCTGGCATCAAACTATAAATGTGTTTAAAATTGAGTTGTAACGCTTGTGTTTCAGTGCCGTACGTAACACCAGTTAGAAACTTTCAAAAACGTCAGAAGAACAGTTTCTGTTGTGGTGTTTTGATATATACTAGACCCTGGCAATAGACAAAATAAAAGTTGAGACCCCCCGACCCCCCCCCCCCCCCCCTTGAAAACTGATTGATCCGGCACTGAAAACATTACTACAGTATGCGCTTGGTATGCTCTTCAATATGGCTCGGGAAGCTGACGTCATCACGCCAGTCGTGGCGGCCATCTTGTGAGGATACGGGACTAAGCGCTCATAAGGAAATCGCTGTTTTTGTAATGTCAGAAAAGTCCTGACATACTATAAGCAATAACAGCAAGTGAAGTCTTGCCATCACTGTAGGAAACCGCTCACCAGAATCTGTCATGTCAGTGACAGTTTGTTTCCAAAGAAAAAGAAAAACGTGTTGAAACACTATTCCGCTACTATCTCATGACTATGGTATCCTCTTAAGATGGCGCCTGACGCGCCGACGCTGCTACAATATACAATATATATACGCTCTACGGGGAACTTCCCGAGCCCTATACGCTTCTTGTTTTCAGTCCTCGTAGTGAAATACGGCAGCCGTCGTAGCAGAGCGCGTTCAGTAGTGTATCGATATTCGAAACTAAAATCGAAAGTAATGTTATTGTCGAATGACTTTGTTTAATAAAGTACTTCCGGTACTTCCGGTCATGAAACGCAACAAGGATGGTTGTGTGTGTGTCACTGTCTGGCAACTTATGTCTACTATCCATTCGATGTTAGCCCTATGCAAGCCATCCAAACATGGTGTCAGAAGTAAAAGCTTCAGTACTAAGTTCTTCTAGCTAACGTTTGTGCTTTATATTGACTGTATAATGGCGAAGTGGCCTGAACAATTTGACTGACTTTGCGCGACCAGACATGTGGCCAGAATGGCGTGACAGGTTTCTTCGTTTTCGAACGGCGACAAAGCTGCACAAAGATGAACAAGATGTGCAAATATCCGCATTAATTTATGCGATGGGGAAAGACGCAGACCGCATATACAACTCTCTTCAGTTCGAGGAACCTCAAGAAGGACAGCCAAATCCCCAAGAAATGTGTTTAATTCTGTGCTGGATAAATTCAACGAACATTTCATTCCGCGGCGCAATGTGATTCATGAAAGGGCTAAATTCTATGCTCGTCAACAGCAGGCTGGAGAGACAGTAGAACAATATGTGCGTACCTTACATGACATGGCTATAGTACGTGTGACTCGATTTTGGCACAAAAGAAGAGGAAAGCATCAGGGACAGACTAGTAATAGGACTACTAGACACTGAAGTAAGTCAAAAGTTGCAGTTAGAAACAACCCTCGCAAAGGAAAGAGCCAATGATACCATCAGATCTGCCACTGTCCGTTTCGACGCATGGCAGTGGACATTTGTGAATTCCAGAACTCCTACTTCCTGATATGCTTTATTACAGCAGATACATTGAAATTGCACACTTACCAAACATAACCAGCAAACAAGTCATAGCTAAGCTGAAGAACATTTTTGCACGTCATGGAGTGCCAGAGACTTTGATATCGGACAATGGAACTCAGTTCACGTCTAATGAATTTGCTGAATTTTCGAGAGTGTGGAACTTTCAACATGTGACGACAAGCCCGCATTACCCGCAGACTAACGGTGCAGCAGAGAGAGCTGTAAGAACAGCAAAGACAATTTTGCAACAGGACGACGTATTTGCTGCTTTGCTGGCGTATCGCTCTACGCCAATTCCGGAGTTGGGTGCCAGCCCAGCAGAGTTGGCCTATGGAAGAAAAATCAGAACGACCCTCCCAACTCTATCTAGGACACTGCAGCCATGCTCTCATCCTGCACGAGACTCTCTTCCTGAAAGAGACGATGCTTTTAAACATAGGCAGAAGAATAACTTTGACCGTCATCACGGAGTCCAACCACTTCCAACGCTTCATCCAGGCGATCCAGTTTTTGTGAAATTGGATGGAGAGAAGGGATGGAAGCTGCCAGCAGAAGTGGTGGAACAAAGTGGCGAGCGTTCGTACTTGCTCAGAACACAGCATGGTGGTGAAATTCGCCGCAACCGACGCCACCTTAAACCATGCCCAGAGACTGCCCAGCAGCTGTCATCCAAGGTGCAGATGCAGTCAACACCTCGTCGACCTGAGAGGGTGATCGACCAGCCTCCATCGCCAGCTGTGAGCCCAGCTACACCAGCTTCCCCTGGCCGACCTCCAGACGAAGGGCAACCTCCAGACGAAGGGCAACCCCCAGACGAAGGGCGATGGACGCGCTTTGGCCGATGTATTATCAGGCCATCTCGATATCGCGACTAACTTTCGATCTCGATTTTGCTACTATCCCTCGATTATGTAACTGTACTCTAGTTTTGGAAAAACTATGCAAGCCATCTAAACAAGTAGCAAATGTTTTTATGTGCAATGACCTCTAAAAATACTTGACGTCATGTTCTAGAAAAATACTTAAAGAAGCAAGATAACTCAAAATGGAATGCCTAGAAATATGTCTAGAAAGGTCCCAAAATATCCCTGTTGCAGGTTTAAAGGCCTAAGGCTGCAACAGTCTCTAAGCGGCAAATGCCGGCGGCGTTGATATTTACCACAAATGACGGACGATCCTCTTCGTAGAATCACTATTACTGTGGCATGTGATGACTGGGGGTCACAGGCAATTCATGTATTGCAAAAACGGTTGAGAAAATTAATGGATTTCTTGGATTGACTGTGTGGTCCGGACCTATGAAATTTGTTAACCATTTGGGTGTCGGCAGTGAAGTTAGTCGCGGTGATTCCTATACGAATCATCGTGACTAAAACCGCTACACTGAGACACGCGAAGCGTGGATTAAGTGACCCGAAACAGTTAAAACGTGAGTTAATAGTTCGCAACTTCTCCTTTGTAAATGTTCTTAGTATGTCGGCTTACAAGAATGCTGCACAAAAGGGGTATCTTAACTCATTGTGAAGTCTGAAAGTCTTGAGAGTCGCAAAATGAAAGACTGACTCTCCTGCTCTTCTTATCTTTCGTGGCCAGGGGAGTGGGGGGGGGGGGGCGGGAGGGGGGGGGGGCGGGGCGGGGGCAGTTGCATGAGAGAGCTTAGCCCTGCGCCAGCCACTAAGCAAGGTGCTCCGCTCAGTACAGCTGTAGCGGAGCACCTTGCTTAGTAGCTGGCGCAGGACTAAGCTCTCTCATGCGGTCGCTGACCCCAGGAGAGTTCCCCCCCCCCCACCACCACCCCCCACCCGGGTCTGCCCTGGAGGACTTGGGTGGGGTTAACTTCCTACTTTTTAGTTCCCAGGGTCACCCTAGTCAGCCTCACAGGGTGGGTTTTCCCCTCTATTCTGGGGCATGTGTTTCTGTCTACCCTTGGTCAGTCCATTCACCTGTATTATCCTTTTTTTAAACTCTCCCTACTGTCTGCGTTGCCTGTAGCTCTTGATATTGGATCAGTGTGTGTTGCTAAATGGTCTTAGGTTTATCATTGTTAGCGTATTAGACCGGTTGGCGACATACGTTCAATATTCTGTTTAGTTTGTTTGTTGTTGTTGGGTTGTTGTTTTTCCCCACTCACAAGCAGTGCAGGCACGCCCTGATAAAGTCTTGTTGCTGTCGGGACTGACGTTGCCGCGGAAGGCCCACTAACGCCGTAACTGTTCAAAGATACACTTCTGTAACAGATGGTTACGAAACGCTACACACAGGTCTAGATAAATTATGGTTCATTTAGACAAAGGACAATCCAGTTCAGCACACGACGTTTTGACATCAAGTAATTTGACAATGACTCAACTCCGTTCTGTAAATACAACGCTTTCAGCCTACGAGAAACTGCCAAAAATAGATTGACACGCTAACGGCTGGGCAGAAGAAATAAGTGCGATTACACGTATGCTTTTGCTGCGTGTCCCAACTGCTGTTAAAGTTCATTAGGTGTGTCGACAAGGCATAACAAACACAATTTAAGTGGTGCTGAAATGTGTCTTCAAATTTACGCGTAATGGTACTTTAAGCAATGTACAATCAACCTGCAACCGCTGACCCAGGAGAGTTCCCCGCTGCACACAAGGGGCAGTAGAAAACCCCGGCTACGTGTGTCTAGTTACATGGATTTTGAAAACGAAGGTAAAAAATAATAATAATAATAATAAAAAAAGGCTTACTTGAGACAAGATAACATTGAGAACATGTAGCATCGGCAATTTTTAGCAATTGAAGCCTGTCCTGCAGCAATTCATTTGACGATCCGATTATTAACCCATTTCGGCCCAGATACACTACAGCAGGAGATGGGTCGACCATGATAATTCAAGGGTAGTGCCAGATTAGCTTGGCGCCTGTCGGCGCCAAGCTAATCTGGCACTGCCCTTGACTGAATTAGTCATGGTCGATCCATCTCCTGCAACTGGTGCATACTCATTAGATGACGCCTGCAAAATTTGGGAAATACGACCGTCGGGCGGAATGAGTTAAAGTAACAATTTTCCTGATACTGTTGATAGTCGCGCGTAAAAATAGCAGTTCACACACATGACAGAAATTGTTTAGGAAACCGTGTATATGATGACCGGCATTTTCCAAATATCATCGAAAAATCAAAAACCTTTTCCCTTGATGAACTATATTCAGGAATTCCCTATGGCACCGTTAGATAAATAACTGTGTTGACTGTGTAGCCTCTTCTTAGGAGTTGTACTTTATTCA
Organism: Semisulcospira habei; assembly: GCA_036245525.1. Lineage (NCBI taxonomy): Eukaryota > Metazoa > Mollusca > Gastropoda > Semisulcospiridae > Semisulcospira > Semisulcospira habei. The sequence goes on from BTPG01000006.1 coordinate 148,868,438, forward strand.
TTTCCACTAAAAATGCAAGGACATGCTTTCTTCCTGTTACACACACGTGCGATCGTGATGCTAACAAACTGACATTTCTACAAAGTCATACGCATTACGTACACAAAGAAGGGATTACAAAAAAACAAAACAAAACAAAAACATCTTCTTGGTTAAATGACATCAAGACCACACTTATAAATGCTGGTCTTGTTTGTGTTTGGCAGACACATATACTAGCACCGACTCTGGGTAGAAACGTTGATAGTAGTTTAATTGAGGTAGTTTTATTCAAGAGGAAACCGTGTAGATAACGATCACATGACAACCACAAGGCACGTTTGTACCGGAATTTTAAGCATTCGGGGGGGAAAAAAAGTGAATTTAGTTGCTGTGTCACGTTAATAATGTACAATTTATTCCTATGTATGTTTTTGATCTGATCATTAACTGATTTCGCGGCTGTGGTAATCAGAGACTACAAACTGAGCAGGGTATAAAGTTTGATACTATGATACTGAGAGAAGACTATAATTTGAATGTGATCGGTGAATAATATCATTTGATCCTTGAATGTCAATGGTGGATCACTTACTTCCCCGGGCAGGTCGGCGGCGAGTGGGGGAGGGGGGGGGGAGGGGGTGGGGTGGGCCGTCATTGAAATAAAAAGCTATTGTGGGAGAAGCAGCTATGGCTTTTTAGAATTTTAACTAAAATGAATTAATGGAATTTTTTTTTAAAAAGAAGAAAAAAATAGAAGAAGAATATAACAAAACTTACAAGTAAACAATGACAACAACACAGAAACTATTTTTTTTTTACGTTTAATAAAAACATACCCACAGCTGAAGTTCTGAAATGAATTAACATGATTGTACTGAACATCGTACGCTTTTCAACGATACAGAGACTTGCAGGCACAAGCTGGGAGATCAGCGTGGTTGGGGTAACATAATGGTGGCATAGCTAGACGTGAACGTTTCAAGTGAACTTGAACATGCTAGTGAACCCCTGACAGTATGCCAAACACATTACCATTGAAATGATTAAAATAAATGGATGGGGAAAGTTATTCGTGTGCTTGTCTGTGATTTTGGACCTTACAGCTTCCAGCCCGCTCCGGAATCAGTCACAAACCAGCACACATTCATACTGTGCATCAGAGATGACATGGCTTAACCCATTTAGCCCTGACGCCAGCAGAAGATGGATCGAGCATGATAATTCAAGGGTAGTGCCAGATTAGCTTGGCGCCTGTCGGCGCCAAGCTAATCTGGCACTACCCTTGAATTATCATGGTCAATCCGTCTCCTGCACTGAACTGGTGCATAGTCATTAGATCAGTGACGCCTCCACAATTTGGGAAATACGGCCGTCGGGCTGAATGAGTTAATTGCACAGTCGGCACTGATATTCAGCTGATGAAAGTTGCCGAGGAAATATGATATTTACAGTACAGCCGGGCGGCTTTCTCGAAAAGCAGATTCATGAATCGTAATGATCTCTCGTCAAGCTTGCGATAAACAGATGTGAAGGCAGACTGAGATTTCAGATAGGACAACAAATGTAAGAACAAGTCAAGGAATTTCATCTCTTCGTCCCTACCTGTGCCCGATCGGGGATTTGGCGTCATAAACCACTCTGCACACTAATCGACATTCGCGTAATGGGAACAGAAGTAGGCATAAAGAACATAGGACCAACACTCAAGAGACAAATATCTTCATGAGCCCCCGCAGGATTTATGTCTCTTGCAGCTGGTCAGCGTTCGCCTTGCTCCGGCTGTTATGGGGTTAATAGATGATCGTGGATCACAAGCAGCATTATGCAATGTACTTATGCGTTCACAAAGAAAGGAAGCGTTGCCATTGCATTTTTAACATTCCATGCGCATTGAACCAGCGGTACTCGAAATAACTTGTAAGCCCTACATTGGTAGCTGCATGCATAGTGATCAGGGTTAGTGCAGCACTAACGCACCAAGAGGAAGAATATTTCGTTGCGGTTGCATATTGCAGAACAACAGGATACAGCATTTATCATATCGGCTGTAGTTTACAAGCAAAATTAGTGCACTCTACACGCATTCTGGATATAAACAGCAACACTGCCCAGAACTGTTTCCATTAACCGTCCAGGACTTTCCCAGACTCGGCGCCCGCTTTGTGGGAATGTATGTGGATGGAAGACACTATATAAGGCAGTAATTCACAACAAAGTGTCGCACGCAGTTCCATTTAAAACAGTTTATATAAAGCAAAGGCGTTGTCTTTTTACTTTAGCCATACGATGTCAACAATTAGCAAGTCAATCCCAGTATCTCACCAAAACAAATCATTTTTGTCGACGTGCATTCTCAACATCCCACAACTGGCACCAAAATATTGCATCTGATAAAATGTAATTTTGGATAGAGATTATTACAAAACCGAAAAAAAGAACACAAGTTTCCAACAGAGCTGGACTTTCTGTAATCTTATCACTTGGGTTACTATGTTATGAACAGATGGTAAGGAACAACCGACTGACACATGCAACACCTTCTACAAAGAAGATCTGCCAGGGAGCAAGGTGCAGAAACCAAAAATATTTTTCCATGGCACTTCTAGCGTGCCACCAAGTGATGAACTATCGTGGATCCTGGCATACACCAGAATCTCAAAAGAATTTGCTCTACAAGGTGACGTGACACAATTGAGGCTAACCGAATCAGTAAAGCGCATCCAGAAACTTATAGATCGAGTCCCCCACGTACAAGATGGCTGATCATAAAGTGTATTCAATTCAGTTAAATTCAATTCAGTTCCGTTCAGTTCCCTTCAATTCAATTCAGTTCAGTTCCATTCAATTCAATTCCGTTCAGTTCCATTCAATTCAATTCAATTCAATTCATTTCAGTTCGAGGACGGATCAGACCAGGATAAATTTGGACAACACAATGGTAATGTCAAAATGTAAAGTTACATTACATAAACAGTCCCATAACCAGTCTGTCACCAAATCAGCCCCACCCGGGTCTGCCCTGGGGGACTTGGGTGGGGTTAGGTATTTTTTAGTTCCCAGGGTCACCCTGGTCAGCCCCACAGGGTGGGTTTTTCTCTCTATTCTGGGGCATGTGTTTCTGTCTACCCTTTGTCCATTCACCTGTATTTGCCTTTTTAAAACTCTCCCTACTGTCTGCACTGCCTGTAGCTCTTGATATTGGATGTGTGTTGCTAAATGGTCTGAGCTTTATTTAGGCCCCATGTGTTAGGTTTATTTAATGTATTTGACCGGCTGGCGACATACATTCAATGTTTTTTTTTTTTTTTTTTTTTTTTTTCACAAGCAGTGCAGGCACGTCCTGAGAAAGCCTTGTTGCTGTCGGGACGCTAAGCAATGTACAATCAATCAATCATGTCACCAAATCATTACATCTGCAAGAGATGTATATCCTCATAAGCCTCTGCAGCTGCAGGGGTAACGAGAAAGTACACCTCTTGCTGTCAGAGATCGGCAGACTTAACTCATTCTACCCCAACACCGAAATCCCCAAATTTTGCCGTTGTCCTCTGAAGATCTGACACAGATCGACCATGAGACTTCAAGGGTGATGCCAGAATAGCTTGGCGCCCATAGGCGCCAAGCTATTCTGGCATCACCCTTGAACTATCATGGTCGATCCTTATCTTGTTGTGGTGTGTCTGGGGTAGAATGAGTTAATTTGCACCCTCAATGGCGGTTACCTCATCGACTTTATATTGACTGAAACACAAGTCTGGTCAACAGAAAAAATATCACCAGCCCCCATACTTCGCTCACGCCCACAGAACGCCCGCCCGCTGATGACGTGAAGCAATGGCTCCACCTATCGGTGTGGTTGTGTGAAGTAAGGAGCAACGGTACGTCCTCGGTCCACAGATTGATCAAATCGTCTCTGAGATGCGAGGCAATTCGCGGCGAGGTGGACATCACCATGTACTCACCGTCCGCACGTGTGTACGGAGGCCACAGCGGCCAAGACTGAGGTCTTTCAGGTTTGTTGGGATCACTGAAATAAAGAAAGAAAGAAAAAAAAAATAAGTCAATAAATAATCTGACAATATTTGGCAGCGGATTTTACCATTGTATCTTCTCTGGACCTAGCAGACGTTTTTGGGAAAAAAGCTGCCCTGTCTCGTTGGCCCGCTAGAAAGGTCATTTGGAGGCCTAGTAGAGGGTAGATATGTGTAAGTATCAGGTGTATTTGGATCAAGTGCGATAGCAAAAGTGAATCAGTGTAAGCCTGCTGTGGCCAGTGGTCATCCACCGTCTGGCGTGTGCTGCCCGGCGGAGGCGTGCGTCGCAAACTTTAACGATGTCATTTTCTTGAAGACTGTTCAAGCAACAATCGTCAAAATTGGCCCAATGATAGTTTGTGATGCTGGGTGATTTACAGTGTTTATTGCTGATGTATTTGCTTCAGGTCTGTTTTGTCCAGTGCAGCACGTGCACACTGACTTTGTCCATTTCAAGCAGTCTGATCAAGGCCATCCTCAGCCGTGCTCGTGGCCAGCATCAGCTTAGGTTGTACGAGTTTCCGTAGACTAAATCACGCATTACTCCATCGAAGGACAAGTTACAACAGCAGACAGCGGTCCTCAAGAGACATAGAGCCTCACAGCCCCTGCGACAGCAGTGGATGTGAGACTCTATGTCTGTTGAAGACTAAATTGGTCAAGGGTCAAAAGAGGCTAGCAAAATGTGCAAACAGTGCCTATATTTGGGTGTATTTAGGTAGAAATTGAGTTTGTATCTGTGATTTTGCAAACGTTTCAATCAAATTTGGCACAAAGGTAGCTTTCTATGCATATTAATTTGGTTGATCCGTTGCAAAGATCAAGATCACGGGAGGTTGACAAATGTTTGAAAATTGCCAAATTTTTAGACAACTTCGTCCTGGCAGTTACAAAATGCCATCTTTTAACTATGGCGAGACACTTGAACACTTGCTTTCAGTGACCTGTCAGAAAGGTCAATGTCACAAAGGTCAGACTCATTATGTGGATCAGGGATTTACCGTTCTAGTATTGATTAGGTTTCAGAAATCATAAGCTCAACGTAAATTCTCAGTGCCATCTGCTCGATGCCGCACGTCCCTGTGACATTGGCTGCTGCCAGCCAGCCGAGTTTCTGTCCCCTCGCCAGTAACTGTACTTAATAGACTAGATCGTCTTACTTAGGCCAGTTTTGTAAGTCCTTTTCCAGGCATTAGACTACAGGGGCTAGTTGCATGAGTGAGCTTAGTCCTGCGCCAGCCACTAAACAAGGTGCCCAGCTTAGTGGCTGGCGCAGGACCAAGCTCACTCATGCAAATAAGCCCAAGTGCTTACCCAGTGCTTACGAAGTTGACAACGAGTGCGCGAAGGTCACGTGAGAGCTCGAGGTCTTTGCGGCTGACGATCAGAGGAAAGTCCGCATGCTTGGACGCGGTAGGCATAAAAGCCATCAGATATGCTTGGTCGTCGGCGTGACGGATTCCCTCTACCTCCACCTGGGGTCGGTCAGGCTGGGCAGAAATGAACGTGCATTTTAATAACAATCAAAAAGACTACGATACCCGTAAAGGATATTGATAACTTCCGGAAATAGATGCTGGCATTACTGACCGTAAGGGTTTGTCCTTAGATAAAAAAAAAATTTCGCAGTAAACGCGGATTGAATTAGTTAAACGTTTATGGCGTAACGTCGTTAGCCATGAAGGTGATTTCAAAGACGGGGCACCGAATAGAATCGGAACAAATTTTGACCCCAGCTGGATTCGAACCCACGACCTTTGGACGAGAGTCGAACGCTCTACCTCCGAGCCACCCAGCACCCCCGATTGAAAGTGCTTGAAACCAGAGCACTGCTACATCACTGGACGGTTGCTTCTGGAGTTGGTGTGCACAAAAGCTTTCATGCAGGCAGGGCCAAGAGAGGTTGTGGCCCAAGAAATGAAAAAAGAAAAAGGCATGGTCACACAATACTCTGGTTGTTCCAAGTCCAGATAAGCGGTTTGACCAAGCCATGCCTTGTCTCCATGATTCCTCCGCTACTAGTGGGTATCGAATGGCAGACACATAAATATTGCAAGCGTTGATAATCGCGGTGTGCACAGAAGGGGGTGACCACCATTAAGCAAAAAGTATCCGGTTACTACAACACTGATGTGTTGTTACGATTGTGGTTGTGTTGTTCTATGAGAACAGTCATGCATAAATCGTAGGAAAGGATCTAATATTTATTTGAGCTATCATGTTTACGAATCGCGTACCTTTTCAGTGAATTTCACTTTTGCCTACGAACAGTACGGTATTGATTATCTGTTGCCGCACGGAGTTGAGTCCCGAAGAGTCTAGATACTGCTCGAGTATTCATTTGTTTACTGCGCGCGTGTAGCTTAGTCGCGTAATTTCCAAAGAAAGCGGGCAAGGTCGTGACCTGTCTGGCCTACTTTTGTGTGACGTCATAGCGCGCCGGGATTTTCCAACTTAGGGGCTGGTAAATAGCAGCCAGATGTTTATAGAACATTCCAGTGAAATGTTTATTCATTGATATTTAGGAGTTTTAGTTGCGTATTTTGTTCTGATTGGTTGTGTTATACGAATTTCAGCGATTTTTCTGCAAAGTATGTTACTATAAAAGAGTCGTGCTGGGAAGCTCATGTGTACATTGTCTTGCATTTGTCAGTCGTAGAGACACAGTTAGCGTAGGTACGTGGCCCGTGTAGGGTGTACATTGTGTGAGACGCTGTGTAGGAGAAACTTTGTGTCTGAGTGTGGACATTGCAGAAGAGACATTGTATCAGTGATTGTGCATTTGGAATTGCATTGTGTGGAGATCGCATCGCTGAATTAAAATATTGTTGGAAATGTTTCTCCAGTATTGTCTACATCCTTAAACCACGTGTGACGGATTGCAGCTGAATGAGGTTTATTTAAAAGAACCTTACGTGCATGCGTCTGGTGTGTTTATCATACTACGACTACAACTCCACCACGTAACATGTGTCCTGAACTCATTCGAGACGAACGGCATCCGGATACGCAGCTTAATACAATACAATACAATACAATACAATACAATAATACTTTATTAATCCCTCACGGGGAAATTCACTGTCTGCCCATACAACACATGGCATCATCAATCACTCATTAAAACAAAAAAAAAATCATTAAATAACCCATAACACTCAATTAAAGAAATGAACTGTAACCGGCAGACATATTGTTACCTTTGAATAACAATAATAATAATACTAGTAATAATACTGAGAGGGCTAGTACTAAGGACGGAAGAATGTTGACCGACACTATCTAAGCCGCATATCCGGATGCCGTTCGTCTCGAATGAGTTAAGAATATATGAGAAGACCAGAAACAAGAAAGGAGCTAACGAGAAACAACGAAATCAGATTCCGCTGGGAGAATGCCTCATGCATACCTCATGGTCGATGTAGTACAGGTAGCTCGGCTGATGCGCGGAGAACTGGTTGAGATACTCTATTGACGGGTACACGAACGCCTGATCCCCGAACACAACTTGGAGCTCCCGCATCTTCACTAGGTCGTCGTCGTCCGCTTCTTCATAATCATCATCGGCGTAGGCGTAGGCGGCGTAGGCGCAGTGCAGAAGCGTGATAGCCTGAGACGTGGAGGCCCCACCGTAAGCTTGGCGAACCAAGGCTGGAAGGAAGTGGTCCAGGTAAAACTGTCGGTCTTGGAGCTGGGATTCTACGTCGGGGAACTGTTTGGATACACGTCGCACCTGTCCAGACAACGAAAAGACGACTGATCATAGGGAAAAGTCAAGATTTTGGATCTTTCGGCTTGAAACAGAAAAGACTGTCGACGGCCGATAGAGACGAAGTCATTCAAGAAAGATACGTGTACTGGTCTGTAGTTTTGGACCGTACCGCCGGCTGTAGAGCGGCCGCAGGGTCCGAAATAACTGACCAGTAAACAGTGAGACCTCGGAGTTGCAGACGAGCATGGTGGTCAGTACCGCTAATCAAGAAAATAAGTTACGCTAATCAAGAAAATAAGAGGAACAAAACAACAGGGAAAAAAAAAATAACGAAAAAGCATTCTACGAAAAGTGAACCGACAATGATAGTTAACCCTTTGGCTGTCGGAATCATCGTGACAAAAAGCACTACCGACAGCCAAAGGGTTAACGCGGTTCAGCGACAGATTCTCTCGAAGTCTTCTGCCAAATGAAATCTGGCACTACTTTGAACAACCGTCGTCGATCCAAACAACCGATAGGCGGTAGTCAGAATACAGAACACATCTAAAAGCCCGGCACTTGCACTCATTTTAACCCCTTCACTGCCAGTGGACGCAGACTGTTCTTGAAATCACTGTAAATTCAACCTCAAAGATCCGTCAAAGACCCCCAACTGTATAAAGAGCATACTTACAAATTAGTTTAAGCAAGACTGCATAGATTCTCATAAGTCCCCGCAACTACGGGGGGAGGGGGGGGGGGGAGGGGGGGGGGGCTCACGATGATCTATACGTATTGCATTTGGATGGCGTTCAGTTTCTGTCAGAAGTGAAGGGATTAAGCGTTTACATCACAACGCACCCCGTAGGCTGGCAATAATCCTCCCTCGTTGTTGACCAGACCCGCGAGCAGCGGGCCCCGGAAAGGCTGTGCCGACGTCACATTCACGACGATCTCCCCATCCGTGACGGGCACCCAGACGTACTCTACCAGGGCAGAGGCTGAGTCCTTCCATATTTTCGTACTGGCCGCGACAAGGTCTGCAAGGGCCTTGTTACGCAGGCAGCCAACTATGGTGGTGGTTTGAACTGTGTCGTCTGTCTCTGAGGTCAAGCATCCCACATTGAAAGCAAGCCTCTGAAAAATTCAGATGTAAGACAGTTAGACTTAAAAGTCAGATTAACACATTCTAGTAAAACTTTCATTTAACCCATATCATACTGAGGCTAAAAGCTTCAAATCTGCACACTGCCATATGCAAGCTACATTATAGTACTTACAGATAAAGATATAGACCTATGGCATTAGTTCAAGGGTGGTGCCAGTATATAGCTTGGCGCCTAGAGGCGCCAAGCTATTCTGGCACTACCTTTAAACTATTTTAGTCAAACTTATTTCACACACTGGTGTATTCCGAATGATAAGGGTTAAGTCGCCTAGGCTTTGTTTGAACACAAGAGTCTGAATACGAAACGTTTTGAAATTGATGGATTGAATAGGAATACTATATGTAATATACAGGTCATGTGTGGAGTTGGTCTCTGCCGCTGAGTTCCTGTGGTTTGAAAGGGATCAGGAGAATCCATGCCTCTTGCAGATTGAAGAAGGTTGACGGAGGGATTGAAATACAAGCTGCACTGAGAACTATAGGCAATTGTATAAAACAATCGAATAGGTAAGATAATCCCGGGTTGAGTATGTTTAGCCTATTGATCCACAGTGGGATGAGTTTCTCCCAAAGCTGATCGTCTACTCTTTTTACTAACCCAGTGACTGTCGGTAGCATATTTTGTCGCGATGAAAAAGAACTACTGGCCAACAAAGGGTTAACGCAAGTGAAGATAAGCCCATTTCTTCAGTTTTTTTCGACTGACCGCCGCCGCGAGATGGCCTTCGTTGCCTGGTCGGCGTTAACCCGTTCAATGCTGAGAAAATGTGAACACCACCCAGCTGCAAGAGGTATAGATCCTCATGAGCCCCCGCAATTGCGGGGGCTCATGAGGATCTATGCCTCTTGTTGACACCACGTTGAATTCATGTTCCTGGTACAGCCAAGTCTTGTTTTGGTGTTAAGTTAACGAAGATTGCAGAAACACAGCCTGCGTTAGTTGCCGGCACTGAACGGGTTAAACTTTGATCCTAGTAACTATTTTTTGTTTCGAATGTCACTAGTTCTTTAATTAATGAAAAAAAATCTACAGAAAACTTAAACAGGTACCTACTCTGGCTGCTTGCAGAGCGTAGTCGTGAGACACTCTGGCCCATGGACTGAGAGCTGAGCCACTCAGCTGTATCACCCGTTTGAACAGGTCACGTGACCTTGGAGATAGGGAGAGCATGGAGGCACTCGCTGCCCCGGCGGACATACCACCAACCGTCACCATCGTCTCATCGCCGCCAAAGTTACGGATGTAGTTGTTAACCCACTTCAAGGCCATGCGCTGGTCCCACAGGCCGTAGTTGCCCAGGGAAGACTGATCTCCCATGGCAAGAAACCCCAGCGGCCCCAATCGGTAGTTCAGCGTGACGACGATTATTCTCCCTTCCGCTGCTAGCACGTCGGCCTCCACAGTGTTGGCGCTGCCCATGACGAATCCACCTCCGTGGATCCACACAAACACGGGCAGTCGATGGTTTAAATGCAGCTGGGGCGAGAAAACGTTCAGGAATAGGCAGTCCTCGGACATGTCGTCCTCCAGAGGAGAGGCCGGACACCGCGCTCCATAGCGAGTTGCGTCCACTGTCGCGGGTAGGGTGGGAGCTATGGGGCGCTGGAAGCGCTGGAAACCAGTGGGGGCCTCCGCGTACCGGATCCCTAGGAACTTCCAGAGGGTCGTCTTGCTAACTGTCGTCTGCAGGCCATGGAAGGTCGTAGCATTGGAGCGGACCACGGCCTCACCGTTACAGTCAGACGCAAGAGCCAGTAGAAGTGCCACTGCGGCGAGAAAGATTGTATCCGATTTCGTGGTGCAAGTCGCGGGAGACTCGGCCATTCTTTGGCATTGAACTACTGACAAAGACGGCCGGCTGTCAAGCGGACACTGCCTTGAATGCGGTAATGTACTTTGTGGGGTAAAACGGCTGCGTACAAAGGACTGTGTCGGCTACAGCTTTCACACACTTGAACTCGGACTGTTCACTATGCCGGCTGTTTCAAGTTAAGAGTTTCGCACCCTCAGTTATACTTGCACGTGCAGCGTCGGTAACAATGTCGGTAGTCCATTCGTATCCGCGAGTCATTGATGCCAGTATTTCGGGCCCATGAGATGCCGGAATACCAGTGTGGAACAGGAGTAGCAGCACTCGCTAATGAATACAAAATTCAGTCTGTTATTGTACTGCCGCAGCCGGCTAGTTAAACCCGTCATACGCCGATGGCATTCAGTAGATACCCATTGGGCGCATGGCGCGTCAGTGGTTGATCCCGGCTTTTCCCGTACCGTCGCTGTACTTTCTCTGCTTCAACACTCTGTCACAGCGGTACAACAACTGGGATTGCCAGATGAGAATGACAATACTGCCAAACCGAACGCGATTTCATGTAGCCTCGGAAGTTCAGCAATACTTGGTCAACCGCCAGGGCCTGACTTTCTGTGCACGTGCGGCGCTTCACGGTAAAACGGCTGAAACAAACAAACAAACAAACAAACAAACAAACAAACAAACAAACAAAATGCCTCCGTCAGTAGCACTAGTATCACCTTTTTTTAGTGCTTTTTTTCTTCGACGAATTCTGCTGGCTCGTATAGGTTTTCAGTGCCAGGAAGACTTCACACACACACACACACACACACACACACACACACACACACACACACACACACACACACACACACACACACAAGGATAAAGCGCCTCTTTAGTACAGCCAGAAAACCACCGTAACCATGAAAAAGGAAACCGGTCTTTCTCCTGTCAGCTGTATTTTTTGCCTCCAAGCGAAGTTGTTGCCAAGCAAAATGGCACTGGTCACAAACTGAACACCCGAATACCCCTCCATGTACATTTGATAGACATAAATGAACGCAAACTAGCTGGCATGAGGCATAGGCTCTCGTGAGTCCCCGCAGGCGGCTGCGGAGATACATGAGGGTCTACGCCTCTTGCAGTCGGAAATACTTTATACCTGAAGTAGGCTTAGCTCGGAATCTAGGGTACGCAGACCCAGGTCACGGAAGCTCAGATAAACGTGGCCCTCCGGAACTGAGAAGCATAGAGTTAAATTGGCAGTGCACATGGAATGTGACGGCAGAACGTGATTCAGGCAAAGAGTATAGACGCTACGCTAGCCTCTATACATACTCTTTGATTCAGGTGCTTCAGAAATCTGAGTGAATGCAAAAAGTTCTTCAGTGTGATAATTTTGTATTTTATTTTCCAAGTTGGAAGAACTCGGGCAACATGGGGCAACATTGATTCAGTCTTAAAAGTGAATTCCAGCCGTGTACCCAATGCGCAAAAGGCCATCGGGTCGACGTCAGCCGCCGGCGGTTGGCCCGGGCACGGCCGTGCGGAAACTGAGTTTATTTATGTGCATTTTTGCTCCCCCAAGACAGTGCCGGATTTGTTGCCAATAAGACACTAAACCTATCGCTAAGTGCTACTGGCCACGGACCACAGTGCTGTTTCCGTACTGTCCAGTCTCTTAGCCTTAGTCAGTCCCAGTCATCCCCTAATTTTTCAATTCCCTAAAAAACACTACCGCCCACCAGCTGCACTTTTGCAATGCACAAAATAAAAAAAAAAAAAAAAAAAAAACCCAGCACATGACCCGTCTCATTTCTTGGCTATGAAACTGGTTCCTTACCAACCCCACACCCAAGCACAGCTGAAATCAGCGTGCCCCTCAAATCACTACGTCAAAGGCAACTCAATATAGGCCCACAAATGTCCACTAGATAAGCTCAGGATGGTATGAATCAAAGCACCAAACATGTCTCCTCTCAGCTAACCACAAATTTCCAGCAAATTCCAACATTCAGCCCAACAGCAAATTTTCAAACAAGGCAAACATTATTTTTAAAAGCACGGGGCCTTGCACTGCCTGAACTTAGTCCCAATGTAAATGTATACCGTGACCTACTACGTACGTTGTTTCGGTTGTATAGGCCGGCACATCTCGAGTAGAAGCCATGGTTGGAGTTGGGACGCGAAGAATAATACAAATAACTAAACGATCTTAGTGTGCACAGAAAACGTTGAAACTAATTTTACAGGTTGTACAAAGTCTACAAGTGAGGCACACATAATAAAAAGTGTATTCAGGTTTGCAATTAACCCATTCAGCCCTGACGCACTACAGCGGGAGATAGGTCGACCATGATAATTCAAGGGTAGCGCCAGATTAGCTTGGCGCCTGTAGGCGCCAAGCTAATCTGGCACTACTCTTAGATTATCATGGTCGATCTATCTCCTGCAACTTGTGCATAGTCGTTAGATGACGCCTCCAAAATTTGGAAAATACGGCCGTCGGACTGAATGAGTTAAGGATGTAAGGTTCAAAATCTCAGACCAGCACACGCGGGATACGTTCATCTGCACCTTTGCTACAGTGGCGTAGGAAGATATTAAATTGATTTGAGGGGAGGGTGTGGGGAGGTGGGCAGAGTGCATGCGACAGTCCAACCCCCCCAAAAATCAAGCATAATCTTCTGATTAAAAAAATAAAATGTTTTCTCCAAAAACAATAAATGAAAAAAACAAACAAACAGAAAACAAACAGTGGTACGCTTTTTTCCCTCAGTGTCCACAAACATTTTTTTTCTCGAAGAACTTGATTTTTTTTTCTCTCCAAAAAAATACTTAATTTTTCCAAAAATGCCGCGCCCTATCCTCCCCCCCCCCTCAACCCGCAGCCCCCTCCCCCCCCCTCCCCGTCCCTACCCCCATTCCAGTTCCTACGCCAATGCGCTATTTTGCGTTTTATCTCGGCAGTTGTTTCGAGCCAAGGCACATCGGATGTCCCCCTCAATTCGCTGCGCAGCAATCGAGGGAGACAACCAGTGTGGGGCGAAGTATTGCCTAGGATAAGTGGTTGTCGGACGATGCTAGCAGACTGTTTTATCCTGTATCATGGTTGCACAGCGAAAGACAACCACCTGCATTGTCATAGATCCGCAGGCTGCAAGGGCTCATGAAGCTCTTACCCTCTTGCTCGAACTTGCTTCATTTAACACCATTTTTTTTTTCTGCAGGAAAATGAGTAATTTGACGTTCAGTTCCGGCACGACCTTTATAAGCATTATTGCATCTGTCTTTCTTTGTCTCTGTTTCACCAGTCTGCAAACCGACATACTCAGACCTGTCTCATTCTTATAAGGCAAAGAGCTTCATCACTGACGAATACCACGATGCTGTAGCGGCTTCCTTAACACAGTCACTGATTCCGCGCCAAGACCGAAATCCGCAGATTTTGAACTTGAGTTGCCCCCTGAAGACTGTCGAGTATTACACTTCTGGAAACAGATCAAGCGTGATACTATCATGCTCGGTCCATGTCTTGCCGTGGCGTGTTGAATGAGTTAATGCCTGCGTTTCTGTATAGAGAAAGGTAAGTGGAGTCTCGGCCAATAGATGCTGCTCACAGAACAGCTGCTTGACCTTGGTGCTGGTGGGAGAATCGGTTACCTCTAACAGAGCGGTGCTATTTATGCGGCGTATAGTACTAGTAGACCTTTGTGGAAGAGGCTAGCGGTAGGATAATTTGTACCAGGTTGGTATTAGCCATGCGCAAAAACAAAAGGACACAAAAGGCCGGTGTGCGTGACTGAGAAATCATGCAGTCACTGCGGGGTCGAGGTTACGCTTGCCGCACGCACCGCGCACGCACACGCACACACACACACACACACACAGTGCCCAAAGCACAAAAGACCACCAAATGCCTTTTGCGCATTTGAGCATGGGTGTCAAGTTTGTGTTTGGCAAGGAAAAGCCGGCTTTCTGCCGCATTGCCAGGTAGGCCTACATGTACACGATGTTCCAAAGGGCCAAAGCAAGGAAACCTCTCAAACCCGCCTCAAATGGCATCGCGGATTCAACTGGAGAGATCCGGCCGCTCAGAGGGAGGAAAACTGACCCGGCCGATTTGAGTCGTTAACTCACTTCAGTCAGTCACTTGGAATCATGCCGTCATGGCCGGAAAATCTGTGACGGCCGGAAGAGACAAAAGTAACGCCGACTGAGATGCCAGAACTGACAGTCAATTAGAATGAAGAACTTCCAACGAGCAACAGCAAGACCCGGCCATCCGAAAAACTACGCCTCAGTTCAGTTCTCGTCGTTGCCGAAGCCGGCAGCCTGCCAGTGCGCAAAAGCCGGCGGGCCGACATCGGTCGCCGTTGGCCCGCGCACAGCCCTGCGTGGGCCAACGGCGGCCGACGTCGGCCCGACGGCCTTTTGCGCATTGTATTAAAAGTGCAGACCACCGTTTCAAGCCGCAGGGGCGGATCTGGGGCGGGGAGGGAGGTGTTTAGGGGTTTCAGAACCCCCCTCCCCCCCCTCCAAAAAAAGTCTGTAAAATGCTATGCAATGTCCCTTTTTTTATGTGTTGTTTGATTTTTCGGCCACTGGAAGAAGGCAGTCTAGCGTTGGGGAGGCCTTTTGTGACAGGTTGAACTGAGGTTTCAAACAAAACGTTGGGAACTCCGCTCCCGCCCCCCCCCCCCTCCCCTTAACTCATTCTACCCCAACACCGCCGAAATCTCCAAATTTTGCCGTTGTCCTCCGAAGACAGCAATGCAGTGCAGGCCCACACTGGATCGACCATGATAGTTCAAGGGTGATGCCAGAATAGCTTGGCGCCCATAGGCGCCAAGCTATTCTGGCATCACCCTTGAACTATCATGGTCGATCCTTATCTTGCTGTGGTGTGTCTGGGGTAGAATGAGTTAACCCCCCCCCCCCTCCCCACCTCGCGGTAAATGAGCCGCTTAAATTTGGCCTGCCCTTTTAGCCGGTTGGACGATGTTTCTCTGATGCGATCCGATACTTCAATCGGCTACGATGAAGGATAATGCGGGCAAGATACTTCTGCCGTCTTTAGATCACTAATCTAATGAACTACCTCTTGGCGTTCGAAAATGTGAACGTATGACTGGTTCGACAATTTACTAATTCAATTGTAGCAATGATGTGCCTCGGAATAGCGGGCCCGCCGCGAGTGCCAATCCGACGACCACGGAGACGGAATCGCCGATCTAGTCACAGCCCGTCAGTGTGACTGTCGTCGGCAAGAGTCATAGATCCTCGTGAGCCCCTGAGAATCTATGCCTGGCACTGAGAGATCGGTTCCACGGTCGGCAGCCGGCGTACCAGGCTGAGTGCATGCCGGTTCAAGCACCAAAGTAAGCTGATGACGCGGCGGTGTATTTGTATGCGGCAGGTCACTGCTAGACAGATCGTAATCTCACGGTAATACAAGTGGCATCCCACGTAGACGAACACACTTTAGCATAAATTTGCAGTTACAGTGATGGACTGACGAACCGCGGCCGTGCTGCAACTGTGAATTCAGTGCTTCAGTCGGCGTTCGGACTGATTGAACTTGACATGGTTGGTTGGTTAGTTCGGGTTTAACGTCCACAGTACTGAGGTGATCATGGACGGCCCTGACGAGCGGGTTATGGGGGACAGGGAAATCTATTGCCTTTGGAGTACGACCTGAACACTGATCAACTCAGGCGCACTCCAACTGTGCCACCTTGATTTACCAGGACCTTTCAACGGACATGCTATTAAACAAATCCATTTTCCCCCCTGGATTGTGAGTCCAGCTACCGGGGCCGGGACGGGATTCGAACCCACGACCCGGCAATTCCCTTCGCTCTCCTGCTCCGACGTTTAACCGCCTGAGCTATTTCGGACTCTAACTTGACATGAAACTGAACACTGCATTTTATCATCATCATCATCAGTCCCTTGCCCGAACTGGGCGCTGGGGGGACTGAAAGGCAGCAGCAACAGACAGTGCTCTCCACTGAGTTCTATTTTGGGCGGTGGCAAGCAAGTCTGGCATCTCGAGTTCGGTCCATTCTTTTATGTTTGCGACCCAACTCTTTCTCTGACGACCTCGCCGACGACTTCCTTCGAGAGTGCCTTGGAGGATAGTCTTGGACAAGGTGTTGTGTCGGGTCACGTGGCCAAACCAAGCAAGCTTGCGCCGTTTCACGGTTGCCAGAAGGGGTTCATGTGGGCCCACCAGGGAAGTGACGATGCTCCGTACATATTCGTTGGTCTTGTGCTCGCGGTACGAGATGCGGAGCAACTTCCTCAGGCACTTGTTCTCAAAGGCCTGGATTTTCTTTTCTGAGTCTGCAAGCAGTGTCCAAGTCTCACAGCCGTAGAGTAGAATAGACACTACGAGGGACTTGTAAAGCCTGTACTTGATGGTGAAGCTGATGGAGTTACTTCGCCATATCCTGTCCAGCCTGGCCATTGCGGATGTTGCTGTACCTATCCTGATACGGATCTCTGCTATGCAACTACCGTCTTTGGACAGGGTGGCTCCCAAGTACTTGAAGCTATTGACCTCTTCTAGCTTCTGGCCGTTCATGTGAATGTTGCTGCTGCTGTCGCTTGTGGTGTTGATCATCACTTTGCTTTTATCCGTACTGATCTCCATGCCATAAGACCCTGCGCTACTTGAAAGTTTGTCTGTCAGGTTTTGGAGCTCACTATTGCTGCCTGCCATGAGGTCAATGTCGTCTGCGAATCGAAGATTGCACAGGGATCTGCCACCAATAGAGATTGAAGTATGGTGGTCGTGGAGGGTTTCCTGCATGATCTTCTCCAGGAATATGTTGAAAAGGACAGGAGAGAGCAGGCATCCTTGACGGACACCGATCGTCGTCCTGAAGAACTCGCCTGACTGATTGTTAAGTAGAACCGCGCTGCAGGCGTTCTTGTAAACGCTTCTATCATTTGGATCAGTCCCTCCTCTATGTTGAACGATCTCATGACTTGCCAGAGTCCGTCGTGCCAGACGCGATCAAATGCTTTCCTGAAATCAATGAAGTTGTGGTAGAGTTCGCGCTGATGCTGCAGATGTTTCTCGATCAGGACGCGGCAGTTGAAAATCTGCTCTACAGTGCTTCTTCCAACTCTGAAGCCAGCCTGTTCTTCTGCCAGCAGTTCCTCGGCGAAAGTTTTGAGGCGGTTGAGAATGATTCTAAGCATTACTTTGCTAGGGTGACTTATCAGACTGATAGTTCTGTAGTTCTGGCACTGTTTCATGTTTCCTTTCTTGGGGAGCGGGATCACTAGAGACTGTGGCCATTCTACTGGCCATTTCTTTTGCTCCCAGATCTTTTGACAGAGTGTAGTGAGGACCTTCGTTGTTACTTCTCCTCCATGTTTCAACAGTTCAGCAGGTACGTTGTCTACACCTGGAGACTTTCCTCCCTTCAGGCCGCGTACGGCTGCTTCCACCTCTTCAGCTAACACTGGCAGGTCTTCAGCCTTCCTGGCCCCAGCCTGGTTGTTTTGGAGGATGCTGGTGTCTGGCTCAGCCTTGTAGTTATACAAGTCTCGGCAGTACTCAGTCCATCTGTTTAGTACAGCAGTGTTTTCCGTAAGGAGTTGGCCGCTGCTGTCTTCGATGACTGTGGCTGTTCGCTGTTGAGTCTTGGTGAGGGTCCTTAGCGTTTCATAAGCCTTCTTGCTGTTGCCGTTTGCCATGCCCTCTTCCACGCTACAACACTGGTCTTCAATCCAATCTTCTTTGGCTTCTTTCATCCTCTTCCTGATCTTCTTGTTGACAAGACTGTACTTGTTTGCTGATGTGAGGTCTTGGCCTCTCTTTTTCTTCCAGGCTCTCCTCTCATCACAGAGATCGAGGATGTCATCGGTGACCCAGGGCTGTTTGCGCTTCCTCTGCTTCCCCAGCACTTCTTCTGCTGTAGAAAGTAACACCTCTTTTATATTTCCAGCAAGGGTGTCTACGTCGCAGTCCAAAGTAGCCAAGGCTGCAAATCTGCCTCCCACCTGGGCTTGGAAGAGCTCTTCTACTTCCGGGTCTTTTAGCTTCTGGAGGTCGAATCTGATGCGAGGGCTCTTGCTATCTCGTTTCAATGCCAGCTTCAACTTGAGGCTAGTAAGGACGAGGTTGTGGTCGCTGCCAATATCAGCGCCAGGAAAGGACCTCGTTTGTGCTTTGTTAATGCTGGATTTGAATCGTCGAGGCAGCAAGATGAAGTCAATCTGGTTATGGACCAGGCCTCCTGGCGATTGCCATGTCACTGTTCTTGACTTCTTGTGTGGATGGAGGGTATTAGCAACGGTGAGACGGTGACTCTGTGCGAACTCTAAAAGTCGCAGGCCTCTGTCGTTTGTTTCTCCAAGGCCAAACTTGCCAGCTGTTCCTGCCCATTGTTGGTAGGCGTCAGGGCCGATCTTTGCATTCCAGTCACCGAGGACAGTCAGAATGTCTTTCTTAGGTGTTTTTTTGATGATGTTGTCCAGTTGTTCGTAAAATTCTTCTAATTCTTCATCATCATGATCTGCTGTTGGAGCGTATACTTGTATGATAGTGATGTTGTGCGGTCGGGCGGAGATGCGGATGGAGATTAGTCTGCTTGACACGGGGGTGCAGCTGATGACAGTTCCAGCCACCTCTTTCCTTACGACAAAAGCTACGCCATGTTCGTGTTTGGTTTCTTTTCCGCTGAACCAGATTTTATGGCCTTCATCTGTTGTTGTTTCTCCGAAGCCTGTCCATCGAACTTCTGCAAGTCCTACAATGTCCCAGCGATAGCGCTTCAACTCGTGGGTGAGTTCCTTCACTTTGCCGCACTGGTAGAGTGTGCGAACGTTCCAAGTTCCGATAGTTATTCCTTGCGTGGGCAGCTTGATGGTGGGTTTGGTTCCAGTAACACACTTGTCACCCCCACCCTGGAGACCTCCAATGGGGTGCGCGGTCGTTGGTGATCCGGGCCCCGACCGATCCGGCATGTTATTCTTATTCTGTTGCTTGTCCATCAGTCCTTTCAATGGGCTTAGGCGAACTTGGCGGCGCCCGTCTCCTCTCCAAGTATTTCAACTGACTGAGAGACGCGTCAGCACCTCACAACGTTTCGCCCGCCAGCAGAAGCGGTTACCGGGGTGTGGCTAGCTAAAGGACCTGGAGCCAGCTGTGAGAGTTGAGTGCCATGTGAAGACCAGTGCTCCCGCCTGCCCCAAGAGGCGCTGCTGGCTGAAAAGTCAAAGGTACTACTTCTCCATGAACACTCTACACCCCAAAGCTGAAATGCCGACTCAGGTCCAGTGTCAGTCACAGCCGTTTCTATGCGGGTTCACGCGGGCCATTCAGGGGGCTATGAGGCGCTGCCGCAGAAATCACTAATTGTTTTAGTTTAACTCATTCAGCCCGGCACCCACGTTGGAGGCGTCATCTAACGACTATGTCGGCACCTGTTGCACTGAGGAGATGGGTCGACCATGATAATTCAAGGGTAGTGCCAGATTAGATTGGCGCTGACAGGCGCCAAGCTAATCTGGCACTACCCTTGAATTATCATGGTCGACCCATCTCCTGCTGTAGTGCGTCAAGGCTGAATGGGTTAAATGCCGTGTGTTCTTAGTCAGTATAGTGTGTGTGTGTGTGTGTGTGTGGGGGGGGGGTGTAGTTAAGCTAAGTGAGTTTGAAGCCGGTTGAGCTCCACAGATAAGTGTTTATTTTCACTGATTGCATCGTTTTCTTTTAAGAGTTGTAGCCATTAGTTGGAGGATATTTCTGTGTGTTCTGTCATTTTTGGCCCATAGCCAGTGCGCAAAGGTCGCCGTTTGCCCGCGAAAGTCACAATGGGTCCCTAGATATATAGTTAAAAGTTGTCTTTTCTTTCAAAACAAAAATTGTATTTTCTCAAAAGAACTATTTTCAACGTCAAAGCTAAGTTTGGTATACAGGTTCCTGATGATATAAATCTTCCTGTCCATGCAAAATAAGGCAACCCCGCTCAAAGGGCCGCAAGAGGTCAGGAATTGCGTGAAAATGCCTATATTTTGATCAGTAGAATGTAAGCCGGTTTTGGTGGGCACTTCTGCACTGGCAAACATTTTCAATGCAACTTTGCAGAAGGCCAGGTGATGATAAAAGTCCTTCCTGTGCATGCTAATATGACCACTCGTACAGGTCAACGGTCATGAGAGTTCGACAAATGCGTGAATAATGTACACTTGTCCGCTGTTGGTGAATCAGTAAAAAGTGGAAAATTTTAAAGAGCCTGATCTGTACAGAAATGTGTATACTTCATGATATAAAGTGGACTTTTAAAGAAACTTTACATTGAAAGCAGTAGGCCTACCTGTTCTTGTGTAAAATGATTTTATCATTCAAGCATAATTGAACAAATGCAAAAGTCATAACATAACGTTACACTGTGACGCCGATCACTCTATCCAGACCAAAAAGGTGACTGCCAAGCGTGTAAAATGCAAAAAAAAGTACCCAACGGAGAAAGAAACACGCTTAGAAAATACAGTTACAATACAATTGATTAATATTTCGGGTAACTAAATATCCTTTGTCAAAATAGACAAACAAACAAATATAGAGATCAGTCATTACTTATCTTTATTTATCTCAGAATGTGGCAACTCGGATGCCACATTTCTTCTGCGATAAATGAAGATAAGTAGCGACTGATCTCTGTATCTGTTTGTTATATTAATATAATTAATAAATATTAATAACAAAAAATTGTAACTGTCTTTTCTAAGCGTGTTTCTTTCTCCGTTGGGTACTTCTTTGCAATCACTCTAGTGTTTGACTGGTAACGAACCAATAAAAACTTTAGAGACGAGCTTACATATTTATCATGTGTGAGGCTAGTACTATCTCCATCAGAAACAATTTTAACTGTATTTTAATCATATTGTTGTAATAAGTAAATGTTGCAGTGTATGAGTGTGTGACCCATGCGTAACAGGCTTTTTCTAAGGGGCAGTATTTTTACATTTTGAGAAGGACCTTTTATTTATTTTAACATAAACTGACTAGGCCAGCCAGTAAACAATTTCAAGCCCCACAGAATCTAATTGGGGTACCCAATTCATTATATTTTTTGTCCAAACTTTTGAATGATTTTTGGCTCAGGTGCGAAGCAAAAGCTATTAGTTCTGGGCCAGTGGTCGTTCGTCTGCCGTCCGTCGCAAACTTTAACGTTGGCATTTTTTTTTTCGTAGACTATTCAATCCCAAGGATGCTTTGTGGCCAAGACCTTTCTAAACAAACCAATGGACCTCACCGGTGCGCGCATTTTCAGCCAATCAGAAAATAGAAAAAAAATTGCCGCAGCGCGGTTCTGTTGCTGGGTGCCACAAGCTTTCCCGTAACTAAGCAAGGAAATGGCCGCGAAGCGCGATACTGTTTGTGCGTATACATTTCACTGAAATGGTCAGGCATTGCCATTGGGGTACCTGCAAACGGGACGAAAACTACCCTGAAACCATCAAAGAAAAGCTTCTACCTTTTTTCCGCCCCTCCCGAAACCAACGCGGCAATGGACTGAATAAAACTGAAGTGTGACTTGCTGTAGACCGCACACTGATCCGCGGCATCTCAACATCGGGATACTACCCCCCTAGAGGACAAGAGCAAACGCATTATGCGGTAAGTGTCATTTTTCTAGATTGTTCTGAAAATGGTTACAACTCACTTGCGGAAGTGGTACATAATTCAGCGATCGAGTTATCCGGCACGGCCGGAGCATACTGTGGGCCTACACTCATAATGTGCAAGCACTCGCAATCAGGCAGTACCGACACTTTTGATCTGCACACTTGGGATGAATGTGTGTGTGTGTGGTTTTAAATATGGAATTAACTCTCCAGAAATACCATAACCAAAGGTGTATGCCATTACGTTTCTTCAGTTTGTACTCTCTCGCTCATTGTAACAAATCACGACAAGCACAAATCGACACATCACTTCTACAATAACAGATTTCATCAGATCTATTTATGATGCGCGTATATTCATGCAACGTTTTTCTTCTCAGCATTTGTGGGATGGCGAACCCAGTGAGTTGCACCCCTACCCATTCCAGCAGACGAGTCACCTGCCTACAAATCCAGAATGCTCACATGAAAGGGGGCAGTACAGATTCCGGCTATAAAATCTTTGCAGGAAGATCAAGTCTTGCAACATACACCCGACACTGTAGCTGGCAAGTGTGGGGCAGCGGAACAATGATGCAAGTATATTTTTGTGTATATATGCTGACAATAACAGCAGAGGTGCATACCTAACATTTCGCTTACACTCTGTGATGACATTTCACTTTCCAAGTCGGACTTTCATTGTTCTTTGTAGAAAGCTGACAGCGTGAAACAGTGATGCCATGAATGGAATGTCGTCTGATGTGATTTGCGATACATTTACATCCCTTTGGGTAAAAACAATAACCTGTGATATTTAGCTGGCCTTGCACTTGCGTGTGGTTGGAATATGATTTCTTCAGTCCCACGCTGGTACTTACTTACGCCTGTCACCCCTCCCAGGGTATAGGCCGTCGACGAGAGACCTCCAGACCTCCTGTGCTTCCCACGCGCTAGTGTTGTCAGCTAATTTCACACAAAATCCTGGTAACTGACATGCCTCGAGTATGCGGGTGTAATTTCTGAATGCGGGTGGGCATTTGACTTTGATTATCCTGTCGGGCCACTGTCGCACACCGCCCCCTTTGAGTTGCTCCTAGAAATAGAAACTGTGGATTAACCACAATGCTGCGCTTGTGCAGGTGTCTGTCAGGAAGTACTTCTAAATATTTACTCTTGGCAGTGTCCTCGTGTCGTTTCATAAAATGTGGCTGCAGCTGAGAAAAAAGTGTGTGAAAAGATTCTGTCAAGTCAGAAACGTTTGCTTTTCTATTTAGATCTATGTGGAAGTTTTATGTGCTCTTTTCAGTCTTGGGGGGGGGGGGGGGGTCCCTCTACCCAGGGGTCCCTCTACCCAGTGATTAGAACTGGTCAGTTCTCTGTTCTTTCCTCACGTTTCTCAGGATTTGGGACACTAACTGGTTAAGCAAAGGCGATCCAGTTCTTGTAGGAGATCAACTGGGGACCTCGTTGTGACACACGTCAGCGACCCTGTTGATTCCCTGGCATTGGCTCTCTTTTCAGTCTCCTGGTCTGTGGACACTCAAATATTGAGTGCAGCTTTAGAAATATGTTTGACGTTTTAAGTTAATCATAAACATATACTGTTTATAATTTTTTTTTAAATTTCTCTTTTAGGGATTTCACCATTAGACTACCTGGCCATCGCTGCAGAGTGCAAATTCTGAAATAGCAAGCCAGAAGATAAAGATAGACCTGCTGGAGGAGGAGATCAGATTTTGAAAATCTGAATGCATCTCAAGGCTGCAAAGAACTAAAGGTGTGCAGACGCAACCAGCAGAAGAAGAAGTATTTGGAGTGGACTTATGTGAGAAAAAAGGAGAGACAACTACGTAGTTTAATCGGGTTGTGTGAAGAAGAGAACACAGGCAAAACGTCAACAGCTGCAAGAGTCACATATTCTCATACGCGTCTAGGAGTAGGCGCGGTCATAAGAATCTGTATGTATCTTGCTGGCTAGTGTTGCCTCTGTGCTGCTATGTTTACGCAGCCGTTATAAAATCGCGTCCACGTAGAATAGCGCGATGCTCATGCTCCTTATAGGTTCACGGCAGTGCAAACTCGAGTCCCCGGTAGCTGGACTCACAATCCAGGGGGAAAAAAACGGATTTGTTCAATAGCATGTCCGTTGAAAGGTCCTGGTAAATCAAAGTGGCACAGTTGGAGTGCGCCTGAGTTGATCAGTGTTCAGATCGTACTCCATAGACAATAGATTTCCCTGTCCCCCATAACCCGCCCGAGGGCCGTCCATGATCACCTCGGTGCTGTGGACGTTAAACCCGAACTAACCAACCAACCACACTCGAGTCTGGAGCTTTGAGGGGCACGCTGATTTCAGCTGTGCTTGGGTGTGGGGTTGGTAAGGAATCAGGTTCATAGCCAAGATGAGACACTGAGTCAATGTGCTGTTTTTTGTTGTTGTTGTTGTCATTTGTGCATGGACTTCGACGTGCAGCTGGTGGGCGGTAGTGTTTTTTTAGGGGATTGAAATATTAGGGGATGCCTGGGACTGACTATGGCTAAGAGACTGGACAGTACGGAAACGGCACTGTGTTCCGTGGCCTGATTTCAGGGTGTGACTGAGGTTGGTAAGGAACCAGTTTCATAGTCCTAAAATGAGACGGGTGATGTGCTGTTTTGTTTGTTTGTTTGTTTGTTTGTTTTTCCGTTGTTATTTTGTGCATGGCAAATGTGCAGCTGGTGGGCGGTAGTGCTTTTTTAGGGAAAACAACTTGAAAAATTAGGGGATGACTGGGACTGACTAAGGCTAAGAGACTGGGCAGTACGGAAACGACACTGTAGTCCGTGGCCCCACAGGCTCAAAGTGGGGAAATCTTTGACTCCGGCTCACAAAGGTCATGTGTGTCATTTCCGGTTTTAATTAGTTCCGGTCTGCCAGCCAGTCGGCACTTTTTGTTTTTTCTCTCACATATCAATCATCACAAGCTCCTATATAGCGTCCCAGTAACCCTTTTGTTGACAGACCACCTCTTAATAGGGACGGCACGCGCCGCCTCCCATCTGGTTTCACTGAATGCCGGGCCGGACAGGGGTGGGGGTGGGGGGTGGGTGGGTCCGTCAGTCTGACGCCGGAGCTACTACATCAGTGTGGCATGAATTCTCATGAGCTTCTGCAACCGAATACGGCCTAATCCGGTGCCGTATGCGTGTGTGTGTGTCAACCTGTGTGTGTGTACGTGCGTGCGTCTAAGATGTGTGCATCAAACTCTTAAATGAGTGGGGTACAATATTTTATCACTAAATAATATCAAGCGGACTGACTGAAACGCAAAAAAAAAAAATATTTGCTGATGATCATGTTCATCGTCTTAAAGTCAGTGTGGGGCAAACTGTCTTAATCACTAGCAAGAAAAATTAAAATGAGATCATATGTGTAACAGAGGGTTACAAGAGCTAGACCAATTTATTCTGTGAGGGGAAAAAACAAGTCAAATTCCATCTCTCTCACTACCAGCAATCCCGGCGGCAGTTTCACTGAATTACTGACGCTCAAAACTGGATTGCTGGTAGTGAGTGGCATACAATCAGTAAAGAAAAATTGTATGGATGCGGCACTCCAAAACTGGCATAGCAAAAACTACAGATGAACTTCCTTGGAGAAATTAACCTCTGCTTTACAATACTGACACATCTTTGGGTTTTTTTTTTCCGCCAAGGCGGCGCCTCTTTTTTAGGCAGTAGTACTTCTGACCATCAGTTGAAACACTAAGCGAAATAACCCCTCATCAGTAATCATGCTCATGTTGGGGGAAGTTTCAAGAGTTGCGTCCCCTTATGTATAAGCTTGCCTAATTCCTTCCGGCAAAAATATTGAGTCCGAAATAGCTCAGGCGGTTAAACGTCGGAGGAGGAGAGCGAAGGGAATCGCCGGGTCGCGGGTTCGAATCCCGTCCCAGTCCCGATAGCTGGACTCCCAATCCAGGGGGGAAAAACGGCTTTGTTCAATACTGAGCATGTCCGTCGGAAAGGTCCTGGTAAATCAAAGTCAGTGGCGGCACAGCCGTTGGAGTGCGCCTGAGTTGATGCCGCGGAGTGTTCAGATCGTACTCCATAGGCAATAGATTTCCCTGTCCCCCATAACCCGCCCGTCAGGGCCGTCCATGATCACCTCGGTGCTGTGGACGTTAAACCCGAACTAACCAACCAACCGGCAAAAGTATGTATTCATGTACACTTATATGGAACGTGATAACCTGAAACGACAATGTGAGTGCGTACTTGTGTCTGTGGGCACGACAGACTGTTGTCGGCGGACAGTAACTTGAACTGGCATAAGCTGTCATTTTCAAAACGTTTAAGTGACCCTTTGCGTGTCCGCCGGTAGCGGTTGTTTGTCGCGGCGATCCGAGCCAGTTCCGGGCTGCGGAATGGTAGCGACAAAAACCGCTACCCGGACACGCAAAGGGTCTAGGTGACACTCTGGAACATCACTGATTTGCATGATGGGTTGTTTTATTAAACTGTGTACTGTTTTAGAGATTAATGTTTCCTTGCACATGTCCGTATCACCGAGTGGCGGCCACTACTGTGACGGTTTTTGCTGCACGGCCGTTTGTTTTTATTTTTGTTGTTTCTTTTCAGAAACAAATTCTATTTGACCCCTGTTAACTAACAGCAAAATGGTGTACGTGTTGCTGCAACATGTGCTTCAAACGAATATTTGTGCTGTCACCGCAAAATGTTGCACTGCTGCCTTTTTTATTTTTTCAGTTTTGGCGGCAGTCAGTGCTGGCAACAGTCAGTTGCCGTAGAGACAATGAAAGTAAACAGAAACTCTTGACCATTTCTCTCTCCATGTTGATGGATCCCTGTGTGAATGCGTAAGGGTTGGGGGAGAGGGTTGCGGAGGGGTGGGGGGGGGGAGGAGGGGGCGTGGATGGACTCCCTACGCTATATACATGTTATAGTATCCGCCCCGCCGCCGCCCACACAACAGAGGGATTAGTGAACTAGTAACTGATTCTGAGACTGAATTAAATTTCGGAAAGGTTTGCGGCACGGGTCCTTTGCCGCGGCAGGACCTTTACCTCCCCCACCCCATCCCAGCACCCCGTCCCACATTAACACTCACCTTGATTAAAAAAAACTTGAAAAAACAACAAAAAAAACCCTGTTATGCTGTTATGCCACTCAGAGAGAGAACGAGAGCTGGAGCGGAGAGAGAGAGAGAGAGAGAGAGAGAGAGAGAGAGAGAGAGAGAGAGAGAGAGAGAGAGATGATGATGATTCTTTTATTGCAGGATAAAACTATTAGGCAGTTCAATGCTTGTTTCAAGTTACACTAAGCTGTCATCTCCAAAGAGAGAGAGAGATGAAATGAAACTTTACTTTCTCAAGGATAAACTAGGTATTGACACAGACCTTTTTTCAATCATGTCCTTGCGGCACACGCACTCACACAACACTAACACGCGCGTAGGCGGCTAATTAAAATGGAAAGGCAAAACGTGATCCGATCAAAAGGCTAATCCGCTAGTGCGGGCAGTCATACACTGACACACATAGTACACACACACACACACACACACACACACACACACACACACACACACACACATACACACACACGCTGAGAACCTGAATAAACGACGTTAAAAACGTAGTCAGTTTGAACAACAACAGCAACAACATACTCGGCAATACAACTCAGTCCGGCAAGGCCGCGCTCGACTGACTGAGCCGTCACGCCGCCGACACAACTATGGGCTCATGAGTTTCTTTCAGCTGCCGAAAGATAAGCGGGTCTTAATTGTGGACAAAGATGGAGCCTCAGTAATGTCGATCGGCAACAAATTCCATAGCTTGGCTCCTGAGTATGACAAACTAGCAGTTCGCCGTTTGAATATATCGAGGCGCGTCCCTGGTATGGATAGATTGTTCCGGCCTCGCAGTTTTATATGGCGTATGAGCATGGCTAAATCGAAATCTGTTAGATAACTATGAGTTTTAGAGTGGCCTATTTTAAACATTAGTACGCCTATTGTACATGAGTGACTTACGCAGAGGCAGCATGTCAGTCCAGCCGGGCTTTGAGTCGCCGGTCGTCAGTGCTTTCTTTACTGGCCGAAGTTAGTAATTTGGCTGCCCTACGCCTCAGTTGTGAAGCCGCCAGCATTAAGTCTTTTGTATCGGCACGCATCGCTACATCCGTCCCAAACTGTGGATGCGTAGTCTATATGGGATTGAATGGTGCGTTATAAAATATTTTCCTTGTCGGTGTATCTGTAAAATAACATAGTTTTGAAAGAAGATATAAATTCATGGACACCGTCGGCGACAGATGATGACGCTGCTGACATCATGATGATGCGCGTGCCAGTCAGTCATTTGCTGCAGCGTGTCCTAGGGCTGAATGGGTCTTGAATTGGTCTTGTTCAAAGAAAAGTGCACACCAGCAACACTAAAACCCATACCGGGCCAAACATCCGTTTAGTGCCGCGACAGCTCCTGCGCTGGGCCGCCGCGGCGAACTTGAACTTGATTCTGAACTGACACCGACGGCGAGGTGTTCCCTTCGTCAGTCGCCCACATTACTTCCCCTGCTTTGCTGGCTTTGTCCCCCGCCGCTGGCGGCTTGAGCAACTAGTCCGGCCGGGACCGTAAGTCTTCCCACAGTGCCATTTTTTCAGCCCTGAAAGCGGCTCGCATCCGGCGTGTGAGGGAGATAGCCAGGTAGGAACGGTCACCTAGGGTGTACTGCGGCCAGTATGGCCACCCAGCCAACAGGGTTGGTCTGTGAGAGTCTCATCTGGAAAATCATAACTTAGTACAAATCAGAGCATTCACTGATGAACATATATTTCAGCCGTGTAAAGCATGTTTTTAATTAAACGAACTTTTGATCGGGAAACCTAGATCGGAGAAGATCGGCGACCTTTTGGTTTGTTTCTTAATTGAGGTTGAACGAACCTAGGCGAACTTCAGCAAACCAGGTTTGCCATGGTTCTCTTTCTTAACTGGAGTGCTTGACTGATTAGGCGTACTTACTGGTCTGCAAAGGTGTTCAAAATGGCCGCTGCCGCTATGCCGCTTCAGGCGCGACTGGACGATTTTTGTTTTTGTACTCCTTGCAGTAGCGATCCCACAAACAGCGTTCCGCCTCCCACAAATCAATAAAAAATAAAAAAAAAATAGGTCTTGTTCTTCGCACGAGTGAAATATCGCCGTCTGCCACAGTTGTTTTGAATCGGTGACTATCTTCTTATCTCCAACGCAGAAGAGGGTAAAAGTTTTGACCAATCAGAGAAAATGTTCGCCTTGGTTTGCTCAACACGTTTAGCGAACCTTTTCCGACAGCGAACTATGGTTTGCCGAGGTTCGTGAACTACTTCGAAACTTCAGGTTCGCCGTATCTTTTGATCGTCCAATTAAGAACCAACCTGGTTCGTTCGAGATCGTGAACTCTAGTTCGTCAGAGTTCGCGAACTCAGTAAAGTTTGTTTAATTAAGAACATGCTTTAATGACAAGGCCTTAGGCGGGCGGTTTCCATAAACACGAATCCGATACGAATTCGATCCGAATCTGAAGCTGGTCCGAAACAGAAAAGTTCGTGTAAATCCGCCGTCTCATTTTTTGTGTGTTTCCATATGCCCGATGCGGAAACGAATTCGCATCCGACTTCGAACTAAAATGACGCAAATTTTGAAGGAACGAAATTGCATCACTCACGTATCGGGTTCGTGATTATAAAACACTGAGTAGCCTAAATAGTGAGGTTTTCTTGCAACAAATGACTCCCAACATTGAACGAGCGCGAAGTCACGACGCTAAGCGTCTCTCGTAAGCATAGACAACACTCCACTGACACATCTCCAAGAGGCATATAACCTCATGAGCCCTCTGCAGTACTAGTAAGATCAGCTTAGTACTCTTGACTCAGGACATTAGATATTGCTAAGCCGCTATTTCAGGTCTTGTATTTTTTCCAGATGATAACTGTGATGCTGGTCAGGAAAAATACAGAGCTTCTATGAAAACTGTTACGCGCCTGCAGCCAGCAGCAAAAACAAAGACTGAATTTAAACTGAGAATTCATCTGACATGCATTCGAAAGAAGGATCATCCGAACACATGAAACGATTATGAGACTCTCTCATGATGAGCATTATAACGTTGGGAGGCGTCTGTGAAGACTGTGTACCATCTGTTGGAGACGGAACGGCTATGATCGTTCAAGGGTAGTGCCCAATTAGCTTGGCGCCTGGGAAGACGCCAAGCTAATCTGGCGCTACCCTTGAATTTTCATATCCGATCCATTCGTCACTGTGCTAAGTGTGTTGGTACGCCGTTCTAGAATATCACAGCCACAAAGGCTTTATGTAATATCAGTACTGATCAGCACTCACCCTGACTTGGCAAAGTTGGTCAGCAGGGTCCTGAAGTTCCTGCCCAAGATGGTCTCTCTGTTGTTGACCTCCTGACCCACGCCCATGCCCCTAAAATTGACATAAACTTCCCCGAAGTTGTAGGCCACGTCATCGCCGTGTTTCATGCCACTCAAATAACCGTCCTCGTGGCCAAGCGGGTAGTGATCGAATACTTACATATACGCCCCCTGACCAGAATAACGAGCAGAACCGTTCAAAAGCTGCCAGAGGTACTGGAACGCAGGCGCCATGTAGGCTTGCTCTCCTAAACTTCCGTACAGCTCAAAGTTTGTCAGATTTGACTCCGGACTTCTCCAATCTCTATAGACGTACTGTAGCTCACTGCTTCAGCAACCGCTCGAAAAGACCATGAGTCCTCCGGAACGGTTTTAAACATCTGAGCTAGGACACTCTTCAGCAAAGTGTTGGCAAAGAAGTGTCTGTCGTGGGGCCACAATGTTGGGGTCCAGCTTGGACGCCTCTGGCACTCTCCATAGTTTCATCAGGGCTCCCTCATCGTTGTTGTTGATCCCCAGCATGACTCCGCCCTTGAAGTCAGGGGGTGAGGAACGTTTGCGAGAGAACCGTCCTGGTTATACAGCTTGGGTACGAAATCTCCGTCTTCCACTGGCGACCAGCCGAAGTCGATCAGTTTTCGAACCGGGTCCTCGTCCCACAGTGTTCGGACACCGGTGCCAGTTGTGCAGACTGTGAAGAGAAGCCCAAAGATTTAACTCATTCAAGACGTGCTGCTCCCTTCAAGATGTTCGAGTGAGGAGGGGAGCAGATTTCGCCTCCGACCACCATCTGCTTACCTTAAGAATGAAGCTCAAGCTAAAGAAAAGCCGCACAGACAAAAAGAAGACAGCGCTATAATGTAGGCCTCCTGAGAGAAACTGGAGTTAGAGAAGAGTTCAAACTGGTGCTGTCCAACCGGTTTCAAGCGCTACAGGAGCTAGTAAATGAAGAGGAGGCGGCCACCACAGAGCAGCAGTGGAAGGCAGTTAGAGAGGCGCTGAACTCAACCTGCAAATACACTGTAGGGTTCAGGAAACACCATCACAAGGACTGGCTGTCGGCACAGACCTTGAAGAAGATAGAAGTGAGGAAGCAGAAAAAAAGCAGTTGTCAACAACAGTCGCACGAGAGCAGCCAAAGTAAGGGCAACTCCGAAGCCAACCGCGAGGTGAAGAGGAGTATCAGGGCAGACAAGAGGGCCTACACAGACAGCCTGGCAGAAAAGGCAGCAGGCAGCGGCAATATGAAACAGCTCTACGACATTACCAGAAGATTGTCAGGCAAGTATGGCCATACAGAAAGACCAGTAAAAGACAAAGAAGGCAAGCCTATTGCAGACAGAGCAGACCAACTCGACAGATGGGCCGAGTATTTTAAAGAGTTACTGAACAGACCTAGCCCACCCGACCCCCCAGACATCCAGCCGGCAAAGATCGACCTACCCATCAGCTGTGACAGACCCAGCCGGGAAGAGATCAGAAGAGCAGTGGCATTTTTGAAGAATGGCAAAGCAGCAGGCCCAGATGGTATCCCAGCGGAGTCTCTGAAAGCAGACCTAGAGACAACAGAGGAGATGCTGTACCCACTGTTTGGAAAGATCTGGGAAGAGGAGGTGATGCCGGCTGACTGGAAGGAGGGGTACCTAATCAAGCTTCCCAAGAAAGGCGACCTCAGCAAGTGTTCCAACTACAGAGGAATCACCTTGCTGTCAGTACCAGGAAAGGTCTTCAACAGGATCATCCTGGAGAGAATGAAGAGCTCCGTTGACCCCCAGCTGAGAGACCAGCAAGCAGGATTCAGGAAGAACCGATCATGTACAGACCAGATCGCCACTCTCCGCATCATCGTGGAACAGTCTCTGGAGTGGAGCTCCCCGCTGTACGTCAACTTTGTGGATTACGAGAAAGCATTTGACAGTGTGGACCGAGAGACTCTGTGGAAACTCCTACGACACTACGGTGTACCCACAAAGCTCGTCCGCCTGATCAAGAGCAGCTACGATGGCATGACATGTCGCGTGATCCACGAAGGGCAGTTCACCAGGGAGCTCCAGGTCAGAACTGGTGTCAGGCAAGGGTGTCTGCTGTCTCCGTTCCTCTTCCTACTGGCCATAGACTGGGTCATGAAGATGACCACAGAGCACAGACGAAGTGAAATACAGTGGACACTGTGGACACAGCTTGACGACCTCGATTTTGCAGACGACTTGGCATTACTGTCCCACACTCATCAACAAATGCAGGACAAGACCACGAGGCTTGCTGACATCTCGTCCCAAGTGGGCCTCACCATTCACAAACAGAAAACAAAGACAATGAGGCTGAACTCAACCAGGGAGGAACCAGTCTTGCTTGCTGGCACCCCGTTGGAGGAGGTGGAGTCCTTCACCTATCTCGGGAGCATCATAGACAAAAAAAGGCGGCACTGATGCAGATGTCAGAGCACGAATCGGTAAAGCCAGAGCAGCCTTTCTCCAGTTGAAAAAAGTGTGGAGTTCCAGAGAGCTGTCACAACACACCAAAGTCCGGATTTTCAACTCCAATGTAAAAGCAGTTCTCCTATATGGAGCAGAGTTTTGGAGATTGACAAAAACCACAGTCAACAGAGTACAGACCTTCATGAACAGTTGCCTTAGAAGAATTTTGAAAATCCACTGGCCAGAGAAGATCAGCAACGTCAGACTCTGGGACAGAACAGAGCAGATAACAGCAGAGAATGAAATTGGGCGAAGAAGATGGGGATGGATCGGTCACAGTCTGAGAAAGCCAGCTTCCAGTATCACTAGGCAGGCATTGTCATGGAACCCCCAGGGAAAGAGGAAAAGAGGTAGGCCGAGAAACTCCTGGCGTCGAGACCTCCAAGCAGACATCAAGAGACTGGGAACCACCTGGAGTAGAATCGAAGGAGAAGCACAGGACAGGAGTTGCTGGAGGTCTCTCGTCGACGGCCTATACCCGGGTAGGGGTGACAGGCGTAAGTAAGTAAGACGTGCTGCATCTGGATACGCGGCTTTATGCGGCACGTCTTGAATGAGTTAATATCGACCCATTCAACCCTGGTACACAAAACAAAAATATGGACTATGATTGTTCAAAGTCTTATCAGCAAAGATCCTTGTACAGGGGTTTGTAGTGAGGTGACATTGTCCCTTAATCCGCAGTTTTGCAGTAATTGGCCACTGGTTCTTTTTATCACAAAGTCCCTTATAAAAGGTTCTGCGTTAAGGTGGTGGGGGGGGGGGGGCGTTTGTGAAAACTCGTCAAAATATTACAAGTGGGGGGGGGGGGGGCGCCCAAAAAGGACTTTGTTATAGCGTGTTCAAGAATTTTGGGTCGGGGGAGGGGGGGGGATCCCCACCCTACCCCCCAAGGTCCGCCCTTGTATTTTATCCTTCTCTTCGTCATATCATTTCTGATGCTTTTTTTCATTACGTTTAAGACTACACTGGTATTGATTTTGCGCATGTGGAGAACTTGTCACAATTTCGTTACCCGTTTGTGTTGCAGGCACTCCACCATGACTTGATGAGAACTGGCATCGCAATCCATGGCTCGCCCCAGACTGATGGCCGTTTCCACAGGATTCCCGGCAGTGCAGTGCTGTGGGACAATAAATGGTGCCGCTTTGCATCAGTGATGTCTCGTTTGAACAAGGGGCCGCTGTGAGGCCGAGAGGTCGCCTGGGACAGGTCAGACAATTAATTATCATTAGTGGTTTACGTTTGAACTATTGTATCCCAATGTGTGTGCAGGTCTTTGATTTTTGGACCTTGAAGCAACAATATTCCTATAGATGGGCTGGTCTGTCATTTTGGACCTTCACGCCGGTGAGAAAATGACGGACGAGCACAAATATATTCAGCAAACAGCCTCACTGCATTCCAACTAACCGAAGTACAAGCGACGGATGTGTCATCGTAGGCTGGACTCCTTTTTAGATTAACCCCTTCGCTGCGCGTGTTCACGAACTTCGCGGCTGAAACGAATGCACACTGACCGACATTCGCATGAAAAACACAAACGAAATACGACCAAAGACGGGCACAAAGAACACAGGACTTAACACTAAACATAAATCCTCATGTGCCCCGGCCGCGGCGACTACGGGGGCTCATGACCATTTATGTCTGTCTTGCAGATGGGTATAGTGTTCGCCTTGACCCGGCAATTATGGCGTTAAATGTGTGCTAGTCTGATATATTTTGGCTGTTTCGATTGTTTTACCTGTATGTTAAAAAAAACTGACCAGCACACACTCACTCGTTAGTCGTTAATGATCTCTTGGCTTGACTTCGCGAACGAAGATTTTATAGGAGTTGCCTACGACGTCTGCAGGCTTGTTCGTGGCTGCGGAGGCCAATCCGAGACAGGCAGGTTCGACCGCAGTGGCTGCAGGGGAAGGTATGGCCAGGGTTCTGAGCTGCGGCATCTCTGTTTTTTCTCCTGAGCCGCTTGTCCTTAAGGCTAGCTCTGTGAGAGTCCTCAAAGGAGACAGCTGCCTTGTAAATGGTGGAGCGCCAGGTGTCACGGTCCGCAGCAAGCGAAGACCACTGGTGGTGGTCGATTTGGCAGGCGCTAAGTGACTTCTTGAGACAGTCTTTGTATCTCTTCTTTGGTGCCCCTCTGTCACGGTGTCCAGTAGCAAGCTCGCCGAACAGGGTGATCTTTGGTAGGCGATGATCCTCCATCCTGGAGACATGCCCCGCCCAGCGGAGCTGTGTCCGCAGCAGCAAAGCCTCGATGCTCACAGTTTCAGCCTGTTCAAGGACCTCGACGTTGGTGACATAGTCACTCCAGTGAATGCCCAGGATGGTACGCAGGCAGCGCTGGTGGAAGCGTTCGAGGAGTCGTAGTTGGCTGCGGTAGAGGGCCCAGGACTCGGAACCATACAGCAGGGTGGTGAGGACCACAGCTCTGTACACGCTGATCTTGGTGCCTGTTTTCAGCTGTTGATTGTGCCACACCCGCTTGAAAAGTCGCCCGAAAGCGCTGTTCGCTTTTGCCAGCCTGCTGTCAAGCTCCTTGTCCAGCTTGGCGTCCGACGTGATAATGCAGCCAAGGTAAGTAAACTGGTGCACTGACTTTAGTTCAGACTCGCCAATGGTGATGTGAGGAGGGTGCCGGCTGATGGAGGACCTCTGTCTTTTTCAGACTGACCTCGAGTCCAAAGAGCTGGGCAGCATCTGCGAAGCAAGACGTGATGCGCTGCAGGGCTCTCTCTGTGTGTGCAACGAGGGCAGCATCATCAGCAAAAAGCAGCTCACGAATCAGTTGGTCTATGGTTTTCGTGTGGGCCTGCAGTCGTCTGAGGTTGAACAGGCTGCCATCGAGACGATACCTGATGTACACTGCATCGTCATCATCGAGGTCCACTGTGGCCTGCTTCAACATCATGCTAAAAAAGATGGTGAAGAGGGTCGGTGCCAGCACGCAGCCCTGCTTTACGCCGTTGAGAATAGGGAATGGTTCTGAGAGGTCATTGTTGAGTCTGACCTGGCCTTGCTGGTCCTCGTGTAGCTGGACAATCATGTTGAGGAACTTTGGGGGACAGCCAAGTCGCTCCAGGATCTGCCACATGCCTTGCCTGCTCACAGTGTCGAACGCTTTTGTTAGGTGGACAAATGTTACGTACAGCCCTTTGTTCTGCTCGCGGCACTTCTCCTGTAGCTGTCTCAGCACAAAGACCATATCGGTGGTGCTCCTGTTTGCTCTGAAGCCACACTGGCCCTCTGGGAGTTGGTCTTCAGCGATGGCAGGTACCAGCCGATTCAGGAGCAGCCTTGCAAGGATTTTCCCAGCAATGGACAGCAGGGTAATTCCCCGATAGTTGGAACAGTCAGACTTCTCGCCTTTGTTCTTGTACAGGGTGATAACGACTGCATCACGGAGATTTTTTGGTAGTGTTCCTTCCTCCCAGCAGCAGAGAAAGAGGTCATGGAGCTTGTTGTGCAGTGCTGTGCCTCCATGTTTCCAGATCTCTGGCGGTATTCCATCAATGCCTGCTGCTTTGCCACTCTTGAGCTGGTGGATGGCTGTGAGGGTCTCTTCAGCGGTGGGCGGTTCGTCCAATTCAACCTTTACTGGGAGGTGTGGGATTTGTAGGACGACTGCTTCTTGAACAGTGCGCTCAGCGCTGAAGAGGCTCTGAAAGTATTCCGACCAGCGGTTCAAGATGGAGGTATTATCTGTGAGGAGTGCCTGGCCATTCGCGCTTCGCAGGGGACTTTGTACCAGGTGCCTGGGGCCATACACTGCTTTCAGTGCTTCGTAGAAGCCCCTGTAGTCACCATTGTCAGCACAAAGCTGGGTCCTCTGTGCAAGCCTGGTCCACCACTCATTCTGGAGATCTCTGAGCTTGCGCTGGAGACTGCTGCAGACGAGGCGGAAGGCAGACTTCTTCACAGGGCTGGAAGGCTGGGCTAGGTGGGCCTGATGGGCGGCTCTTTTTTTTTTTGCTAGGTGTTCCTGGATCTCTACATCGTTTTCGTCAAACCAGTCTTTGTTCTTCTTTCTGGCGAAACCCAAGACTTCTGCAGAGGATTTTGCAATAGCAGTTTTCAGTTGTTCCCAAAGTGTTTCAGGGGAGGAGTCTACTGGGTCCGCTGTGTCTTTGAGCCTGCGCTGTAAATCTGTCTGAAAGGCAGCTTTCACATCGTCACGCTGAAGGCTGGCAACATCACGCTTTTTCTTGGGGGGCCCCCATTTCTTGGGTTTTGGCTTGAAGTGGAGCCTGAGTTT
The DNA here is from genome assembly GCA_036245525.1 of Semisulcospira habei. Classification (NCBI taxonomy): domain Eukaryota; kingdom Metazoa; phylum Mollusca; class Gastropoda; family Semisulcospiridae; genus Semisulcospira; species Semisulcospira habei. The sequence continues at coordinate 148,905,906 of BTPG01000006.1, forward strand.
GCAGCGGACAAGGCGGTGGTCAGTGTGGCACTCTGCGCTGGGCATCACTCTGGTGAGGAGGACGTCACTGCGGTCCCTCTGACGCACTAGGACATAGTCGATAAGGTGCCAGTGTTTGGAGCGAGGATGCATCCAGGTGGTCTTTCGACTGTCCTTTTGCTGAAAAGTAGTGTTGGTGATGACCAGTTGCTGCTCCGCACAGAACTCCCAACAGTAGGCGGCCATTGTCATTGCAGTTCCCCACGCCATGCTTCCCGAGGACTCCTTTCCAGGCTTCAGAGTCCTGGCCCACTCTGGCGTTGAAGTCGCCAAGGATGATGACTTTGTCGTCTGCAGGGGTACTCTGTAGGAGGCTGCGCAGGTCAGTGTAAAACTTGTCCTTTTCAGCAGGCTCTGCCAGGAGGGTTGGGGAGTACACACTGAGAAGGGTGACGTGCTGCTGGTGTCTCAGTGGGAGGCGCATGGACATGATGCGTTCTGAGTGGCCCGTTGGTAGGTTTTCCAGCTTAGTCGCAATGGATGTCTGGACCATGAAACCCACGCCTGAAAGCCGTCTTTCTGATGCAGGCCTGCCTGACCAGTAGAGGGTGTACCCAGCACCAAGTTCTTGGAGGCTGCCTTCGTCCGGAAGGCGTACTTCGCTGAGCGCGGCGATGTCGATGTTTAACCTCCGCAATTCATGGGCAATGAGGGCGGAGCGACGTTCAGGGCGTCCGCTGTCTGCTTTGTCGAGCATGGTTCGGACGTTCCAGCACGCTACGTTGAGTCCGGTCGTGGTCGTCATGAGAGTGGATCCGTTATTCTTTCTTGTTTTTTGACCGCAGGAGAAGATGCCCGTTGACCGCGGCTAGCCAACTGGGGTTGCGAGGGGACGAGCTTTGGTTAGGCCACCTTTTCTAGGCCCCTCTCCGTGTGGAGCAAGCAGTGCTGTCCCTAGAGAAGGCTGCTTGGTCGTTCAGGGTGTGCCGAGTGATGTTGTCATCCCCAGGTCAACATCAGGCGACCAATATCCTGAACCGCCTGCATGCAGGTTTGAGACTGCGGCTTCCAGTGACATCTTTCACCTGCCGTTTCGCCCCTCGCCCGTCGCTACAGGACTTGGAATGGTCAGTGTCATGGTCCGTGGACGTTTCCTAAAGCCTGCCGCGCGGTGGAGCTTTTTGGTGGAGTGTAGTGTGCGCAGTACTGGCCCCACCCTTTAAACCCTTGGTTCATCTGCCATGGCCTAGCAAGCTGGGACGATGGCATCGAGGTCTCGGGTCGTAGGTTTTATATCAGACTGTCCTTGTCCTAGTATCTGGCTCAAAAGCCTTCCCCGGAGACACGGGGGCTTTGATGTCAGGGGTTTTCTCCCTTAGCCTTTCCGCAGCCAAGCGGCCAGGCCTGCAAGGCAGCAGGCGACTCGTGGAGGGCGGGGTCGTCTATGTCCCGTGCAGATGTGAACATCTGCCCACTGCCCAGATGTTCACATCTGCACGGGACACGTTAATGATCACTGCTATATCATTATATGAACCGTGACGTGTTATTTCAATATGTACCCACTCCATAAAGTTTTCCCTACTTTGACACAAATATTGATAATTGTATAACAACCTAATTAATATTCATGAATTTGCTTGATATACTTTCCTTCCCCAAATCCCTTGCGGGCCCCCCAAAAATATTCTTGATACTTATATGCGAAATATGCTCATAATCCAACATTATTGAGTTCCAGGGGCGGATCTTGGGGGGGGGACCTCTCCCTCCCCTCGCCCCCCCCCCCCCCGACCCAAAATTCTGTAAAATGCTACAAAGTCCCTTTTTTGGGGTGTTCCCCCCCCCCCTCCACCCTCCCCGTTGTTTGATATTTTGGCGAATGGTGAGAGTCTTAAGACAAGACGCACGCGCCCCCCCCCCCCCCCCCTTCCGTTGTTTTATATTCGGGCGAATGATGAGAGTTTTAAGACGCACACGCCATCTCTGTTCTTCCCCTCCCTCCCCCCCCCCCCTGTTCCGCTTTTCGATTTTTCGGCCCTTGGAAGCAAGGTCTAGCGTCGGGGAGGCCTTTTGTATCAGGCTGTTGAAGGTCCCAAACAAAAAGTTGGACCACCCCTCCCCCCCCCCCCTTCGAGGTAACTGATCCGCCCCTGAGTTCCTTACATACAGTATCGATTAAATACTTCTTAGTGAACGTACGCTCGAAATTTCTTTCACATACACACGCATGAACGGATAGGCAAACGCCAGTAAACGAGCGAAGCGAATCCAGTCACTGAACGAGTGAAATTGACAAGACGGCCGCTAGCGATAGTTTAAGCGACAACCCGAGAAAAAGGTAAAACTAATAAACAAACCTGCTAGTATTTTCCGTCATTATCCGTGATCTAATTACGAGTAGAAAGCACTGATTTTTTTCATAGAACCGGTCAGACCGGAAATCTGCGCGTTCAGTCGATAGTCCGAAACGCAGACGTCTGCCGGGAATCACATGTTTTGTCTGAAGTATACCGCAATCAGCTGCAAACTGAAGAACGCAAGGTAAAGTTTTCATTTTTACATAAATTATATTGAGCCAATGATTTTGGCTTGATATAGTGCCGATAACCGACAGATGTGATTACTTGACCATAAGTCAAAATGTCCTCGTCTTACGACTCGGACATCGATTTTGATTTGGGTTTCGTAATCACATCGGCCTGTTATCGGCACTATATCAAGCAAAATGTGGCTCAATATATAATGTAATTACTGATTTCTTCATGTCAGTTGTGAGCCACAATGCGCGTCACTGTACAAAATTGGGCGGTTCCTTAAACACTTTCTTTCTTTTTTTTTTTTTTTTTTTGGCCGTGTGGGCCATGTGACCGATCTTAGTAACCGATTTCTCTTCGTCAGTTTACTAGGCTGCGCGAAAATATTTTCTTTTCTCGTCTGCGGAAAACATACCAAGAAGGAGACGCTCTTGCCGCCGGCAGATACGCCGAAGACTTGGTTTCTGGGTCACCGCCAAAGTCAGCGATATTACCCTTGACCCACTTTAGAGCCTCGTGCTGATCCCACAGACCAGCTTTGCCGGGTGACGCCTCGTCGAGAGTGCTGAGAAACCCAAACACACCCAGCCGGCGGAAAAAAAAAAAAAAAAAAAGCCATCCTGTTAACCGGCCCCCATAATTTCCGAGAAAAAGTGAACACAATCCGGGCCAAATCAGTGCACGAGACACAGATCCTCATGAGCCCCCACGATTGCGGGGACTCATGAGGATCTATGTCTCTTGCTGAGACCAATTTGTATCCAATGACGTCCGTTTCTTGGACGACTGTGGCGGGCTTTTTGTCGTGCAATAAACAAACCTTTCAGAAACAAAAGTGTGCGTACAGTGGCAGGGAAGGGGTTAAATCAGTGCGACCGTGACCACTCCGTCCATCAAGCCCGTCTGTTGCAAGCCGGCATGAAGACAGTACAGTTCCTTGTCTCAGGCCAGTGAACGGATGTACAGTTCACCTTCAGAACTAACCCTTCGGCTGTCGGTAATGTTTGTTGTTACAATGGTTCCTACAGGACGGAATCATCGCGACAAAAGCCGTTACCGGCAGCCAGAGGGGTAACTCCCTTTCCTGCCACTGACAGAACGTACATAGTGTTGTTCAGTTTTTTTCTCCTTCTGACATCTGTGTTCATTCAACGACCGAAAAGCTAAAATCGTCCAACTGAGAAGCATTGATACAATTTGGTCTCAGCAAGAGGCATAGATCATCGTGAGCCCCCGCAGACGGGGGGGGGGGGGTGTGAGGGGGCGGGGGGGGGGGGGGCTTATGAGGATCTATGTCTCTTGCAGTTAGTCGTGTTCATTTTTTTTTTGGGGGGGGGGGTGAAGGGGTTAAGCACACAAGTTTTTCCCGAATTAAGCTCGGACTGAGACAGATGCTCGTATTTCCGAGTCAGTCTCAAGTGAATACCAGTGCGCGAGGGCTGAGACAGATGCTCGTATTTCCGAGTCAGTCTCAAGTGAATACCAGTGCGCGAGGGCTGAGACAGATGCTCGTATTTCCGAGTCAGTCTCAAGTGAATACCAGTGCGCGAGGGCTGAGACAGATGCTCGTATTTCCGAGTCAGTCTCAAGTGAATACCAGTGCGCGAGGACTGAGACAGATGCTCGTATTTCCGAGTCAGTCTCAAGTGAATACCAGTGCGCGAGGGCTGAGACAGATGCTCGTATTTCCGAGTCAGTCTCAAGTGAATACCAGTGCGCGAGGGCTGAGACAGATGCTCGTATTTCCGAGTCAGTCTCAAGTGAATACCAGTGCGCGAGGGCTGAGACAGATGCTCGTATTTCCGAGTCAGTCTCAAGTGAATACCAGTGCGCGAGGGCTGAGACAGATGCTCGTATTTCCGAGTCAGTCTCAAGTGAATACCAGTGCGCGAGGACTGAGACAGATGCTCGTATTTCCGAGTCAGTCTCAAGTGAATACCAGTGCGCGAGGGCTGAGACAGATGCTCGTATTTCCGAGTCAGTCTCAAGTGAATACCAGTGCGCGAGGGCTGAGACAGATGCTCGTATTTCCGAGTCAGTCTCAAGTGAATACCAGTGCGCGAGGGCTGAGACAGATGCTCGTATTTCCGAGTCAGTCTCAAGTGAATACCAGTGCGCGAGGGCTGAGACAGATGCTCGTATTTCCGAGTCAGTCTCAAGTGAATACCAGTGCGCGAGGGCTGAGACAGATGCTCGTATTTCCGAGTCAGTCTCAAGTGAATACCAGTGCGCGAGGGCCGAGACAGATGCTCGTATTTCCGAGTCAGTCTCAAGTGAATACCAGTGCGCGAGGGCCGAGACAGATGCTCGTATTTCCGAGTCAGTCTCAAGTGAATACCAGTGCGCGAGGGCCGAGACAGATGCTCGTATTTCCGAGTCAGTCTCAAGTGAATACCAGTGCGCGAGGGCTGAGACAGATGCTCGTATTTCCGAGTCAGTCTCAAGTGAATACCAGTGCGCGAGGGCTGAGATCTTCAGTAGCCGACGTCAGCCTCAGTTGGCCCAAACGGCACAGACGCGCGATAAAATAAAAAATTAAAAAAAAATCCCTACACGCACATAGCATTCTCACTCACTTTGTAACACTGGTTCAACTCCATGGCAACGACACTTGGCAGATACTCCTTCCAAAGTCTTGACCTCTGCGGGTAAGGGTCAGAGGTCACGGCCGAGTCAGAGGTCATGGAGGGCCTAAGGGTGATGACCTGGGTTGACTGAATGCTGTATCGGAGCCATGAAACGGGGACTGTGACTTGCGACGGTTTAGTAGGATCTCTGAGGAAGAAAATGAATATTGAAGAATTCTAACAATTTCAGTGCATGTTCAGCTTCTATATTTTAGGAGGCGCCCTTGACTAAAGCCATTAACATTTACGCGTCAGCTACTGCTACTGAGATGGATCATAATAGTTCCAGGATAATGTCTTATCATTAAGCGCCGGGTGCACGCCTGGAGTTCAAGACTAAGTTGTGCTTGATCAGCTTGGCGCCTGGGAAGGTGCCAAGCTGATCAGGCACAATTCTTGAACTGTCACGGTTAATCCATTCCCTGCCGGAGTGGATTTCCAGTCTAAATAACGCAATTTTAAGAAATCGGTGACACAGATGGACACGTAAGGGAGATGTGTACAAAGCCGTTTAATTGAGGATGAAAAAAATCGGAAAAAATTTACCCAGTCTTTGCGAAGTTGGTCCAATAAGTCATGATGGTTTTTGCAAACGGCCAGAGCGGGAGCACGTTTTCATCAGTCAAGTTGAACCATTCTTTCATCGATTCCAAAAGACCGAACATGAACTGAAGGGAGATCATCCCCATGGGCAGCTCCTTCCAGCCAATCGGCAGGGCGCTCCACGTATGGGTATTTGTAGCCAAAGATGTAGACGTAAGTCGCCTTTGTTCCGTTGGTATTGACAGTGCTCATCCCGCTGTTGTTGACAGCTAAACCGTAACATTGAGGAGAAGAAGCAGAGGCTACAGTGCAGGGTTGAGTTACTGCCCGCCATGGTTGTCGGCCGTGGTGAGCGCTGGTACGATGAACTCATAGTCAGAAGTTAGGTCCAGCATCTCCCTCAAAGCTCGTTCCCTGTCTGTGTCTCCTATGTGGTTGGCATACACCAGCTTAATGGCGTCTTGAGCACTCCGTGAACTGAATCCAAAGCGATCTTTGAGTATTTGGGGAACATATAGTCGCTGACGGCGACAGCAGTCGTGAAGTTGCTGTTATTGAAATGTAGCCCAGAGCGTGATGTCAAGAATGTCTCCACAGTCTTTGTAGCAACCGTATCACCGTCTTCCTCGTTGACTCCAATGAGCAGGTTCACGCCTAGGAACAGACTCAAAGCTTGTGAGTTATCAGATTTCGGCGTTGCAGAATGTTGACATGATTGTCAGTAATGAATTCTCCAACCACAGTAGGCACCCACTCAGTTCGCAGCAAGCCGGCGAGCCGTCGCCTGTCGTACATCCTGGCCTGGCCAACCACAAACGCTGCTCCGTGCAACCACACCATGACAGGAATTTTGACGACTGTGTGGCAGATGCAGATGTCTTTCCGTGGGATTCTGATACCTGTGGAACGTACACGTTTAGCTTTAGGCAATCCTCGCTCATATCACGATGTCCCGACAATGCAAACTTCAGTCTAAACTCGTACTGTGGACACGCGGCACTTTCCTTGTCGGCCATCCAGGTATACACGAGGCAAGGTCAAAGCCGCGTGTTTCTGTCGGAAACCTCAGGGTCCCCACAGGCGGCTGGGTGTAGGAGATACCCCGAAATGACGTGACGGTGACTGACATTGCTGGAGTCATGCAGTGTCAAAGTCTCTTTTATCCCGCCGATCATCCCTGCCGGAGCAGTTTTGACGATGTCCAACACAGAGGTTGCGTCACAGAAGATGGCCGTCAGGAAAAGGATGTAAAAGACTTGTAGAGGCATGATGTTTTCTTGTTGTCAAAATCAGCCTTCTTCACCTTCTGCGATAGTATTTTACATCGTCTGCGTTCGACTGTGGACTGTCGAGTACCCCACGCAAGGGTTCACTCTTCGACTTTTTTTGTCACTGAACTGAGGCTGATTTTATTTTAGTATAAAAGTAAATAGTTTACAAGGACCCACTGCTTCAGCGTTTGCTCCTGTAAGTAAAGTGGCGACTGAAGAGTCTGATGACATTCCGTTTCCAAGTCCATGTACACTGTTACGATTGTGGTTGTGTTGTTCTGTGAGAGCATGCATGTGTTAATCGTAGGAAACGATCCGATATTTATTTGAGCTATCATGGTTACGTATCACGCACCTTTTCAGTGAGATTCTTTATTGTTCGCGCAGATAGCGGAATTCGTTTTGTTGTGATACGCTGGGTTTAGTCCGGAAGCTCTAGCAAAGTCGCACGGAGAATAGCGGTAGTAAAGCTCATCTATTTTTAGTCATAGTTGTTTTCTGTGAGCGTGAAATTAGCGGCCGTTCTTTGCGTGTCATGAAAGGTCGTGAACGGTCTGCCATACTGTTGTGTGACGTCATTACACACTAGGATTTGGGGCAGTCTTTTTTTATATATTTTTTTTTTATAGACTATTGTAGTTATTCTAGAAAGTTCATTTTTTATTAATACTTATGAGTTTCAGTTAAGTGTTCCGTTCTGATTGGGTGCGTTGTGTAAATTCATTAGATTTTTCTGGAAAGTCGCTTAACTATAAAAGATGGTGCTGGGAAGCACGTGGGTACATTGTCAGGCGTTGTCAGTTGTAGGGAGTCCAGGGACACACAGTTTATCGTAGGTACGTGGCCCGTATAGGGTGCACATTGTGAGAGACGCAGCGTAACGGTGGTGTACGTTGTGTGAGGAACTTTGTGTCGCCAGTGTTGACATTTGCAGAAGAGACATTGTATCGGTGTTGGTGCATTTGGGAATGCATTGTGTGGAGATCGCATCGCTGAATTAAAATATTGTTGGAACTGTTACTCCTGTGTAGCCTACATCCTTAAGCCACGTGCCGGTGACGGGTTGCAGCTGAATGAAGTTTATTTAAAAGAACCTTACGTGCGTGCGCCTGGTGTGTTTATCATACTACGACTGCGACTCTACCACGTAACATACACTGTAAACAACCGAGCGCGCAGGCACGGCTACACAAACCACTGATCAAATCATTTGTTTGGACTGAAAAACTGTCTAATTCATAATTAATAGTCTGATGAACAATAGATAAGCTGCCCTAAGAGAACGTACTCTCGCTTTTCGCAAATAGTGGACGTACTGTCTTTTACTGTGTTACTGCTATCAGATTACAGTACTGCTAGTACAACGGGTCCTGTTCGGCCGAGTCACGGCCTCGGCTTCAGTTATACAGGATTTTCCAGCAGTGACGATATAGCTCGCATTATGTGTCCACGATACGAGTCGGTGTGAGCGACATAAGTTTGAAAGTCTTACATTAGGATATCATAAGCTTTTGGGTTGACTTTAACCGGTTCAGTGCCAACTGATGCAGATTGCAATCGTCGTTAACTTTTTCGAGACGTGCCGCATCCGGATTCGCGGAGTAAAACCGCGAATCCGGATGCGGCACGTCTCGAAATGGTTTTCAATACAAAAAACAAAAACAAAACAAAAAAAACCTTCATGTCCCAGGAACATAATTCAAAGTGGTGCCAGCAAGAGGTATGGTCGATCCATATGAGCCCCCGCACCTGAAGATATATATGCCTCTTGCAGTTGGGTGGTGTCGTTTTTAGCAAGTCCGACTCGTCAGTTGAGAGTTGCCGATCAGTGGTACAAGTAATATCCGTTGTAGCAAAGGCAAACCACATCGTGAAGGTACCATGCTATCGTCTCGATCTTTGTGTGTGTGTGTGTGTGTGTGTGTGTGTGTGTGTGTGTGTGTGTGTGTGTGTGTGTGTGTGTGTGTGTATAGTGCAGTTTTGCAGGGGCTCATGAGGATCAATATCTCTTGCTAAAACCACATTGTGTCCATGTTCCTTTGACAGAATACGGCTTTGACGTTGAATTTACAAGATATTTTAAAAACACAATCTCAGTGCTTCCACTGGCATTGAAGGGGTTAACTTGGTCTGGTATGCGTGAAAATGGTCTGAAGCCGTCGGCAAGGTCTAAACTGGAAGTTGTAACCTACTAGTAAAAGTTCACTCTAATGCATATCAAATTTTCTGTGTGAATTTTGGCACTACGCTGTTTCAATGTAGCTAACTATACACTATGCTGAACCCGAAAATGGGTGCACAATGTGCATACTTTGCTTCAGACAGCAGTTACCACATGTAAGGGTTTTCGTGTGAATGTGTGTGTGTGTGTGTGTGGAGCACGGCAACGAAGTCGAAGGTGGCACAACGCATTTTTGAACAGGCATATCATCACACGCACGCACGCACCAACGCCCGTGCTCAATCACACACGCAGGCACGTACGCAGATACGCACGCACACCGCGCACGCTTGCACTGGCACACACACACACACACACACACACACACACACACACACACACACACACACACACACGCACAAGACAAAACATAGGGTTATAACCATAACACATCAACAGGGGCGGATCTGAGGGGGGGGGGGAGCGGGTTTCAGGGGTTCCCCCCCCAAAAAAAAACCAACAAAAAAACCCAAAAAAACTTCAAAATGATATAACAGAGTACCTTTTTGGAGTGTTTGAAACACACACACACACACACACACACACACACACACACACACACACACACACACACACACACACACACACACACACCACCCCCTCCCTACGTTGAATGTTTTGGCGAGTTTTAACGCACGCTTGTAAAGAAACTTCACTCAGCTGCAACTCGTCACACGTGGCACAAGGTTGTAGACCACACTGGAGTAACAGTTCCAACAGTACTTTATTCTCACCATGCAATCTCAGCACAATGCATCCAGAATTGCATCCACGCTTTGGTACACTGTCTCTCTACAATGCATCCACAATTCTGATACACTGCGTTTAGCATACAATGCACCAACACTGGTACACCGTCTCCTCCACAACGCATCAACACGTTTGACACACCCTGCGTAGTCTCTCATAAAATGTACACACTTAATTCGCTAACACGCCTTTTTATACTATACTAGTATATAACAGATTTCCAGAACAATCCCACAAACTACACAACCAATCAGAAAGAACACTCTGGATCCGCCTACATCCTTCGACTAAAATCTAGAGGTATTCTGAAAATCCGTGCAGTCTGTAAATGTCGCTAACTATAGCCAAACATGTTTACTTTGACGTCATATTTGAGGTCACTAGAAAGGTCGCGACCCTGCCCGTACCTTCCAGTCTAATGTAGGTGAAACTTTACAACAATGTAGCGAAAAGACGCGTCATTCTAGCTAAAGAACAGAATCGACCGCAATTATCCAAGCAAAATAAAATGAATCGTACTAAAAAATAAAAATAAAAAGTACGTAATTCATATCCAACGAAATAACTCAAATAATATCGGATCTTTCCCGGCTATGATCAACACACACATGCTCTCAAAAGAATAACACAACCACAAACGTAACCCCCCCCCTCCACCACCCCCCCCCCCCCCCACCCCCGTTTGATATTTTGGCGAATGGTGGGAGTCGTAACAGCACGCGTCTTCCCCCCGCCCCCTTGCTTCTCGATTGTTGGGTTTAGCGTCGGGGAGGCCTTTTGTATCAGGTTGAAGGTCTTAAACAATATGTTGGAACCCCCCGCGCCCCCACCCCCCCCCCCCCCCACCCCCGAGGTAACTGATCTGCCCCTGACTAAACATATCATCTAGAGTTATGTCTACATTATTTAAACTGTTCGTGAAAGCCATCAAAAGTTTGCCGGAGTCCAAATTCGACAAATCATCATTTTCTCCATTGCGGAGCACTGTTATTTCCACATTTATTATCCGAGAACTTCTTCCAAGTTTGCAGGAATGTAGTGCTACATATATATAATAAGTCTGCAAGTACATTCTGTGATATCGTAATACTTTACCGAACATGCGTTCTTGAAAACGCGTTTATTCAATATGATCACTTGTACGCGTGAGCCTCTCTAATACATGTACGTGCAATCTTAGCATGGACAGTTTGATGTTACACACGCGGCAAATTCATTCCTGAAATTAAATTTGGTGCAGGGACGGATCGAGGGGGGGGTTTGATATTTGATATTTTGGCGAACGGCGAGAGTCCTAATACGTACGCGCCCCCCACCCACCCACCCACCCCCTTTGTTTGATATTTTGGCGAATGGTTAGAGTCTTAACACGCACGCGCCTCCTCCCCCCCCCCCCTCCCACCGCTTTTTGATTTTTCGGCCCCTGGAAGCAAGGTCTAGCGTCGGGGAGGCCTTTTGTATCAGGTTGAAGGTCCCAAACAAAAAAGTTGGAACCCCTCCCCCCCCCTCCTCCGAGATAACTGATCCGCCCCTGGGTAGGGTAATTGAATTTTGATTTTGACAGCCCCAAAGTGGTCTGCCTTTTCTGTACATGTCCCTAGAGCCAAATTACGGAGTGTACAATGAACAGCCATGGAGTTTACGCCGGCTGTGATTTAAAGTGTCTAGGTAGTATGATTGAATTTTGATTTTGACAGCACCAAAGCCAAAGTGGTCTGCCTTTTCTGTACACATCCCTCAAGCCAAAGTAGGAAGCGTACCATGCTCAGCTATAAGTTTTCGATTTATTGTGGTTGTATTAAATATACATTGGGAAAAGGGGGGGGGGGCGTAGAGTAACCCCTCCCCCCTCCACCCACCCACCACACACACACCCCGCAATAAATCATAATGATTTTGATTTTTGATTCTTTGAGTCGGCGCTTCTATTGCATGTTCCCCCTCCTCCATCCCCCTTTGAAGACACCAGGCAAATCTGGCCCTACCCTTGAACTAGTCTGGCCCATCCATCGCCCGCTCTCAGCTTTGTAGACGCTCCCTAAGCTAAGCATGCATGCACAGTATGTGCGAGTGCCGACTGGAAAACACGATCGAACTCTAAGAGGCATAGATCCTCATGAGCCCCCGCGACTGCGGGGGCTCATGACGATCTATGCCTCTTTGCTGAGATCAAATTTGTATCCATGTTTCTTGGACGGTTGTGGCTTTTGGTCGTTGAATGTACACAGGTTTCACTGCGAAACAAAAATGGACCCACAGTGGCAGTAGGCTGAGAGTCGCACGCATCACACAACTGTCCCCAGGCTCTTATAAACTGAAGCTGTCTCCGATGACCTGATGGTAATACACAATCCTATTCAGTCAGCAGTCGTGTCCATCGAACGTCGGCCGATCGCACAGATAAGTGCAATGATTCCTGTCACCCTAGATGTCAGCCCGCCGGCAGGGGGTGGGGTGGGAGGGGTGGGGGGTGTTTGTACAGTTCAGTGCCGAGAAAATTTCAACACCACCCAACTGCAAGAGGTATAGATCCTCATGAGCCCCAGCAGTTGCGGGAGCTCATGATCTATGCCTCTTGCTGACACCACTTCGAAACCACGTTCACGCCGGACGACTGACTAAGGTGTTGGGGCCTTGAATTAACTCATTCGAGACGTGCCGCCTCCGGATACGCGGCATACTCCGCGTATCCGGAGGCGGTACGTCTCGAATGAGTTAACAAAGATTGCAGAAACACAATCTGCGTCAGCCGGCATTGAACGGGTTAAATTCTAACAAGGTGGGTCGTACGTTCAGTGCGCACGCCCCTCGTTCCAGCCTTGGCACTACGGACGCTGACCAAAACCATAGACAGTAAAACATCAGTACATGTATATGCGTGGACCGTCCGTCCAGTGTGCTGAGAATATGTCGTATGCATAGCCCGAAATAGTACCCTCACTTTTAGGCACTGGTCAGTGGAGTCTTGCGAATATGTGCCTCATGTCACAGTGAAACTGTGTCTCTCGTTGATATAAGGGGCTGGAATTTGGTTGGACTGCACGCAAAGTTTATTCCATAGGTGCCGGGCAGATCAGTGAAGGTCTCACAGTGTCGTGACTAATCGAGTGAAACCAAACACAACTGACGACCTCGAGAGCCGGACACGACCAGGAACAGCCTCCACGTAACCGGCTGTAATGAAACGTCAATCACATCTCGTCTTTGTATTACAAACTCGTGCTCTGTATTGAAGTAGGCCTCGGGCATTGGACCAAGAGATCATTAGAAAGAGTCATGGACCTCTGAATTTACCTATGTTGATTTACTGTACACGTTTTAATATGCCTAGCAGTCACCGCTGTCGACAGAGTTACATCATAGTTTGTATTTTCTACTCTGTCTTTAAGGCGCTTTCATCGTTACTTTTGGACAATATTGAGGTTTTCTTTCAAACGAACGACTCGCAACGAACTCGAGCAATATCGCGGCGGGTACTGACCAGAAACATAGACAACAATCCAAACATCTCCAAGAGGCATAGATCCTCATAATCCCGGAGGGCTCATGAGGATCTATCCCTCATGGACATGTTTGGAATGTAGTCTATGCTTGTGGTGCAAGCTGCATGGTTTATGATCCGCCGTGCCGATTTCGACTCGATCTCGTTCTTCAGTTGTTGCGAGTCGTTCACTTTCAAATGAAACCCCACTATTTTCATCTTGGGCGAGGGACTCATTCAACTGTTTGTATATGTTTGTTTGTCGTCGTTAACCTTTAAGAGAGAGAGCCCCTAGTCACTGAACTTAAACCTCGCCTCCACTGATCCGAACTGAAGACCAAACATGTACATGTATGAAATCCGACCGGCCTGACACACTGAAGAAACATAGATTGACATGAGCCTCTACGGCTGCACGGGCTCATGAGAATCTATGCCTCTTGCAGCTGAAAAGTATGTGTGATGGACACTTAGTATAAGTTACACGCAGCGGGCATTGAGAACCACACAGCTGAGACACAGTGAGACCGCCAACACAGTACAACTGACACGATGGAGACTTTTCGCGTGATCTTTGCTGGACTTATGTGCATTCTGGGGGCGGTGGTGGGGGACATGACATTCTCTGTCTCTGACTGTGGTGAGTTAATATATATATATATATATATATATATATATATATATATATATATATATATATATATATATATATATATATATATATATATATATATATATATATATATATATATATATATATATATATATATATATATATATATATATATATATATAATACACACACACACACACACACACACACACCCTACTATGAAGGTTGACCAAACTTTATGCATAATAAAAGCACTTCCAATCCTGACTCATCTGTTTTTAGTAGTTGAGATCATGGTAAAATGACTGAATAAACACTAGAAATAACATGGGATACACATTTTGAGAGGTTTAGTAACTGCATGATTAAAATGTTGGCCAAGGCAGAAAATTTCCCTTGCCAGGCATCAGCGATCGACCTTGTGTGAGCGATGCGATGGTGTGCAAAGAACAGGTCGACCTACTGGTTTCATATCATCAATTCTGTGAGCCAAGACTTGTATAAATATTCATCAGGTAAAAACTGATCTTTTCATTTGCGAAATATTGAGGTATTGCATGTTGAACGTCAGGTGTGTTGTAATTTTGCGACGGAAAGTCTCTTCCCAACTTTGCACACTGTGAACTTCATAGCAAACGAATTATGCCTTCTTCACTTCTTGTGTACATGCATAATGCACACACTTTGTATTTTTCAAGATAAAAACACAAACAGCCTTTTTTTAAAAGGCGAGTTTACTTCCTCCGATTTTCGTTGTAAGAATCGACGTTCGACATAGTTGTTTTTTTTTTCTCAACTGCTGCTGATTTCGTTTTGAAAATTTACCCATCGTTTCTTCGTATCACGGGATGCATAGGCGCTATGCTGGATTGATGATTGCAGCAAACTTCAAACCGAGAGAACTCGAGAAAGGTATGTTGTAATATTCGCCTTTGTCTGACGTTCGATATAAAATCAACGTTTAACATAGTTTATGCATAACGGTTAGGTAACCGTTATGCATAAACTATGTTAAAAGGATTGATATGGTATTTGTACCGATAGCATATAAAAGCTGTGCGGATTGAACGAATTTGGCAGTTTGTTGTCGCCAACCATGTGCGCTGAAAATGATTTAGCGCGATTTAAGTCATTACATTGCACAAAGCCTGTGTGGTAAACATGACGTTCGACTTCAAAGAAAGTTGATATTTGGTGCAGCATCTTTGTCTAGACCGTCTTGTTTGGAGAAAAAAAAAATGCTACTTTGTAGCATGAAAACCGATTCAGAAAAAAATGCGGTCAAGTGTGTTGTAGTTGTTGTTGTCAATCTCTCTTTTCAAGGTGTGTTGCGTCAAACGCGGTCAGATTTGCAACACGGCCGATGTTGTAAACCTGACGTGCAATCGCCTGTTAAATGGTGGTGGTGTTAGAACGCTTTTTGCACTCACAACGCCATTGCTGACACTTTCCATCTCTTAGAGTCACCAATGGAATTGTGTGAAAGGCCTTGAGAGGGAAAGAGTCAGGTTTGATAGTAGAACATATTATAGAATGATGAAGTGTTGAAATCACACGCATTTCCAGAGGTAAAATAAAATTATTTTAAACAATGATTTATGGAAATTGCTTGTATAGCAGTGTGCTTCATGGATAATTAATAGATTTTGAATGCACCAGTTATTTCTTTCATTAGATACAATTATTGCTTAAATTTCAGATCAGACCAGAATACAACGGAGACTGTGGGCTGTGCACATCGAAACGGAAACGTCAAAAGGCAAGCAACCCAAGTCAACAAATGCTGAAGGATGTGCAGCATATAGGAAAAGAAAAGCACGAGACCCAGTTGTTCTGCTGCAAATGAGAGAGGCAGACAGAGAGCGAGCACAGAAGAACCGACAGAAGCCAAAGACAAAAGATGAGCAGTTCAAATAAATGAAAAATAGTGAAGAACGATATGTAACTTAGCAGTATTAAGGATTGATCAGCAATTCAAGCAAATGCGGAAATGTGTATGCAGTGTTTGCAGGGGAAGAAAAGTGACTTGGGGGCAGACTTGTGGTTTTGGATGGATAAATGTTAAACCTCCGTTTGGTTTGTTGTAATTATGATGTTCGACATAATATCTGTTTTCCTGAATTTGCATTGATCTTCCTGTACTTTAAATAAAATGATCATAGGAAATATTGCTGTTGTCTCTCTTAATTTTTTTCACATGCCTAAGACTTTGATTTGAATGAGAATGTGGCTGCATTTCACATTTACAACAAACAGAAAGAAGCACCGTGTCGGATGTCAGGTATTACAACAATTCATCTCTTTCAGTGACACTCTGAAAACCCGAAGGATGTCGTTTTGCAACAGAAATTCACATTTACTAATCCTTTAACTGTTTAAGTAAACATTTTCCAACTCGGATCAATAAAAAAAACACCTAAACTTACACCGTTGTGTTGTAATACCTGACCTCCGACATACTCTCATATAAAAACTTCTAAATGAGATTTCTCTGAAACTAAGGAACAGAATATCTTCCACTTTCACATACTATTTGCAAATGCTACAAACTGTCCAACACAGAATTTTCAAGTAAATCTATCACTTTTCATTTTCAAGCACTCTTGTTGCCTTTTCAGTAACACCTTTTGGCAATGGGTCATATATAAAACAATACCAATATATGAGAACAGATGCTTCCAGATTCCGGATGCGACATGACAAGTATACAGAAGAGCAAACTAAGTGCAACATATATATTGGCATTTCTTTTGCTCCTAAGTCGGTATAGTTTTACTGACTCGAATACTCGCGATGCTGCCGAAAATTTCCGACATTCAGCAAGCATACATAGATTTCCGAGTCAGTTAAACTACTTATCAAAACAACAATATATAAACGACCTTGTCGGAATCATCGCGACTAAAACCGCTACCCGGACACGCAACGGGTTCAATTATTTGTTCGAGATTGTGTCTGTTCGGTTTTGTCCGTTCATTTGTAGAATGACGCTCCTATTCTTGGTTTTAATTTTCTTGACCTTTGGATTTATCACGCCGCTGTGTTTGCGGCTTTGTCCGACAGTGCAAAACCCTAAACTTTGACGTGCAAGATGTATCATACAGTTTTATCAGTACTCAGTATTGAATACGGATGTATTTGGGATTCAAGTTAACACACAGTTTCTAAATGTATGTGTGGGTGTGTGTGTGTGTGTGTGTGTGTGTGTGTGTGTGTGTGTGTGTGTGTGTGTGTGTGTGTGTGTGTGTGTGTGTGTGTGTGCGTGCGTGCGTATGTCTGTGTATGTGTGTGTGTGTGTGTTTTCAGACAACATGATGACAAACTGACGTGCCCACCGGCAGAACTTGTTGAAAGATACGCATATACCGATAGTAACGTTTTGCGGTCTGTCGTCGAAATACAACTTACATAGCATTCTTGTAATTCCAATCTGTTCTTGTATTTGAATTTGGGACTGACTTTACGGCGCGGGCTTGAAGCCGTAAAACAACTGACCATACAATTTTGCGTCGGAATGGACTGAACGTCAAATGATACGTATCTGTCCCAACCATTGAACACAATAGCAACCGTATATACTTTACTTGTCTCTCAGACAACTTTTTAACCCTTTGGCTGTCGGTAGCGGTTTTTGTTGCGATGATTCCTGCAGGACTGAATCATCGCGACAAAAACCGCTACCGACAGCCAAAGTCAACTACTTAACTCATTCTACCCGGCCCATACACACCACAGGACGATAAGGATCGACCATGATAGTTCAAGGGTGATGCCAGAATAGCTTGGCGCCTATGGGCGCCAAGCTATTCTGGCATCACCCTTTAACTATCATGGTCGATCTGTGTCCTGCACTGCGGACAACGGCAAAATTTGGGGATTTCGGTGTTGGGGTAGAATGAGTTTTAAAGCCAGCCGTATAGAAACGTTGTGGGCTTAACGCATTTGAGACGTGCCTCATCCGGATACCCGGCCGCGTATCTGGATGCGGCACGTCTCGAATGAGGTAACGTCTTTTGTCCACCACTGACGAAGATGATTTCGTAGACTACGGGATCTGAACAAATTTTGACCACAGCAGTGTTCGCGGAACCCGCGACCTCAGTTACTGCGGACGAGAGTCAAACGCTGTACCAGCTCAGGCTACTGCGCTCTCCAAGCCCGTCGTACACCGGCCGTGTGAAGCTGATCATAGCGTTTCTCAGGGAAAGGCTTAAATCGCCTACATACGGTACACGGCGAGCTTTAGTTTGCTCTCTGAGAGACATGTACAACAATTAGTACTTGATTGAGGTAATTTGATATAAAAGTAAACGTGTTAATTATAAACAAAGAGTGTCTGTTAACCCTTGACCGCCATTATGTGCTGTGATGATGTTTCCTATACCGCAGTATTAACCCATTTAACCCCAAGGCCGCATTTCTCAAGTTCTGGAGGTGTCACCCAGTACCAGTTGCAGGAGATGGATCGACCATGATAATTCAAAGGCAGTGCCAGATTAGCTTGGCGCCTGGTGGCGCCGCAAGCTAATCTGGCACTTCCGGCCCTTGAATTATCCTGGTCCATCCATCTTGTAACGTGGTGCGTCGGAGCTAAGAGGGGCGGATAACCACATGTTTTCTGGTATCAGTTAATCGGTGTATCTAAGTCTTATTCTCGGCCAAACATAGCTTCAGTTACATCACGCGCACCGCCTATGCTGCTCGCGTTCATTGGCTGATTGACTCATTTACTATACTACGAGGTTTTGCACTAACATCGAAATGCATTTATAACTCAATCGGATTGTACACAAAGCCGTAGAGTACGCAACTCACTTCTCTCAAAACTGACTTAGGACCACTTGGAAACAGATTCCCACGAGCCCCTGCACTGAGTCTCCGAGTCATAAGAATCTGTGCCTCTCGCAGCAGGACTGAGAAGACTGAAAGAGTTGCTAGAATCTAAACATGCACACACAAGATGCCTGCCTGATGACTGCAACAGTACTCGTGCTCTGGTTAATTACTGAAATCTCGTATGACAATTCAGACAGTACATATGACCTCTCTCCCTCTCTCTCTCTCTCTCTCTCTCTCTCTCTCTTTCTCTTTCTCTCTCTCTCTCTCTCTCTCTCTCTCTCTCTCTCTCTCTCTCTCTCTCTCTCTCTCTCTCTCTCTCTCTCTCTCTCTCTCTCTCCGCTCTCTCCCTCTCTCTCTTGTCTTTGATGCTATCAGACTAAATTTAATGTTTATCTTATTTATGTGTGAAATGGTGTAAGTAAGTTGTTTGTTTTTGTTACATGGTAGAGTCGTAGTATGATAAACACACCAGACGCACGCACGTAAGGTTCTTTTAAATAAACTTCATTCAGCTGCAACCCGTCACACGTGGCTTAAGAATGTAGACAATACTGGAGTAACAGTTCCAACAATATTTCAATTCAGCGATGCGATCTCCACACAATGCATTCCCAAATGCACCTACACTGATACAATGTCTTCTCTTCTGCAAATATCAACACTGGCGACACAAAGCCGGTTCCTCACACAACATACACCACCGTTACGCTGCGTCTCTCACATTGTACACCCTATACGGGCCACGTACCTACAATAAACTGTGTCCCTACAACTGACAATGCGTGACAATGTACCCCCGTGCTTCCCAGCACAAAGTTTTTATAGTATAACAAAACAAAAACAAAACAAAACAAAGTAAAACAAAAATCGACCGCTCTTCTCCGTGCGACTTTTCTAGAAGCTTCCGGACTAAAATTAGCGTATCATAACAAAGCGAAATTCGCTATCATGCACGAACGATAAAGAATCTCACTGAAAAGGTACGTGATACGTAACCATGATAGCTCAAATAAATATCGGATCGTTTCCTACGATTAACACATGCATGCTCTCACTGGACAACACAACCACAATCGTAACAGTTTTTTAAAATTTGTTTCGCGTGGTGGTTTTTTTTTTTTTTTTTTTTTTATAACAACAACAACGACGTAGCGCATGCAATGTGCCAATGACAATAGACCAGGACCCCAACTGAAACATTCATTTTATGTACAGTTGGTCATTGTTCACAACGTGTATTCCACGTTGAAATTTTGCTACTACACTTAACCCATTTAGTCCCGACGCACTGCAGCAGGAGATGGATAGACCATGATAAAATTTAAGAGTAGTGCCAGATTAGCTTGGCGCCATCAGGCTCCAAGCTAATCTGGCGGTACTCTTGAATTATCATGGTCGATACATCTGCAGCTGGTACACATAGTCGTTGGGTGAAAATGAGGCCTTGGGGTTAAATGGATTATTTTCTCAAAACGAAAACCAGTATCGCGTATGAAAGCAAATATGCCGTCTGCTTCACAGCCCAGAACAAAGCCACAGAGCTGCTCACCTTGCAGATATCGCGTATGAAAGCAAAATACCAACGAAAAAAAATATCACGTATGAAAGCAATATACCAACGAAAACCAATATCGCGTATGAAACTGAGCAATATACTGTCTGTTTCACAGCCCAGAACAAAGCCACAGAGCTGCTCACCATGCCGACAGTGCGTGTGTCCCCCCACCCGGTCAAGGTACCTGGGGATCTCACTGTCTCTGGGGACCTGACCCTCAACCGCGGAGCTGATGGCAGCATCTCTCTGGACGTCACCATCCAGAGATACTTCGGCTTTTTCTGGCTCACCGTGCCCTGCATTAGTAACGTAGGCAGCTGGTAAGTGTTCACCAGAATGAATCATGTGCGCTGGTCTGTGATTTTGGACCTCACGGTCCAATGCCGTGAGGTCCAAAATCGCAGATCCGCTCACTAGTGTGTGATTTTAGACCTAACGCCTAGAGCCGTCATCCGAAAACACAGACCAAAGCAAGTTTACAACTAAGTAAGTAATCACTCTCGTGATAATCACAAAAGAGTTGAAACGGCGGTTTAAACTCATTCTACCCCAGACACACCACAGCAAGATACGGATCGACCATGATAGTTCAAGGGTGATGCCAGAATAGCTTGGCGCCTATGGGTGCCAAGCTATTCTGGCATCACCCTTGAACTATCATGGTCGATCTGTGTCCTGCACTGCAACGCAGTCTTCAGAGGGCAACGGCAACATTTGGGGATTTCGGTGATGGGGTAGAATGAGTTGAGGCTTAACGTCTTTTGTCCACCAAGAACCTGATTTCAAAGACGGAGCTTCGAACAAATGTTGATCACAGCTGGGATGGAACCTGCGACCTTCCAGATGAGAGTCGAACGCTCTATCATCTGAGCTAGGCAGCAGCCCCCCACCCCCACCCCACCCCCGTCAAAAAAAGAAGAAGAATGAGACGAGAAAACGACCGTGACCTTGCGTCGGCCTAAGTCTTATTTGACTTATTTAGCGACGACAGAATGTATCCCCAATAGCTAAAGGTCTTCAGGCTGAAGACGGCCACAGTTGGCTTGCGCAGTGGGATGAAACCTACGGATGATATTTTTGTTTTATTCAATGTTTTAAAACACACAATAGTTTCATATAGTTTTCTACTTTCTTCTCCGAACCACAACGATAGTCTGTGCTCGAGCTCCGAGCAGTTAAAAAAAAAATCATTATTATTATTAGTAGTAGTAGTATTATAAATCGTGATTTTTGCTTTAAATTTGCGATTACCTGAATTTGTGTACGTGAAGTGCAACCCTGAATAAGAAAGTCATTGGGGTTTACAGCAGCTCTAGTACTAATTAAAATAATATTATATGAATTGCTAATACTAAAACTACGAATGATAATTCTATTGTGATGTAAGTTGATAAAAATCAATTCTAAGCACCATTATCTGACGACAACATGAGCCCATGAGAATCTTTGCCTCTCTACTGCTTGTTAGTGATCGGACCGTCCCCCCGGCACATTCACGTGCACTTGCATCCTTAGTGAGCAATAAATCCTCAGTCGGGCCACGTTAGCCTGAGGTGACCAGCAGTGGTCAAGTTAGGCGGTCTTTGCTTTGAAGACCTTTTTTAAAACCCATTTAGCCCCGATGCTGTACAGCAGGAGATGGATCGACTATGATAAATCAAGGGTAAAGCCAGATTAGCTTGGCACCATCAGGCGCCAAGCTAATTTGGCACTACTCTTGAATTGTCATTGTCGATTCATCTCCACCAACAGGTACACAGTTGTTATGTGATACCTCCAAAATTTGGGAAATGAGGCCATGGGGTTACTTGCGGTTTTCCTCCTATGACGAAGAAACCATCGGGGTTTTGCGTTTGATTTTTTTTCTTTCTCTGTTCTCGATCAACAGTACATATGCAGACTTCTGTGGTATGCTGGCTGGTTCCTATGGTAGCGGCACAAGCGGATGTCCTCAGCAGCTCGTGGATAACAACATTCCCTGCACCTGTCCTTTCACAGCGGGCTCATACCCTATGTCCAATGCCGTCTTCACCATTCCGGAAATAAGCGGCATTTGGTCTTGGCTTGCCGATGTGAGTAACCCGGATTGGCAGTGATTGGTCACGTTCTTGTCGCAACGTAAAATAAGTGTCCATCCCTTTCGGGTTTTAACCCATTTAACCCCAAGGCCATATTTCCCAACCTTTGATGGTGTCACCTAAGGAATAATTATGTACTTGTTGCAAGAGATGGATCGACCATGATAATTCAAGGGAAGTGCCAGGTTAGCTTGGCGCCATCAGAATTATCGTCACAATCCACCTCCTGGTGTAGTGCATTCATTATTCATTCAGTCCTCTCTGCGCCGTCTGGTGCTTGAGGCGACGGCAAGGGAGCGCCACTTTTGTCTGTCAGCTGCTATTTTGGGTGCTGTTTGCAGAGTAAGGCCTCTGTTCTTGAGCTCTCGCTCCACGGTTCGGCGCCACGTCTCCTTTGGTCGCCCACGGTTTCTCTTCCCCTGTGGTGTCCATCTCAGTGCCACCCTTGGTAATGAGTCAGGCGACATTCTGCAAACGTGGCCTAGCCATCTCCATCTCCGTGTGGCGATGGTTTCAGCGATGCTGTCTGCGCCTGCTCTCTTCCGTAGTTCCTCGTTTGTAATCATGTTTGGCCAGAAGACCTTCATGATCCGTCGCAGGCACTTGTTCTGGAAGACATCCAGCTTGCGTTCCGTAGCGGTAGTGGATTTCCAGCATCCTGACCCATATAGAAGGACACTCAGCACGTTGCTCTTAAAAATACGGAGCTTGGTGTGGATGCTCAGGCTTGTGGTCCTCCAGATGGGTTTCAGCATTGCGAAGGCTTGGTTGGCTTTGCTGATTCTTGTGGTGATCTCCCTTGTGCAGTCTCCATCTGTGGTAACCTTGCTGCCCAGGTACGTGAACTCGTCCACCTCTTGCAGAGGTTGGTCATTGATGGTGATTGGGTCGCCCACTATGGTGTTCTTCCTCATGACTTGAGTCTTCCTAATGTTGACCCCGAGACCTATGGAGCTTGCTGACTGTGTCAACTGTTGTGTCTTCTGTTGCATGTCCTGGTGTAGTGCATCGGGGCCAAATGGGTTGAGTGGGGTGTCTTTTATATCTATACAACTGTTAAGCTTAGACAATCTGTGACTGCCCGGCATTTCGCCCAGGCAAAATCTTCAGTATTCTGAGAGAGTCCAATATTTTCGCAAGCTCTGAGTATTTGTAGACCATGTGAATTTTATTGCATTGACCTTTTAGGAGTCCGTAGACATATCTCTTAAAGACTTGTACGACATTTTAGCGTGAAATATTTTTGATATATATATTTGCATCTTGTCCTAAAACCATTCTTTTAGGCTGGCTGGCCAGATGTTTACCCTTCCTGCCGCGAGATGGCCTTAGTCGCCTGCTCGGCGTTAAACCCAAATAACTAACTGTGACTGACACAATATGGCCTGCTCGATATTATTCCTTTCATTGTCGGGGAAATGAGACCGCCACTCCACCGCACCAGAGGCAAAGAACTTCGTGAACCCCGCAGATGCGGGATCTCATAAACTTTCTTTGTTCTTGCCTGGTTTATTCATATCGCAGTTCCTGAGTGAAGGACGTTATATGCTTCTTCATACTCACAAGATGAGTAGCGACTGAATCGCATACTTTTGTGTGTGTCTATTTTGGATTCTTTTTCCAAAATAGACATACAAACAAATATTAATATTCAGTAATTCATTCAGCCCGACGGCTGTATTTCCCAAATTTTGGAAGCGTCATCTAATGACTATGCACCAGCTGCAGGAGGCGGATCGACCATGATAATTCAAGGGCAGTGCCAGATTGGCTTGGCGCCGACAGGATCGACCATGATAATTCAAGGGCAGTGCCAGATTAGCTTGGCGCCGACAGGCGCCAAGCTAATCTGGCACTACCCTTGAATTATTATGGTGGACCCATTTCCTTCTGTAGGGCGTCAGGGCTGAATGGGTTAATAAATCGTGTTGTAACTGTCATTAATTGTCTGTGTTTCTTTCTCCTTTGGGTTCTTCTTTGCATTTTACACGTTTGGCAGTCACACGTTTTGGTCTGGCGTCGACGTTGTTATGGTTTCAAAGAGACAATTTGTATTTGATGGCAGAAAATGGTTAACCTCTATCAGGGGCGGATCTTTGGGGCACCTTCCCCAGGGGTTCCGGACCCCCTCCCCTTGCCTCCCTCTCTAAAAATAAAATGAGGCATAGATGTAACATAGAAGGGAGAAGAGAAAAAAAAAATGGACATAATGCATGTCAGTATGACAGTGCGAAAAATCGAAATGACTGAAAACTGTCTATGGACTAATTATGCCCTATGATCCATGGCCAGCAAGAGACATAAATTCTTATGAACCCTTGTGGGTGCAGGGGCTCATGAAACTTTACGTCTCTTACACATAGAACATGATGGCTGAAGTGCTGTTTTGTCTAAACCAAAAAGCTGACATTCGGCTTTCTGGTATTTTGAAACAGCTTGATCAGCCTGCAGGACAGAACTGACTGTCACCCATGA
The DNA here is from genome assembly GCA_036245525.1 of Semisulcospira habei. Lineage (NCBI taxonomy): Eukaryota > Metazoa > Mollusca > Gastropoda > Semisulcospiridae > Semisulcospira > Semisulcospira habei. The sequence continues at coordinate 148,930,875 of BTPG01000006.1, forward strand.
TTATGGTACAATGTCCCGGGAAAAAAAAAAAAACGAAGGGCTTACCCTCCCGACACGTAACTGATCCGGCCATGTCTTATAATCTGTCTATCCTTTCGTACAGGGTGACTACAAGGCGACAGCCAAATTGATTGACAACGCGTCAGGGGAGGAGCTGGCGTGTCAACATTTGAAGGTAACCGTCGTTGACGGTCATGAATCATGCAGCGGATTTTTGTGCAGCATTTTTGGCTGATCGACAAGATCTGACAGCAGGAACTCTTTGAAGTGGATAGACTATGATAGCGCAGATTTTTTTGGGTTGGTTGGCGTCCGGAGCTCGTGATACTTTGATAGCTCAAGGACAGTGCCTTATTTGCTGAGCGCCAGGAACGGCTGTTATAGGTCAGACGAATCCCCTGATTTTCTTCACGCCTGCAGGCGCCAAGCTAATCAGTCGGTACTCTTGAGCCGTCATAGACATTAAGCGCCGAGCTATTCAGGCACTGTCCATAATTTATCAAGGTGGAGTCATTTTCCGCGATTTGCAGGTACTTCTTACTTGATTTAACCCATTCAGCCCTGACGCACTACAGCAGGAGATGGGTCGATCATGATAATTCAAGGGTAGTGCCAGATTAGCTTGGCGCCTGTCGGCGCCAAGATAATCTGGTGCTGCCCTTGAATTATCATGGTCGATCCATCTCCCGGTGCAACTGGTGCATA